>JARTUT010001758.1:0-600000 GCA_030674115.1 Micraspis discolor | reverse complement strand
TCCGTTAGCTTGTAGTTGTTAGGAATGTCAAATCATGGCGGCGACGAGTAACAACGTCTCCGCCGAGCTCGTGCAAAACGGCCAGCAAAAGTGCTCAAAATGTAATAGAAAATTCGCGAAAGGCGTAAAATGTTGTATGTGTCAAATTGTTTTTCATTATAAATGTGCAAACTTAGAAGAAAACGCGGATGTGGGCGATTTCAAGTGTGAACAATGCGATTTGCCGGAGTTGGACATCTTCGATGCCGTGGAGGGCCCTAGCACCGGCAGGTTGCACTCAAAAATGTTAGTATACATAATAAAACAAAAAGACTACTTGATTAACGAACTACGAGATAAAATAAGAATATTAAATGATCAAGTAGAATTGCTGAAAGAGGTTAATTCTATCATTCCAATTAACTCAAATTCCATTCCCAACAACAACTTTTGTGCCAACAAAAAAGACGAACATAAGATTTCAGAAGAAATTGTTCCGTTTGGTAGCAAAAACATGGGGAATTCCATCGATAATCGGAACAAAACAGTGTCATGTGCTACGACAATAACTTCTGTCGGCGCACCTACACGAATCTGCAGTGTTGCCAGTTCATCTCAGAAATCTTGTGTTGCACCGAAAAATAATTCAGGAACCCTCAATGAAGTAAACAATGGGTTAACACAAAAAGAGTGTTTCGGTGTCAGTAAGGGTGTAGAATGGAAAACCGCTCATAACAGAAGGAAGACTAGAAGAAATATGATAGTTGGAAATAATACAGACGAAAAAATCAAAGGTGTTCCCAAGTATGTTCTCCTGAACGTTTGTCGGGTGGATCCTGTTACAACTCAGCAGGATCTAGTGAATCATTTGAAAAATCATTTTCCCGAAGTTACTTGTGAATTATTAACCTCCAGACAACCTACCATCTATTCCTCATTTAAGGTAGGAGTATACGAGAAAAACTTTAAAACTGCAATGAATCCAGATTTGTGGCCGAATGGTTGTTATATAAGTCGTTTTTTATATCATCGCCAGAATATAATTCAAATGCACCGTTAATCAGCCCTCATATTTTGCTGCTGAATGTAAATACTTTTAATTTTGACAAAGTTGATCATTTCTCAACTGAATATAATTGTTACAAAAGTTTGCAATTTTTGTGTATAACAGAAATAGGTGTCAGGCCGGATATGCTACAGAATATTGTAATTCCGGGATTTAACTTAGGCTCCCAATACTGTAGAGAAACTAAACTAAAAGGTGGAGTTGCTATTTGGGTAAAACAGCAAGTTGACTTTACTGCAGTTGATTTAAGCGAATATTGCATTGAGGAGGATTTCGAAATATGTGCTGTCTCATACGAGATCGAAAAACTTAAATGCATTATTCTTAATTGTTACAGATCACCTTCTGGAAATGTGGATGTATTTTTTGCTCAAATGAGGCTTGTGATTGAGTACATATTCAAGCCTGGTTTACATTTCACAGTGTGTGGTGATTTTAATTTTGATTTGTACAGTAATTCAAATTTTAACGTGTTGTGTTCTCTGATGTGTTGTCTTAACGTTGAGCCAATGGTGAGATGGCCCACAAGAGTTACCAATAATAGTTGCACCATCATAGATCAGATATTTACAGGCGGCCGGCATACCTGTATTGTTTTAGATAATGAATTGTCAGATCATCGGGTGGTATTACTTGAACCTACCGGTAAAACTCAGAATAAGGGGCTCTCAATCAGTGAAGTTAGGAGATTGTTTTCCGAATCAAATATAGACAATTTTCGTGAAGCATTGCGGATGGAGGATTGGTCTAAGGTCTACACGACAAAGGATGGATTAATTCAGATATCAAAGAGTCTGGTGCTCTTTTGAGGGAGTTGTTCAATTTAAAGACGGTTGATGTTTCTTTAACGGATGTTTATAGGAAAGCAAAAAAGGATCATGAAAAATTGATCAAGGAGACCAAAAGAAGATATTATCAGGGTAGAATAGCGAATGCTGAGAATGATTCTAAAGCCTTGTGGAATGTTGTGTCTGAGATAACAGGCAAAAAAAAGAACATAATAATATAACTGTCACTAGAGGAGGTCAGTTAATCGATCATCCTCAGGTTATCGTTGATGAATTCAATTCCTATTTTATAGAAAGCTCAAAGTGACTTGTGTCACATAATGACACACCTAATGTTTCAGTTATGGTATCCGTTAATGATTCTAACTCTCATTCTATGTTTTTGCGGCCTTTCAGCGAAATTGAACTTTTCAATACATTGGTAACAAAAATTAAAAGTAGAAAATCTTCTGGTATGGATGAAATACCAGCATTTGTCATTAAAAAAGTTCTACTCATAATTATAGAACCGATAACGCATTTGGTTAACATGTCATTCGAACAAGGTGTTTTTCCTTCGAAATTGAAACCTGGAAAAGTGACGCCCGTTCGAAAGAGTAAGACAATGAATAGTTTTGAGAATTTCAGACCTATCACCGTACCGCAGACTCTGTCAAAAATTTTCGAGTATGCTTTTCTAGATCGAATGTTGGATTTTATAAACAAACATAATATTTCAAATTCGTCACAACACGGTTTTCGCAGTGGTAAATCCACTCAGTCGGCTTTACTGCATTTTTATAATGCACTTGTGGATTTTCTTAATGATGGCGAATGCCCTGCCGCAGTTTTATGTGACTTAAGCAAGGCTTTCGACTGTGTTAATTATCCGAAACTATTAGATATTTTGGAATCTTACGGTTTTAGAGGTAAGCCTTATAACTGGCTGAAAACTTTTTTTGAGAGTCGAAGCCAGTGCGTTGTCTTGAGGTTTGAGGCAGATAGTTCGATGTCTCTAGTGACATCGAAGGAGCAGTTAGTGTGTATGGGAGTTCCTCAAGGGTCCATATTGGGGCCCATCCTCTTTTTGTTATATATCAATGGACTTTGGGCCGAGGTACCCGGTCTGGATCTTTTTGCATATGCGGACGATAAATCTTTTTTGAAGTCTTCGACAAGTGCATTTTTGTTGAGGGAGGAAATCAGGAAACTGCTGTACACCGCTTGTAGGTTTTTGGACAGCCACAATCTGCACTTGAATGCGGGGAAAACCCAGGTGATTCGTTTTCATAATTGTAAACAGCAGTCTGTTGAACTGGGATTGGATTTTGATAATGCGCACTTGTCCTATAAGAGTACGGTCAGGTTTCTTGGAGTAGAGTTTGATGAGCACGTCAGCTGGGTGTCTCACTGTGGGGGTGTAGTTTCTAGGTTGCACTCTTTGTATTACATGTTTAGGAACTTGGCGACGGTACTGCGTGTTGACCAGTAGGTTAGTGTATATTATGCACAGGTGGAATCTCGTCTTCGATATGGAATCTGCTTGTGGGGGATCTCGACAAAGGCAAAAGACGTTTTTATTGCTCAGAAGGCAATTTTGAGGTGTATTTTCAGCATTCCTAGAAGACAAACTTGCAGACTAGCTTTCAGGTCCGGTAATATTTTAACGCTAGCTAATCTATATATTCTTGAAATTGCATGTTACATTTATTGCAGCAAAACTTCATTCAAACGTAATGAAGAAGTTCACAACATGAATACACGCCAGAAAGGCTTGATTCACACACGGGTTGCAAAGTAGAAGGTTACTCAAGGTGCACCTAACTATATTGGACCACGTCTTTTCAACCATTCACCTGAACAAATTAGGTCAAGTTCAACGCATAAGATATTTAAGAAGCGTCTCAGAGCATTTCTGGTGCAGAATAGTTTTTACACTGTACAAGATTTTTTTAACTGTCCGGTACCTGCTGTAATATAGGTTTCGATATTGTATTGTGCTTTTCTGTTGAAGTTTAATTGTATAGCGATACTTAAAGATTTTTCCAGGTTTTTTATGGAATTTTGTCGTTTCTGACACAATGTAATTATTGTCCTATGGAAATAAATGTTTTTTGATTTGATTTGATTTGATAGATTGAAGATTGATATTGATTAATGAAAAAAGTAGTCTCGACGGTTCGAATATCTCGGTAATATAGTTTCTTCGTCAAAAAGACCCAATAGCTTCTATGAAACAAAATCAAATTTCCCTAATGTGTCACTTCAAATAAAATATTAAACAATATGCAGTTTCATCAAACTCATTAGGCCTGCTACATCTGGCCACATACATTCAGAAAGGACACGAAGCTGTGTACACTATCCTAGTACCTACAGTAGGTACTTCTACCAATAAAACCTCTTATTATAATATAATGACTATACATTAGGATAATGGTCACTAACCTTCAGTGGGTTTGTTTACCTGTGTCATACCTACTAGCCTATATAAGATCAAAAGCGTTGTGGAAACAGTATTAGTGAATGAGCTGTGACCATTAAAGAAACGAATTGCAGTTTTCATCAAATAAATTTGATTTGCTTAGGTTTCATTTGAGACTAACAACTAAGGATTTTTACTTCAGCTATCGAAATGGAACATGGAGAAAATAAAAGATTATTACTTGCTCTCTCGCGAAAGGCGTCGGAACCTGTCCGTATCAGAGCTAAAAACATGGTGCGTTATATTAATATTCGATCAATACGGAGTATCCTAGTGGAAATGAGTCAATGTGCTAATGAACAAGAGCGCCAAAGAAGAAGAGAATCTAGAATCAATAAGAAGTTGCAACAAAAATTGGAAAAGGCTGAGGAAGCAAAAAAACTTTTGGACAGCATTGTCCACGGAAAATCCGACCCAAAATTAGTCCATAAGGAGATGAATTTATTATATGCTTCTGGACCGAGAGTAACTAGGAATTTCAGGCATAGAACATTCGTTCCGAAAATTTCCCCCCTGGCGCTAGAAATACCAACAAGTAGAATTTCGAAGAGGAAGCTCCGACGAAGTAAATTTTGCCTGAAGAAAAAGGATCAAAGGAAATGAACTTTCGAGTCCAAATTTTATCCCAAGGCCCCACCAAATGAGGAATAAAATATTCGAAGTGGAAGCATAAAAAAGATGATAATATTTTGCCCAAGGACCAAGGAAAGCTTTGAACAAACTGAATCTTGAAAGAACTAAAAGAAGAATTTTTCAAATGACGAAGATGATGAAATCATCAATTTATACTGATTATTTTATGAATGTTATTTGTTTTAATAATACTGAAATAGACCAAATAATAAATTAAACAATTTTTCATATTGATCTCGATGCACCCCTAACCTTCAACTACATATCCCTAACAAAAAAGTACCTACATTGAATATCTATTTGTATAAATTCAAGGAAATGTTTCACTATAACATTTCCACATAGCTATGACAAAAAAAGCCAATAAAGGATACCCTTTGCCCAAATAAATTAGTTTCTGCGTTGTGTGGAGTATTTCTTAAATAATGGACCGTCGAATGTTGTCACAAAAAGTTAAGTATCTACGAATTTGAATTTGGACTTGGAATCTCTCTATTTTCAAGCTGAATTGAGGTGACACGATTTCACAATGCCTATCAACCTTATAGGAAATATACAGTAGTACCTCTAGAAAGCATCGAGCATTGCATTTTGTGTTGGACTATTCGATATTTTGTGTTTAGACGAATAATTTAGAATTTTCTTTATATTATATAAGAAAAGAAATTATTGTGAGTGCCTGAAGGAAGGCAAACGGCTAAGTAATTTTTGAATAGATCGATAATCCCGAAGAATTATTTCCTGTAGTTTCGTTTTCGAGGTGGCCCAAAAGTATCAATGTTGTTTGCCCTTAAGTAAATGAATAAATTATCATTTCTTCTTGTAGAAGAAAGCTACGACAGTAAAATTTGAGTATACATCAAATATCATTAACGCTCAAACATGCCCATTTTTCCAATTGAAATACGTGGAATTTTTCATCAGTTGGAAAGTATTGAATTATTTTCCACTAACAAATTTCCCGAGTGCCGGTTAGGCAACCTCATTTTATTCAACCTATTGCGAATATCTTCCAAATGAAAACTTGATCCAATTGATTTCAAAGGATTTATAGAGAAAAACAAATTTCATATTATCATAACTCCTGAAACATTGGACGGATTTGTCCGAATGGAGAACTTGACCGAGATATTTGGACAGTCAACCTAATCTGAAAATATGAAACCTATAGCCTCGCCTATAGCTCATATCTTATAGAAGATAGAGAGTATGAGGCCAGATGAATATAATCAAGTTTGACCTCGTATAATTCAGCTGGAAGTCAAACACTTTCGATTGAAACCATTTTCGGTTCATTATTCGAAACTAATAAAGATTTGGGCTAAATGCTAAATGCTGTAAAAGGGCGAAACCTCATGAACATGGACTTGAAATGAAATGTATTTTTTGCTTATACAAAATGCTACTGCCGATTTACTATTTTGTCTTTACAGGCTTACACATAAAAGTATATACGGTATCGTGGAACATTATGTCGGCCTCTTCAATATTTCATCTACTCATCGTACAGGGTGTTACAATTTCAAGTGCCTTCTGCACTTTCATAGAAAATTGAATCAATTTTGAATTATTATACTATTGTTTTAGCCAACAACCGGTTATCGTCGTCCGTTAGCTTGAAGATTGATATTGATTAATGAAAAAAGGAGTCTCGACGGTTCCAATATCTCGGTAATATAGTTTCTTTGTCAAAAAGACCCAATAGCTTCTATGAAACAAAATCAAATTTCCCTAATGTGTCACTTCAAATAAAATATTAAACAATATGCAGTTTCATCAAACTCATTAGGCCTGCTACATCTGGTCACATACATTCAGAAAGGACACGTAGCTGTGTACACTATCCTAGTACCTACAGTAGGTACTTCTACCAATAAAACCTCTAATTATAATATAATGACTATACATTAGGATAATGGTCACTAACCTTCAGTGGGTTTGTTTACCTGTGTCATACCTACTAGCCTATATAAGATCAAGAGCGTTGTGGAAACAGTATTAGTGAATGAGCTGTGACCATTAAAGAAACGATTTGCAGTTTTCATCAAATAAATTTGATTTGGTTAGGTTTCATTTGAGACTAACAACTAAGGATTTTTACTTCAGCTATCGAAATGGAACATGGAGGAAATAAAAGATTATTACTTGCTCTCTCGCGAAAGGCGTCGGAACCTGTCCGTATCAGAGCTAAAAACATGGTGCGGTATATAAATATTCGATCAAAACGGAGTATCCTAGTGGAAATGACTCAATGTGCTGATGAACAAGAACGCATAAGATGGAGAGAATCTAGTATCAATAAGAAGTTGCAACAAAAATTGGAAAAGGCTGAGGAAGCAAAAAAACTTTTGGACAGCATTGTCAACGGAAAATCCGACCCAAAATTAGTCCATAAGGAGATGAATTTATTATATGCTTCTGGACCGAGAGTAATTAGGAATTTCAGGCATAGAACATTCGTTCCGAAAATTTCCCCCCTGGCGCTAGAAATACCAAAAAGAAAAATTTCGAAGAGGAAGCTCCGACGAAGTAAATTTTGCCTGAAGAAAAAGGATCAAAGGAAATGAATTTTCGCGTCCAAATTTTATCCCAAGCCCCCACCAAATGAGGAATAAAATATTCGAAGTGGAAGCATAAAAAAGATGATAATATTTTGCCCAAGGACCAAGGAAAGCTTTGAACAAACTGAATCTTGAAAGAACTAGACGAAGAATTTTTCAAATGACGAAGATGATGAAATCATCAATTTATGCTGATTATTTTATGAATGTAATTTGTTTTAATAATACTGAAATAGACCAAATAATAAATTAAACAATTTTTCATATTGATCTCGATGCACCCCTAACCTTCAACTACATATCTCTAACAAAAAAGTACCTACATTGAATATCTATTTGTATAAATTCAAGGAAATGTTTTACTATAACATTTCCACATAGCTATGACAAAAAAAGCCAATAAAGGATACCCTATGCCCTAATAAATTAGTTTCTGCGTTGTGTGGAGTATTTCTTAAATAATGGACCGTCGACTGTTGTCACAAAAAGTTAAGTATCTACGAATTTGCATTTGGACTTAGAATCTCTCTATTTTCAAGCTGAATTGAGGTGACACGATTTCACAATGCCTATCAACCTTATAGGAAACATACAGTAGTACCTCTAGAAAGCATCGAGCATTGCATTTTGTGTTGGACTATTCGATATTTTGTATTTAGACGAATAATTTAGAATTTTCTTTATATTATATAAGAAAAGAAACTATTGTGAGTGCCTGAAGGAAGGCAAACGGCTAAGTAATATTTGAATAGATCGATAATCCCGAAGAATTATTTCCTGTAGTTTCGTTTTCGAGGTGGTCCAAAAGTATCAATGTTGTTTGCCCTTAAGTAAATGAATAAATTATCATTTCTTCTTGTAGAAGAAAGCTACGACAGTAAAATTTGAGTATACATCAAATATCATTAACGCTCAAACATGCCCATTTTTCCAATTGAAATACGTGGAATTTTTCATCAGTTGGAAAGTATTGAAATATTTTCACTAACAAATTTCCCGAGTGCCGGTTAGGCAACCTCATTTATTCAACCTATTGCGAATATCTTCCAAATGAAAACTTGATCCAATTGATTTCAAAGGATTTATAGAGAAAAACAAATTTCATATTATCATATCTCCTGAAACATTGGACGGATTTGTCCGAATGGAGAACTTGACCGAGATATTTGGACAGTCAACCTAATCTGAAAATATGAAACCTATAGCCTCGCCTATAGCTCATATCTTATAGAAGATAGAGAGTATGAGGCCAGATGAATATACTCAAGTTTGACCTCGTATAATTCAGCTGGAAGTCAAACACTTTCGATTGAAACCATTTTCGGTTCATTATTCGAAACTAATAAAGATTTGGGCTAAATGCTAAATGCTGTAAAAGGGCGAAACCTCATGAACATGGACTTGAACTGAAATGAATTTTTTGCTTATACAAAATGCTACTGCCGATTTACTATTTTGTCTTTACAGGATTACACATAAAAGTATATACGGTATCGTGGAACATTATGTCGGCCTCTTCAATATTTCATCTACTCATCCTACAGGGTGTTACAATTTCAAGTGCCTTCTGCACTTTCATAGAAAATTGAATCAATTTTGAATTATTATACTATTGTTTTAGCCAAAAACCGGTTATCGTCGTCCGTTAGCTTGAAGATTGATATTGATTAATGAAAAAAGTAGTCTCGACGGTTCGAATATCTCGGTAATATAGTTTCTTTGTCAAAAAGACCCAATAGCTTCTATGAAACAAACTCAAATTTCCCTAATGTGTCACTTCAAATAAAATATTAAACAATATGCAGTTTCATCAAACTCATTAGGCCTGCTACATCTGGCCACATACATTCAGAAAGGACACGTAGCTGTGTACACTATCATAGTACCTACAGTAGGTACTTCTACCAATAAAACCTCTTATTATAATATAATGACTATACATTAGGATAATGGTCACTAACCTTCAGGGGGTTTGTTTACCTGTGTCATATCTACTAGCCTATATAAGATCAAAAGCGTTGTGGAAACAGTATTAGTGAATGAGCTGTGACCATTAAAGAAACGAATTGCAGTTTTCATCAAATAAATTTGATTTGCTTAGGTTTCATTTGAGACTAACAACTAAGGATTTTTACTTCAGCTATCGAAATGGAACATGGAGAAAATAAAAGATTATTACTTGCTCTCTCGCGAAAGGCGTCGGAACCTGTCCGTATCAGAGCTAAAAACATGGTGCGGTATATAAATATTCGATCAAAACGGAGTATCCTAGTGGAAATGAGTCAATGTGCTGATGAACAAGAACGCCAAAGATGGAGAGAATCTAGTATCAATAAGAAGTTGCAACAAAAATTGGAAAAGGCTGAGGAAGCAAAAAAACTTTTGGACAGCATTGTCCACGGAAAATCCGACCCAAAATTAGTCCATAAGGAGATGAATTTATTATATGCTTCTGGACCGAGAGTAATTAGGAATTTCAGGCATAGAACATTCGTTCCGAAAATTTCCCCCCTGGCGCTAGAAATACCAAAAAGAAAAATTTCGAAGAGGAAGCTCCGACGAAGTAAATTTTGCCTGAAGAAAAAGGATCAAAGGAAATGAATTTTCGCGTCCAAATTTTATCCCAAGCCCCCACCAAATGAGGAATAAAATATTCGAAGTGGAAGCATAAAAAAGATGATAATATTTTGCCCAAGGACCAAGGAAAGCTTTGAACACACTGAATCTTGAAAGAACTAGACGAAGAATTTTTCAAATGACGAAGATGATGAAATCATCAATTTATACTGATTATTTTATGAATGTAATTTGTTTTAATAATACTGAAATAGACCAAATAATAAATTAAACAATTTTTCATATTGATCTCGATGCACCCCTAACCTTCAACTACATATCCCTAACAAAAAAGTACCTACATTGAATATCTATTTGTATAAATTCAAGGAAATGTTTCACTATAACATTTCCACATAGCTATGACAAAAAAAGCCAATAAAGGATACCCTATGCCCAAATAAATTAGTTTCTGCGTTGTGTGGAGTATTTCTTAAATAATGGACCGTCGACTGTTGTCACAAAAAGTTAAGTATCTACGAATTTGCATTTGGACTTAGAATCTCTCTATTTTCAAGCTGAATTGAGGTGACACGATTTCACAATGCCTATCAACCTTATAGGAAACATACAGTAGTACCTCTAGAAAGCATCGAGCATTGCATTTTGTGTTGGACTATTCGATATTTTGTATTTAGACGAATAATTTAGAATTTTCTTTATATTATATAAGAAAAGAAATTATTGTGAGTGCCTGAAGGAAGGCAAACGGCTAAGTAATTTTTGAATAGATCGATAATCCCGAAGAATTATTTCCTGTAGTTTCGTTTTCGAGGTGGCCCAAAAGTATCAATGTTGTTTGCCCTTAAGTAAATGAATAAATTATCATTTCTTCTTGTAGAAGAAAGCTACGACAGTAAAATTTGAGTATACATCAAATATCATTAACGCTCAAACATGCCCATTTTCCAATTGAAATACGTGGAATTTTTCATCAGTTGGAAAGTATTGAAATATTTTTCACTAACAAATTTCCCGAGTGCCGGTTAGGCAACCTCATTTTATTCAACCTATTGCGAATATCTTCCAAATGAAAACTTGATCCAATTGATTTCAAAGGATTTATAGAGAAAAACAAATTTCATATTATCATAACTCCTGAAACATTGGACGGATTTGTCCGAATGGAGAACTTGACCGAGATATTTGGACAGTCAACCTAATCTGAAAATATGAAACCTATAGCCTCGCCTATAGCTCATATCTTATAGAAGATAGAGAGTATGAGGCCAGATGAATATACTCAAGTTTGACCTCGTATAATTCAGCTGGAAGTCAAACACTTTCGATTGAAACCATTTTCGGTTCATTATTCGAAACTAATAAAGATTTTGGCTAAATGCTAAATGCTGTAAAAGGGCGAAACCTCATGAGCATGGACTTGAACTGAAATGAATTTTTGCTTATACAAAATGCTACTGCCGATTTACTATTTTGTCTTTACAGGCTTACACATAAAAAGTATATACGGTATCGTGGAACATTATGTCGGCCTCTTCAATATTTCATCTACTCATCGTACAGGGTGTTGCAATTTCAAGTGCCTTCTGCACTTTCATAGAAAATTGAATCAATTTTGAATTATCATACTATTGTTTTAGCCAAAAACTGGTTATCGTCGTCCGTTAGCTTGAAGATTGATATTGATTAATAAAAAAAGTAGTCTCGACGGTTCGAATATCTCGGTAATATAGTTTCTTTGTCAAAAAGACCCAATAGCTTCTATGAAACAAAATCAAATTTCCCTAATGTGTCACTTCAAATAAAATATTAAACAATATGCAATTTCATCAAACTCATTAGGCCTGCTACATCTGGCCACATACATTCAGAAAGGACACGTAGCTGTGTACACTATCCTAGTACCTACAGTAGGTACTTCTACCAATAAAACCTCTAATTATAATATAATGACTATACATTAGGATAATGGTCACTAACCTTCAGTGGGTTTGTTTACCTGTGTCATACCTACTAGCCTATATAAGATCAAAAGCGTTGTGGAAACAGTATTATTGAATGAGCTGTGACCATTAAAGAAACGATTTGCAGTTTTCATCTAATAAATTTGATTTGCTTAGGTTTCATTTGAGACTAACTACTAAGGATTTTTACTTCAGCTATCGAAATGGAACATGGAGAAAATAAAAGATTATTACTTGCTCTCTCGCGAAAGGCGTCGGAACCTGTCCGTATCAGAGCTAAAAACATGGTGCGGTATATAAATATTCGATCAAAACGGAGTATCCTAGTGGAAATGAGTCAATGTGCTGATGAACAAGAACGCCAAAGATGGAGAGAATCTAGTATCAATAAGAAGTTGCAACAAAAATTGGAAAAGGCTGAGGAAGCAAAAAAACTTTTGGACAGCATTGTCCACGGAAAATCCGACCCAAAATTAGTCCATAAGGAGATGAGTTTATTATATGCTTCTGGACCGAGAGTAATTAGGAATTTCAGGCATAGAACATTCGTTCCGAAAATTTCCCCCCTGGCGCTAGAAATACCAAAAAGAAAAATTTCGAAGAGGAAGCTCCGACGAAGTAAATTTTGCCTGAAGAAAAAGGATCAAAGGAAATGAATTTTCGCGTCCAAATCTTATCCCAAGCCCCCACCAAATAAGGAATAAAATATTCGAAGTGGAAGCATAAAAAAGATGATAATATTTTGCCCAAGGACCAAGGAAAGCTTTGAACACACTGAATCTTGAAAGAACTAGACGAAGAATTTTTCAAATGACGAAGATGATGAAATCATCAATTTATACTGATTATTTTATGAATGTAATTTGTTTTAATAATACTGAAATAGACCAAATAATAAATTAAACAATTTTTCATATTGATCTCGATGCACCCCTAACCTTCAACTACATATCCCTAACAAAAAAGTACCTACATTGAATATCTATTTGTATAAATTCGAGGAAATGTTTCACTATAACATTTCCACATAGCTATGACAAAAAAAGCCAATAAAGGATACCCTATGCCCAAATAAATTAGTTTCTGCGTTGTGTGGAGTCTTTCTTAAATAATGGACCGTCGACTGTTGTCACAAAATGTTAAGTATCTACGAATTTGCATTTGGACTTAGAATCTCTCTATTTTCAAGCTGAATTGAGGTGACACGATTTCACAATGCCTATCAACTTGGATCAATGGACTATTCGATATTTTGTGTTTAGACGAATAATTTAGAATTTTCTTTATATTATATAAGAAAAGAAATTATTGTGAGTGCCTGAAGGAAGGCAAAGGGCTAAGTAATTTTTGAATAGATCGATAATCCCGAAGAATAAGTTCCTGTAGTTTCGTTTTCGAGGTGGCCCAAAAGTATCAATGTTGTTTGCCCTTAAGTAAATGAATAAATTATCATTTCTTCTTGTAGAAGAAAGCTACGACAGTAAAATTTGAGTATACATCAAATATCATTAACGCTCAAACATGCCCATTTTTCCAATTGAAATACGTGGAATTTTTCATCAGTTGGAAAGTATTGAATTATTTTCCACTAGCAAATTTCCCGAGTGCCGGTTAGGCAACCTCATTTTATTCAACCTATTGCGAATATCTTCCAAATGAAAACTTGATCCAATTGAGTTCAAAGGATTTATAGAGAAAAACAAATTTCATATTATCATAACTCCTGAAACATTGGACGGATTTGTCCGAATGGAGAACTTGACAGAGATATTTGGACAGTCAACCTAATCTGAAAATATGAAACCTATAGCCTCGCCTATAGCTCATATCTTATAGAAGATAGAGAGTATGAGGCCAGATGAATATACTCAAGTTTGACCTCGTATAATTCAGCTGGAAGTCAAACACTTTCGATTGAAACCATTTTCGGTTCATTTTTCGAAACTAATAAAGATTTGGGCTAAATGCTAAATGCTGTAAAAGGGCGAAACCTCATGAACATGGACTTGAACTGAAATGAATTTTTTGCTTATACAAAATGCTACTGCCGATTTACTATTTTGTCTTTACAGGCTTACACATAAAAGTATATACGGTATCGTGGAACATTATGTCGGCCTCTTGAATATTTCATCTACTCATCGTACAGGGTGTTACAATTTCAAGTGCCTTCTGCACTTTCATAGAAAATTGAATCAATTTTGAATTATTATACTATTGTTTTAGCCAAAAACCGGTTATCGTCGTCCGTTAGCTTGAAGATTGATATTGATTAATGAAAAAAGTAGTCTCGACGGTTCGAATATCTCGGTAATATAGTTTCTTTGTCAAAAAGACCCAATAGCTTCTGGCACGACAAGGGCCTTTGAAAACTAAATGAAAACGAAAGAAAATTAACAATGAAATTCTGATAAGAAAAAATGACTCGAAAGAAAATCGAATGTGGCGCACTGACTTTTGCCTACCTGGTTTCACAGTACGGCTGAATCAACGTGTCACTCACGAGCGAGAAATTGTCACTTTTTCACCAGAGTTCTAATTTGTAGAAATTGAGAAATTCATTGATTGCGAAGAAAGTCTTGCACTTTATCGAACGAGCGCCGATTTCAGTACTGTCTTTGTTCGACATAGGTCATATGCTCCAACATATGTCACGCGTTAGTCGGAAAATGATATGAACATACGTGGGCCGCACGAAATGAGCAAGCAACTTGGAATAAAACTGAATGAATTCAACTAATAATAATAAGTTGCAGTAACAGCTTCTATGAAACAAAATCAAATTTCCCTAATGTGTCACCTCAAATAAAATATTAAACAATATGCAGTTTCATCAAACCCATTTGGCCTGCTACATCTGGCCACATACATTCAGAAAGGACACGTAGCTGTGTACACTATCCTAGTACCTACAGTAGGTACTTCTACCATCAAAACCTCTTATTATAATATAATGACTATACATAAGGATAATGGTCACTAACCTTCAGTGGGTTTGTTTACCTG
Organism: Micraspis discolor; assembly: GCA_030674115.1. Classification (NCBI taxonomy): domain Eukaryota; kingdom Metazoa; phylum Arthropoda; class Insecta; order Coleoptera; family Coccinellidae; genus Micraspis; species Micraspis discolor. The sequence goes on along the minus strand of JARTUT010001758.1, from coordinate 584,962 downwards.
TGTCATACCTACTAGCCTATATAAGATCAAAAGCGTTATGGAAACAGTATTAGTGAATGAGCTGTGACCATCAAAGAAACGATTTGAAGTTTTCATCAAATAAATTTGATTTGCTTAGGTTTCATTTGAGACTAACAACTAAGGATTTTTACTTCAGCTATCGAAATGGAACATGGAGAAAATAAAAGATTATTACTTGCCCTCTCGCGAAAGGCGTCGGAACCTGTCCGTATCAGAGCTAAAAACATGGTGCGGTATAGAAATATTCGATCAAAACGGAGTATCCTAGTGGAAATGAGTCAATGTGCTGATGAACAAGAGCGCCAAAGATGGAGAGAATCTAGTATCAATAAGAAGTTGCAACAAAAATTGGAAAAGGCTGAGGAAGCAAAAATCTTTTGGACAGCATTGTCCACGGAATATCCGACCCAAAATTAGTCCATAAGGAGATGAATTTATTATATGCTTCTGGACCGAGAGTAATTAGGAATTTCAGGCATAGAACATTCGTTCCGAAAATTTCCCCCCTGGCGCTAGAAATACCAAAGAGAAAAATTTCGAAGAGGAAGCTCCGACGAAGTAAATTTTGCCTGAAGAAAAAGGATCAAAGGAAATGAATTATCGCGTCCAAATTTTATCCCAAGGCCCCACCAAATGAGGAATAAAATATTCGAAGTGGAAGCATAAAAAAGATGGTAATATTTTGCCCAAGGACTAAGGATAGCTTTGAACAAACTGAATCTTGAAAGAACTAGACGAAGAATTTTTCAAATGACGAAGATGATGAAATCATCAATTTATACTGATTTTTTTATGAATGTAATTTGTTTTAATAATACTGAAATAGACCAAATAATAAATTAAACAATTTTTCATATTGATCTCGATGCACCCCTAACCTTCAACTACATATCCCTAACAAAAAAGTACCTACATTGAATATCTATTTGTATAAATTCAAGGAAATGTTTCACTATGACATTTCCACATAGCTATGACAAAATAAGCCAATAAAGGATACCCTATGCCCAAATAAATTAGTTTCTGCGTTGTGTGGAGTATTTCATAAATAATGGACCGTCGAATGTTGTCACAAAAAGTTAAGTATCTACGAATTTGCATTTGGACTTAGAATCTCTCTATTTTCAAGATGAATTGAGGTGACACGATTTCACAATGCCTATCAACCTTATAGGAAACATACAGTAGTACCTCTAGAAAGCATCGAGCCTTGCATTTAGTGTTGGACTATTCGATATTTTGTATTTAACGAATAATTTAGAATTTTCTTTATATTATATAAGAAAAGAAATTATTGTGAGTGCCTGAAGGAAGGCAAACGGCTAAGTAATTTTTGAATAGATCGATAATCCCGAAGAATTATTTCCTGTAGTTTCGTTTTCGAGGTGGCCCAAAAGTATCAATGTTGTTTGCCCTTAAGTAAATGAATAAATTATCATTTCATCTTGTAAAAGAAAGCTACGACAGTAAAATTTGAGTATACATCAAATATCATTAACGCTCAAACATGCCCATTTTTCCAATTGAAATACGTGAAATTTTTCATCAGTTGGAAAGTATTGAAATATTTTTCACTAACAAATTTCCAGAGTGCCGTTTAGGCAAATTCATTTTATTCAACCTATTGCGAATATCTTCCAAATGAAAACTTGATCCAATTGATTTCAAAGGATTTATAGAGAAAAACAAATTTCATATTATCATAACTCCTGAAACATTGGACGGATTTGTCCGAATGGAGAACTTGACCGAGATATTTGGACAGTCAACCTAATCTGAAAATATGAAACCTATAGCCTCGCCTATAGCTCATATCTTATAGAAGATAGAGAGTATGAGGCCAGATGAACATACTCAAGTTTGACCTCGTATAATTCAGCTGGAAGTCAAACACTTTCGATTGAAACCATATTCGGTTCATTATTCGAAACTAATAAAGATTTGGGCTAAATGCTAAATGCTGGAAAAGGGCGAAACCTCATGAACATGGACTTGAACTGAAATGAATTTTTTGCTCATAAAAAATGCTACTGCCGATTTACTATTTTGTCTTTACAGGCTTACACATAAAAGTATATACGGTATCGTGGAACATTATGTCGGCCTCTTCAATATTTCATCTACTCATCGTACAGGGTGTTACAATTTCAAGTGCCTTCTGCACTTTCATAGAAAATTGAATCAAATTTGGATTGAAAACTTTATTCAGAAAATAGTCTTTACAAAAACCATGTCATACATCAAGACAGTAAGATAATTAAAATAAATACAATATCCCAATAGGGGACGTCTTAGATATAAGTGCTTACGTACATACAATCACTTCTCAGATCATTATACATTGACAAGTTGTAAGAAAAAGAAATACATACACATAAAAAGGTCACGAGACGGGCGCAGATAGAGTCGACTCGGCGGTGCCGCACATGCCAGGCTGGTTGTACTGCCTGACACCGGAAACGTGCTCTATGTAGATGTCTCGGGACCACCTGATGGTATCACTGCACATCAGGCGGCGCATCAAGGTCGCGTAACGCGGCGTGACCGCGCACCTCTTCAACACCGGTTCGTTCGCCTGGTCCCACGATCCCAGGGCACCCACGATCAAGGCGTCAACCGTGGTCTCCCACCCCTTCGCTCTCATCTCCTCAGCAAGGGCGGCATATTTCGCGAGTTTCGCGTCTCTCGCTCTCTCGAGCGCCAAAGGCCCTCCCTCAAAGGGGATCGCGACGTCGACCACCGTGAGCCTGCTTTGGGTCTCATCCACCACCACGATATCCGGCCTCAGTGCGGAATCAGAACCGGGAACCCGCTTGTTGACGTGGATCACCCCCATCCTGGCAGGGATGGCCCCGACCAGCCTGTCCTGCACGGCGTTGTGCCGCCTCTGCCACGCCGCGGAATGGATCTTGCAGTGGTTGACCACGTGTGGCAGCGTCTCATTGTGCTCGCCACATCGACGGCACCGCTTGTCTCCGTCGCCAAACCTCCGAGTAGCATTCAAGGGTACACAGCCCAGCCTGGCTCTGTGAATGAATCTCCAATCACAGAAGCGAGTTGCGAACCCGCTTCTCATGAAGTGGCTACTTGCCGCACTCCCCGAGAAGCACCTAAAGTTTTTACCTTGGTCAGGTTTTCGGACCAGGCGGGATGCATACAAATGGTGGATTGCATCCTTCAACTTCCACTCAAGATTTCGGCCAGTGGGCCCAATCGGGTGAGCCCCCGCGGGGTCATCTCGGCCCAACCGCACGCACAGGGTTCCGCTTGCGGACGACCACTCAATGGGCAGTCTATTCGCGAGTCTCCGCGTAGCGTTCCGCACTCTTGTCCAGAGGGACGAAACGTCGCCACCGTCCCTACCGAACTCTCCGCACAGATCTCCCGACAAGTAGCGAGCCAGGTCATCGGGCGTCGGGGGGCGACCTATCCGTCGACGGGCGACCTCACACAAATGGCCGTCAGTGATACTGCGGACACGGGGATCCGGACAGGTCAGCATCTTGTAGGCCTGGACGATCGTGGCCACCTCCACGAGGTCAGCCATGGGCAGGACTCCCGCACCTCCTCTCTTCATAGGAAGGTATAACAGCTCGGGGCTGGCTCATTGGGGTAGATTGAGCCAGGATATCAGGGCCCTCTTCACCTCTCTGTCAAGCGCCTTCAGAGGGGTCTTCTCGACGTGGCTACCCCTCAGAACGAAAGAGATCTTGGGGAGGACGAAGGTATTGAGGGCATCGATTTTCTGCCAGGGCGCCAAGAGGGAACCGTCTAGTTTCGCCAGATCTTCTCTTATCCTTCTCAGGACGTCCTCAGGGGTCTGGTCGACGTGGTAGCCTGTAGGAACTCCCAGGTGTTCGTATGATTGACCCTCGCCAAGCGCCGGAAACAGGGTTCCTTGGATGCTGAAGTCTAGGAGGGGGCAGGTGTTGTGTGTCGTCCTGCAGTCTAGTGTCAAGGAGGCACACTTGGCAGGCTTGAATGTCAGCCCACACGCAGTCGCAGTGTCACCCACGTTGTTAAGGATGCTCTGTAGGTCTTCTGGTGTATCCGCCACCAGCACCAGGTCGTCTGCGTAGGCCAGAACCGAAATAAGGTGGCCGTGGATCCTGAAACCCCTGTCCGCCCCTCTCGCCGCTCTCAATACTGGCTCCAGGGCTAAGTTGAAGATCAACGGACTCAGGGGACAACCCTGGCGAACTCCCGCACTCACAGGGAAGCAGCCAGTCTCACCTCCGGGGACCCTGATGGCGGACGATGCAACCCCGTAGATATTTCTCAGGAGGGAGGTTGTAGCTTGCTTTAGGCCCATCGCCGTCAGGACGCCCAAAATGTGGTCGTGCGGAACCGATGAAGACGCGTCAGCCAGGTCCAGCCACGCCACCGCGCATCGTCTTCTACGTCTCCTGGTCGTGTCCAGTATGCTTTGGAGGACGTAGTTGTGCTCATAGCATCCCTCATATTGGCCGAATCCCTTCTGCTCCAGCGAAATGAGGTGGTTTTCAACGGCCCAGCGGGATATTCTAGCTGCCAGGCAGGCAGTGAATAGTTTATATAAACAGGAGCACAGGGAGATGGGGCGCCAGTTGGAAGGGTCATCCCGATCCCCCTTCTTGTGGATGAGCACTATGGAGGCTGTGTTCCATGCTGCTGGTAGTTGGCCGAGGGCAAGTGTCTTATTAAACAGAGGCGCCAACATTCTCGAGCCCGGGTCGAACTTCTTGAGTGTCCCATAGCAGATCTCTGCCGGGGGCCGAATTCGAGGTCCTCCTCAGCCTGTCCGCCACCTCTGTCTCCGTGAACGGCGCATTGATCTCCCCGTTATCTGGAGCATATGGAAGCTCGAATTCTTGTGGAAGCCGGTCGGGGGCGTCACCTCTGGAGCGAATACGACCAAAGTGCTCCAACAGACGGTCTGGGGAAATTGTGCAGTGGATGTTGGTTGCGCTATTGGTGATTTCCCTGAATGTTCTGGCCCTGTTACGCCGGTACTTCTTCTGGATGGTGGCGGCTTCCAAAGGGTCATATCTATTTGGTCTGTTATGTCTCCGGGTCACGGGATGTGACGCAGCGGGGACCGGAGGTCTCGTCGGTTCATTCTTCATTATACTATTGTTTTAGCCAAAAACCGGTTATCGTCGTCCGTTAGCTTGAAGATTGATATTGATTAATGAAAAAAGTAGTCTCGACGGTTCGAATATCTCGGTAATATAGTTTCTTTGTCAAAAAGACCCAATAGCTTCTATGAAACAAAATCAAATTTCCCTAATGTGTCACTTCAAATAAAATATTAAACAATATGCAGTTTCATCAAACTCATTAGGCCTGCTACATCTGGCCACAAACATTCAGAAAGGACACGTAGCTGTGGACACTATCCTAGTACCTACAGTAGGTACTTCTACCAATAAAACCTCTTATTATAATATAATGACTATACATTAGGATAATGGTCACTAACCTTCAGTGGGTTTGTTTACCTGTGTCATACCTACTAGCCTTTATAAGATCAAAAGCGTTGTGGAAACAGTATTAGTGAATGAGCTGTGACCATTAAAAAAACGATTTGCAGTTTTCATCGAATAAATTTGATTTGCTTAGGTTTCATTTGAGACTAACAACTAAGGATTTTTCTTCAGCTATCGAAATGGAACATGGAGAAAATAAAAGATTATTACTTGCTCTCTCGCGAAAGGCGTCGTTACCTGTCCGTATCAGAGCTAAAAACATGGTGCGGTATATAAATATTCGATCAAAACGGAGTATCCTAGTGGAAATGGGTCAATGTGCTGATGAACAAGAACGCCAAAGATGGAGAGAATCTAGTATCAATAAGAAGTTGCAACAAAAATTGGAAAAGGCTGAGGAAGCAAAAAAACTTTTGGACAGCATTGTCCACGGAAAATCCGACCCAAAATTAGTCCATAAGGAGATGAATTTATTATATGCTTCTGGACCGAGAGTAATTAGGAATTTCAGGCATAGAACATTCGTTCCGAAAATTTCCCCCCTGGCGCTAGAAATACCAAAAAGAAAAATTTCGAAGAGGAAGCTCCGACAAAGTAAATTTTGCCTGAAGAAAAAGGATCAAAGGAAATGAATTTTCGCGTCCAAATTTTATCCCAAGGCCCCACCAAATGAGGAATAAAATATTCGAAGTGGAAGCATAAAAAAGATGATAATATTTTGCCCAAGGACCAAGGAAAGCTTTGAACAAACTGAATCTTGAAAGAACTAGACGAAGAATTTTTCAAATGACGAAGATGATGAAATCATCAATTTATACTGATTATTTTATGAATGTAATTTGTTTTAATAATACTGAAATAGACCAAATAATAAATTAAACAATTTTTCATATTGATCTCGATGCACCCCTAACCTTCAACTACATATCCCTAACAAAAAGTACCTACATTGAATATCTATTTGTATAAATTCAAGGAAATGTTTCACTATAACATTTCCACATAGCTATGACAAAAAAAGCCAATAAAGGATACCCTATGCCCAAATAAATTAGTTTCTGCGTTGTGTGGAGTATTTCTTAAATAATGGACCGTCGACTGTTGTCACAAAAAGTTAAGTATCTACGAATTTGCATTTGGACTTAGAATCTCTCTATTTTCAAGCTGAATTGAGGTGACACGATTTCACAATGCCTATCAACCTTATAGGAACATACAGTAGTACCTCTAGAAAGCATCGAGCATTGCATTTTGTGTTGGACTATTCGATATTTTGTATTTAGACGAATAATTTAGAATTTTCTTTATATTATATAAGAAAAGAAATTATTGTGAGTGCCTGAAGGAAGGCAAACGGCTAAGTTATTTTTGAATAGATCGATAATCCCGAAGAATTATTTCCTGTAGTTTCGTTTTCGAGGTGGCCCAAAAGTTGTTTGCCCTTAAGTAAATGAATAAATTATCATTTCTTCTTGTAGAAGAAAGCTACGACAGTAAAATTTGAGTATACATCAAATATCATTAACGCTCAAACATGCCCATTTTTCCAATTGAAATACGTGGAATTTTTCATCAGTTGGAAAGTATTGAAATATTTTTCACTAACAAATTTCCAGAGTGCCGGTTAGGCAACCTCATTTTATTCAACCTATTGCGAATATCTTCCAAATGAAATCTTGATCCAATTGATTTTAAAGGATTTATAGAGAAAAACAAATTTCATAATATCATAACTCCTGAAACATTATACGGATTTGTCCGAATGGAGAACTTGACCGAGATATTTGGACAGTCAACCTAATCTGAAAATATGAAACCTATAGCCTCGCCTATAGCTCATATCTTATAGAATATAGAGAGTATGAGGCCAGATGAATATACTCAAGTTTGACCTCGTATAATTCAGCTGGAAGTCAAACACTTTCGATTGAAACCATTTTCGGTTCATTATTCGAAACTAATAAAGATTTGGGCTAAATGCTAAATGCTGTAAAAGGGCGAAACCTCATGAACATGGACTTGAACTGAAATGAATTTTTTGCTTATACAAAATGCTACTGCCGATTTACTATTTTGTCTTTACAGGCTTACACATAAAAGTATATACGGTATCGTGGAACATTATGTCGGCCTCTTGAATATTTCATCTACTCATCGTACAGGGTGTTACAATTTCAAGTGCCTTCTGCACTTTCATAGAAAATTGAATCAATTTTGAATTATTATACTATTGTTTTAGCCAAAAACCGGTTATCGTCGTCCGTTAGCTTGAAGATTGATATTGATTAATGAAAAAAGTAGTCTCGACGGTTCGAATATCTCGGTAATATAGTTTCTTTGTCAAAAAGACCCAATAGCTTCTATGAAACAAAATCAAATTTCCCTTATGTGTCACTTCAAATAAAATATTAAACAATATGCAGTTTCATCAAACTCATTAGGCCTGCTACATCTGGCCACATACATTCAGAAAGGACACGTAGCTGTGTACACTATCCTAGTACCTTCAGTAGGTACTTCTACCAATAAAACCTCTTATTATAATATAATGACTATACATTAGGATAATGGTCACTAACCTTCAGTGGGTTTGTTTACCTGTGTCATACCTACTAGCCTTTATAAGATCAAAAGCGTTGTGGAAACAGTATTAGTGAATGAGCTGTGACCATTAAAGAAACGATTTGCAGTTTTCATCGAATAAATTTGATTTGCTTAGGTTTCATTTGAGACTAACAACTAAGGATTTTTACTTCAGCTCGTTACCTTGTAACGCCCTTAGGTGCAGTTCCTTTATCAGTAAACTCGGGCGCCAGACTATTTGCTTCTGAGGGCGTCACCCTCACCTATCGAGCTCCTCCGGAATGTCCAGAAGCTCGAGCCTAGGTAGACTCCAGTGGAGAATGAAGTGGGTAGCTGTTGGAGGTAGAGGTGTCACCAATAAAACACGCGATTAACCAAAAATATACTCTCTATTCATACTAAACAAACAAACTTTCCAAAATAATACGTCTCATAATCCTTAAAACAAATCAACAGTTCATATCAGGTACAATAGTCCTTAATCTAAATCACAAAATCCTCGTAGTCCTTAACCTCTAAAACCCAAATCCCAAATCTACTTGTCCATCACCAAAAGTCCAGTAACATTCCGTGAAGGGGGGGGTTAGAGTGCACATAAAGCGATCAGAGTGGCGAGTTACACGTTGTAATAGGCATCAGAAAGAATTAGGCAAACAAAATGACGTAGACATAAAAATGGCATACCAATGAATCAGGCAGAGAACAGATAAAGCATTCGCTCATCAGAAAATTGCTCATGCATGAAAGTGACTAAGGCCGTGTGAAAGAAATAATAATATCTCGGGGTTAAAGCGAGGGGGGGGGGAATCTCGTCCTCCACAAGTGGTCCTCCGGTCCCCTCTCTATACCCCTTTCCTACCTTGGTATGTCTGCCTACCACTGAACTCACTACCAGCACTCACAACACTGGCTGGACCTTCCACTATACGGTAGAGGCCTTGATTTATTTTGAGTTCCGCGCCGTGCGAGGAACTGCCGTTCCAGTGCTCGACTCGCCTATAAATACCATTCTCGGTCCCCTCCACCCAATACGTCGTGCGCACTGCAGATGGAGGTGGGAACGATCGGTCGGCGTCCCCGCCGCTCGGCGTGATCTCGCTGGAGTCGATCAAGGTCAACGGGTCTACGCCGCGCAAACAAAACCACTTCGTTACACTCTCCCCTTACTTCCGTAAAAAAAAAAGAATTTTTTTTTTCTCTTCCCTTCCTGACCAAAAAGAAGGATGAAGAAAGGACCTTAGCCTAATAAAACCCTAGAGAAAATCTTAGTCCAAATCAACCATATAAGAGAAAATCTTATCCTAAAGCAACAATATAAGAGAAAATCCTATCCTAAATCAACAATATAAGAGAAAAATCTTAGCCTAAATCTACAACATAAGAGAAAATCTTATCCTCAATCAACAACATAAGAGAAAATCTTACCCTAAATCAACAATATGAGAGAAAATCTTAGCCTAAATTTGCGATAACATACAAGAGGAAATCTTAGCCTAAATCAGCAATATAAGAGAAAATCTTAGCCTCAATCAACAACATAAGAGAAAATCTCAGCCTAAATCTACAACATAAGAGAAAATCTTAGCCTCAATCAACAACATAAGAGAAAATCTTAGCCTAAATTTGCGATAAAATACAAGAGGAAATCTTAGCCTAAATCAGCAATTCTCTCTACTGTTCGTCGTCGTCTGTGATGCGCACGCTGCGTTCCTTTGGGAGGGCGGTGACGCGCACTTCTGTCATGTGGGAGAAAAAGACGCGCACTAAGCGTTCATTTGGCAGGGCGGTGACGCGCACTACTGTCATGCGAGGGAAAATGGACGCGCACCATGCGTTAATTTGGGAGGGCTGTGACGCGCGCGGTGAGCGTACCGACCATTGTTGGTCTTGCGCCGGTATGAAGATCTGCTTCAATGCGCCGCCCAGGGGCATCCTAACGCGCACTCGGCATTTCTGGTCCGGCCGCCAATTTCGAGGTCGATACCCTTGGATGCGCCTCGCGAATTCCGCCGACCACTCTTGGGGTCTATGCCCTTCCAGATAGCGCTGTACACTAACACTCACTGTCAGGACCACATATTTATGAGATGGCCCAGGTCCTGGCATCTCGGGTTGTCTCTGAATGGTATTTAACTTTGAGGCTAGTCTTTCAGAGGATTGCGGATGCCTCGTCCTCGCGCAATCCTCACTTAGTTTTCCGAACAACCACATTCTCCTGCAGAAACGCCATCTCTCCCACACCGTGGACAGGAAATCTTGGGGGGGTTTCGGCAGTTTATTCGCATATGTCCCGTCTCTCCACATCTAAAACATACCATCGTGTCCTCCTTGAATCTCACAGTTCTTCGGTTGGGACTAGCCCGTGGTTCCTGGGCGACAACGTTCGCTCTAACGACCGTGTCACTATTCCTGTGTGGTAACTCCATCGACGTTCTAGTCGGTACCTCAGATCTATTCGTGTCTGACACATTCGGTCTGGTTTCCGGGCTTTGGTATACGAGATGAGGCTCTGGTGTTACTATGGCATTCTGTACTGGTGGTGGTTTATACTGTTGTGCCTGCCAATGTACCAACTCAAACACCTTGCCCTTATTCAGTAGTTCCTCAATTGTATCGGTATGCTGGAATACGAGTGCTCTCTGAAGATGTGGCAACAAGCCTCGTCTGATAATTTTGACTTGCTCGGTCTCAGTTACGCAGTTATGTACCAGCTTTCGAAATAGGTTTTGCATTCGAGTCACGTACAGTACAAGTTTTTCATCTTTGCCTTGCGTTCTCTTTTTAATATCCTCGAGAAGCAACTCTTCGTAATTTGGTGGCAAGAAGGCTTCTTTGATTTTGGTCTTAAAATCTTCCCAGCTCTCTAAGTTTGCTTTTCGTGGTACATACCAATCTCGTGCATCACCCCTCAATATCTCATAAATTGACTTAAATAAATCTCCGTGTGTCAGGTTTCTCGACTCGGCTAGTTGTTCGATCTCGTCCAGAAACGCTGTGATACTTCCCGAGCCGTCATAATGTACGTTCCACATGTACAATGGGACTGTGGGGGCACGAGTGGGGTAGATGTGGTACATACTCCGCTCGTCCTCCCGTGGTGGGGGAATTGGTGTTTCTCTCTCTTGTCTCCTTGTCTGCACCGGTAGTGGGGTAACCACAGACTCTACTGACTCTATTGTCTCTCCTACGATGTTTGCATTCTGTACTGATGCTCTCCTCGTTGATTCAGTAAATTCACGTCTTGGTATCTCTGTCGTCGTTGGCACAGTCTCTCTGCGCACCCGGCTCCGTAATGAATCAAAAACCCGGCGATTGATGGAACCAGTCGTCGTTCGTGTCCCACAAGGTCGCGTGTTTGTCCCAATCGTTCGAAATTCCTCGTCTCTGCCATCGGTGTCAAATGAAAGCCCCTGGTCTCTAATTTCTCTAGCTCGGTAAGTCCTATCGGTCATCGGTATCAAAACCGGCATATTATCTACAGGTATCGGCGCATCAATTAAAGACGGCGTCTCAGTCGCCTCCGTGGCCAATCCAGCGATGCTACGTGCGTCCTCTAACGCTATTCGAGCGTCCTCCAAAACTTCCATCATTCTATCTCTCGTCAATCCTTCCTCCATGGTGCCTGGCTTCACCAACCTCAATCTATGCTCAACATGCTCCAGACGGCTGAACATCCTCCTATATACATTTCGTGCATTTCCAGCGCCAACCTCCAGAACATCTTCCAACAATTCGCTGAGTTTCGTAGCGCAGATCGCCAGCTCCACTGGGGTATCCAGCTCCACATCCTCGGGAATGTCTATCCCTCTCGACAGCGCTCTTCGCAGCAACAGCCTATCCTCATCCGCAGTGGATCCAACCTCCAACCTCCTGGCACGCAACTCCCATACGAGTTCGTCACTCCGAAGCACGTCCACATCCATCCTTACTTCCTCAGGATATCCAACAACGTCCAAACTCCTACAACCTCAAACTCCAACAACCAACGTCCAAAATAGAGAAAAATCTCTATTATATTCCAACACCAGCCTCCAACAACCTGCTGTCCCTGCTCGGGCGCCAGAATTATAACGCCCTTACGTGCAGTTCCTTTATCAGTAAACTCGGGCGCCAGACTATTTGCTTCTGAGGGCGTCACCCTCACCTATCGAGCTCCTCCGGAATGTCCAGAAGCTCGAGCCTAGGTAGACTCCAGTGGAGAATGAAGTGGGTAGCTGTTGGAGGTAGAGGTGTCACCAATAAAACACGCGATTAACCAAAAATATACTCTCTATTCATACTAAACAAACAAACTTTCCAAAATAATACGTCTCATAATCCTTAAAACAAATCAACAGTTCATATCAGGTACAATAGTCCTTAATCTAAATCACAAAATCCTCGTAGTCCTTAACCTCTAAAACCCAAATCCCAAATCTACTTGTCCATCACCAAAAGTCCAGTAACATTCCGTGAAGGGGGGGGGGGGGGTAAGAGTGCACATAAAGCGATCAGAGTGGCGAGTTACACGATGTAATAGGCATCAGAAAGAATTAAGCAAACAAAATGACGTAGACATAAAAATGGCATACCTATGAATCAGGCAGAGAACAGATAAAGCATTCGCTCATCAGAAAATTGCTCATGCATGAAAGTGACTAAGGCCGTGTGAAAGAAATAATAATATCTCGGGGTTAAAGCGAGGGGGGGGGGAATTTCGTCCTCCACAAGTGGTCCTCCGGTCCCCTCTCTATACCCCTTTCCTACCTTGGTATGTCTGCCTACCACTGAACTCACTACCAGCACTCACAACACTGGCTGGACCTTCCACTATACGGTAGAGGCCTTGATTTATTTTGAGTTCCGCGCCGTGCGAGGAACTGCCGTTCCAGTGCTCGACTCGCCTATAAATACCATTCTCGGTCCCCTCCACCCAATACGTCGTGCGCACTGCAGATGGAGGTGGGAACGATCGGTCGGCGTCCCCGCCGCTCGGCGTGATCTCGCTGGAGTCGATCAAGGTCAACGGGTCTACGCCGCGCAAACAAAACCACTTCGTTACAACCTGTCCGTATCAGAGCTGAAAACATGGTGCGGTATATAAATATTCGATCAAAACGGAGTATCCTAGTGGAAATGGGTCAATGTGCTGATGAACAAGAACGCCAAAGATGGAGAGAATCTAGTATCAATAAGAAGTTGCAACAAAAATTGGAAAAGGCTGAGGAAGCAAAACAACTTTTGGACAGCATTGTCCACGGAAAATCCGACCCAAAATTAGTCCATAAGGAGATGAATTTATTATATGCTTCTGGACCGAGAGTAATTAGGAATTTCAGGCATAGAACATTCGTTCCGAAAATTTCCCCCCTGGCGCTAGAAATACCAAAAAGAAAAATTTCGAAGAGGAAGCTCCGACGAAGTAAATTTTGCCTGAAGAAAAAGGATCAAAGGAAATGAATTTTCGCGTCCAAATTTTATCCCAAGGCCCCACCAAATGAGGAATAAAATATTCGAAGTGGAAGCATAAAAAAGATGATAATATTTTGCCCAAGGACCAAGGAAAGCTTTGAACAAACTGAATCTTGAAAGAACTAGACGAAGAATTTGTCAAATGACAAAGATGATGAAATCATCAATTTATACTGATTATTTTATGAATGTAATTTGTTTTAATAATACTGAAATAGACCAAATAATAAATTAAACAATTTTTCATATTGATCTCGATGCACCCCTAACCTTCAACTACATATCCCTAACAAAAAAGTACCTACATTGAATATCTATTTGTATAAATTCAAGGAAATGTTTCACTATAACATTTCCACATAGCTATGACAAAAAAAGCCAATAAAGGATACCCTATGCCCAAATAAATTAGTTTCTGCGTTGTGTGGAGTCTTTCTTAAATAATGGACCGTCGACTGTTGTCACAAAAAGTTAAGTATCTACGAATTTGCATTTGGACTTAGAATCTCTCTATTTTCAAGCTGAATTGAGGTGACACGATTTCACAATGCCTATCAACCTTATAGGAAACATACAGTAGTACCTCTTGAAAGCATCGAGCATTGCATTTTGTGTTGGCTATTCGATATTTTGTATTTAGACGAATAATTTAGAATTTTCTTTATATTATATAAGAAAAGAAATTATTGTGAGTGCCTGAAGGAAGGCAAACGGCTAAGTAATTTTTGAATAGATCGATAATTCCGAAGAATTATTTCCTGTGGTTTCGTTTTCGAGGTGGCCCAAAAGTATCAATGTTGTTTGCCCTTAAGTAAATGAATAAATTATCATTTCTTCTTGTAGAAGAAAGCTACGACAGTAAAATTTGAGTATACATAAAATATCATTATCGCTCAAACATGCCCATTTTTCCAATTGAAATACGTGGAATTTTTCATCAGTTGGAAAGTATTGAAATATATTTCACTAACAAATTTCCCGAGTGCCGGTTAGGCAACCTCATTTTATTCAACCTATTGCGAATATCTTCCAAATGAAATTTGATCCAATTGATTTCAAAGGATTTATAGAGAAAAACAAATTTCATATTATCATAACTCCTGAAACATTGGACGGATTTGTCCGAATGGAGAACTTGACCGAGATATTTGGACAGTCAACCTAATCTGAAAATATGAAACCTATAGCCTCGCCTATAGCTCATATCTTATAGAAGATAGAGAGTATGAGGCCAGATGAATATACTCAAGTTTGACCTCGTATAATTCAGCAGGAAGTCAAACACTTTCGATTGAAACCATTTTCGGTTCATTTTTCGAAACTAATAAAGATTTGGGCTAAATGCTAAATGCTGTAAACGGGCGAAACCTCATGAACATAGACTTGAACTGAAATGAATTTTTTGCTTATACAAAATGCTACTGCCGATTTACTATTTTGTCTTTACAGGCTTACACATAAAAGTATATACGGTATCGTGGAACATTATGTCGGCCTCTTGAATATTTCATCTACTCATCGTACAGGGTGTTACAATTTCAAGTGCCTTCTGCACTTTCATAGAAAATTGAATCAATTTTGAATTATTATACTACTGTTTTAGCCAAAAACCGGTTATCGTCGTCCGTTAGCTTGAAGATAGATATTGATTAATGAAAAAAGTTGTCTCGACGGTTCGAATATTTCGGTAATATAGTTTCTTTGTCAAAAAGACCCAATAGCTTCTGGCACGTCAAGGGCCTTTGAAAATTAAATGAAAACGAAAGAAAATTAACAATGAAATTCTGATAAGAAAAAATGACTCGAAAGAAAATCGAATGTGGAGCACTGACTTTTGCCTACCTGGTTTCACAGTACGGCTGAATCAACGTGTCACTCACGAGCAAGAAATAGTCTTTTTTCACCAGAGTTCTAATTTGTAGAAATTGAGAAATTCATTGATTGCGAAGAAAGTCTTGCACTTTATCGAACGAGCGCCGATTTCAGTACTGTCTTTGTTCGACATAGGTCATATGCTCCAACATATGTCACGCGTTAGTCGGAAAATGATATGAACATACGTGGGCCGCACGAAACGAGCAAGCAACTTGGAATAAAACTGAATGAATTCAACTAATAATAATAAGTAGCAGTAACATAACCGCCCACCTAAAATAGAATATTTTATGAAACAAAGCAAATATAAAATTGAAAAGATATCGAACATAAAGCAAAAAAAAAATATATACATATATACATCAACATACGTCTTAATTACTGAAGAGGTAATGGACATAATTTAACCACTGATCTCTGCAGTACACCTTGAGTAGTCCGAAATAGTAGCTACTCTAGCTATTTTATCAGCGCCAAGATGCAATTTCTCAATGCGTCCAAGTCGCCAGCGCAATGGAGGGAGTTGATCATCTTTTATCAAGACTAGTGCACCTATTGAATAAGGAGGCGAGTCACTATTGAACCACCTTTTTCGTTGTTGCAGTGTGTTCAGGTATTCTAAATTCCATCTTTTCCAAAAATCCTGATGGATACGAGTTAAAAGCTGCCAATGCGATAATCGACCGATAGATAGGTGAGATAAATCTGGTTCAGGAATAGCAGTTAATGGAGCCAAAGTAAGAAAATGTCCTGTTGTCAGTGCAGATATGTCATTCGGATCATTACTAAGCGGACATAGAGGGCGAGAATTGAGCACAGATTCAATCTGTAAGTGGACTGTATAAAACTCCTGTATGACCTGTTGAGACAGAAGGAAGTGTAAAGTCTGGGCACCTGGATGCAGATATATTTTGTGGAAATTCTGAATAAGGAGCTCAGTAAGACGATGAGATGAAGGAAGCAAAGCTGGGTGTTTGTGATCAAGAGCCAGACCAGAAAAAGACAGACGACCGCCCACCCTGAGAACACCATCTTCTCCAACAAATGGATTCAACTTTCGAAGTGATTTAGATATGGGATTTCCCGAGATGAGATTATCGATCTGTTCCTTGAACACAACCCGTTGAACCTGTTTTATAATGAAGAATAGTGCATCTTTGAGATGAACTGCGGAAAATCTATATATCCTAGGAGCCTTAGAGTTTTTCATGAAGTGAACAAATCTGAAGATGTAAGCTACCATAGAATCAGACCAAGCAAAAATGTCATCTATTGTAAAGACTGATTGGTAAACATAGGAAACCACATTAATGAGTTTTGATAATAAGAGACAAGCACACAATTCTAGTCGTGGAAGTGAAATTCTCTTCAATGGGGAGACCTTTGATTTACCACCTACGAAAGAGATGTCAATGGAGCCGTCAAAATTGAAAAACCTGAAATATACCACGGCTGCGTAACCACGCTCACTACTATCTCCGAAACCATGAAGTACGCAACGATAAAATGGTTTCGATGCAAGTTTCCGAGGTATCTTTAATTTACCCAATTCGGTTATTTCGGATTTACACTGATTCCAGCGACGGCTGACATCGTCTGGAAGTGTATCATCCCACTGCATACCTAATGTCCAAAGATGCTGGATCAAATGTTTAGCAAGAAAAGTAAATGGAGAAAGGAACCCCAAAGGGTCGAAAATTCGAGAAAGTTCGGAAAGTATGGTATGTTTGGTACATACCTGCACAGTAGTTTCTGCAAGATAAGAAAATTCGTCCGACGAAGGAAACCACTTCAAACCGAGAATTTTGACTAATATTTGACGATACATTTGTTTGATATCAGCTGTGAAAACGAACCGATGAACACGAAAGTTCATCAAAATGGCAATAATATCTTTTTGTAATGTAGGACCTATCAATAGAGCATCATTTAAAGATTAATGACCGGGTACATGAGCTGAAGCATCGAAAACAACCCTCAACTTTGTAGATGGACTGTTTGGTTTGATTATACAATGGTGAGGGATATAGAAAGTATTTTCATAATCCGAACTAGTAGAAATCAATGACATATGATCTTTTTCTAAATATTCCCTCATGAAAGTAGAGTATTCCGTGTAAATCTTCTGGTTTTTAATAAGTTTACGTTCAAGGGATGAAAAACGACGTAGTGCGAGAGAATATGTGTCACCGAATGAAAATGTTGACTGATCAGGTTTAAATGGTAATGCTACAGTGTACCGTCCAGATGTATTTCTAGAATAGTTCTGAGTGTATAAGTTTTCACAAAATTGATTTTCTGGTGATACAATGACATTCTCTGAAACTTCTTCAAGTTCCCAAAATCTTTTCAACGAGGAGTTTAAACCTGATTCAGACAATGACAAATGAAAATTGTTAATTGATATGCTAGGTGATTGAATCTTTCCCATGAAAACCCAACCAAATACTGTCTCAAGTGCTGTTGGCTCCAAACCGTTACCCTCGATACGACCCGGTCGAATTATTAAAGAGAATATTTCCGCTCCCAGTAGAAGGTCTATTGATTTCGGAATAAAAAAGTTCGGATCTGCTAACTTCTTGTTATAGACACAATTCCAAAACGAATGATTTACGAAAGAACTCGGCCTTTCCGCACAAATCTTTGGAATCACGACGGCATCGAATGTAAAAGATGGATTTATTTGACCTGATGGGCGAATAGTACATTCAGTGCTGCAATTAGCAGAAGATGAGCTTTCACAAATTCCATTTATCGAAAATGAAGCATCACAAATTTTCAAGCCAAATCTATTTACACACGATTGTGTTATAATATTTATTTCAGAGCCTCCATCTAACAGAACTCGGACCTTCTGATATCTACCCCAAGCATCACGAATTTCGACCTCAGCGGTTGCTAAGAGAACGGTAGAATTTGAAGAAACATTGGTTAAAACCTGAGCTGAGCCTGAATCCGATGAATTTGCAGCATTGAAATGAAACGTCTCTGTTGAAGAATCATTATCCGCATTATTGCGCATGTGCAACAGGGTATGATGCCTTCCATGGCAAGTACGACAATTTGACTTTGAAGAACAATTGTTAATCTTATGTCCAGAATGGAGGCAATTGATACACCAATTTTTGTTCTTCACAATCTTGAACCGATCTTGAACAGTTTGTTCTAAAAATGATGGACATTTGTAAATATTATGAGCTAACTTGCAATAATTACAGGTTATACGTTTCTTGAATGATTCAGTTTCCGTTTGAACGAGAAGAGTCCAATTTCTTCTATTCATCGAGAGAGAACTAGATATTAAAACTTGAGAATTCGAAACTGAATGAGTTTTCGACGGAAGAGAAAGAGCTACTGCCTCCAAGGCTATACACTGATTTGTCAGGAAATTTCGCAAATTGGCAAACGACGGAATATCGGTTGAACATTCTTGTAATTCAAAACGTTTGATAGTTGCTGAATTGCTAAATTCCTTAATACCGATAAGTTCTCCGCAAAAACTTCTAGAATTCGCCTAAGGTCTTTAGCTGAATCACCCTGTAGCTTTGGAACATTACAGATTTCCTTCCAACACGTATTAGCGAGAAGTCTTTTATTTTGAAATCTTTCCGCCAATGTCTGAAATGCGCTTTCATAATTTTCAGCAGTCAATGGAAACCCTTTAACTAAACTTAAAGCATGAGAAGAAAGTGAACCTAGGAGGTATTGAAACTTTTCTATTTGACTCAAGTTAGAATTTTCATGTACCAAACTTTGGAACATATCGAAAAAAGTAGGCCACTCTTTATAATTCCCATTGAAAATGGGCAATACTATCTTTGGAAGTTTAACATTTGGCGAACTGATAGAGCAACTATTTTGGTTTTTTACTGGATTGTTTACTACAGGAAATAAATTAACATAAGTCGTTCTGATGGTGTAATAATTATCCATAAAGGCTGTTCGAATAACCTTTTCAGTGTTCAATTCCGGTTCTTCGGAAGATACAATCATAGAGACAATTGACGTATGTAAATTTTGAAAGTCCACGAGAATATCCTCAAGTATTTCACATCTTAATTTGAATCTTACGTGGAGACTTTCATCAGTGACAGCGAATTGTGCTAAATTCAAAATTTCCTCGAGATCATCAATAACAATTTGACGACGAGCTTTGAGTTGTTTCAATTTTGTCGTCATTATTATTATTCAAGGTATACTGCAGAAAACAATATGAATTTTGTTTTGAGTAATTTTGAAAAAGAGTAAATAGACTAACCGATTGAAAAGAACTAAATTAATTAATAAAGTAAATAATTAAGATTGAATCTATTAAATTGAAAATTGAGTTGAAAACAATGAAATGTAAATAAACAAAAACAAGAATGTCTATCTTTGTTTATGTTTTGAATCAAGGTTATGAGCATAGATGAGAAAAACAAATGAAGAGTTGTCTATGTAATTAAAATGAAATATGGATGTATTGAAAGCTAAATTCTATAACATGCGCAGAAATTAAAGGATTTATGAATGTGTTCGATATCTTGTCAAGTTTTTGAGGTTAGGTGAATAATTGACAGATTGAAATAAATGCAAATGAAAAAACTAAATGAAAAAATTCCAGAATGCTTGATCGCAATAATTTAGAAAACGTGGTTCGAAAATATGCGGCTCAAGAAGGACCAAAATGGCACGACAAGTGCCTTTGAAAATTAAATGAAAACGAAAGAAAATTAACAATGAAATTCTGATAAGAAAAAATGACTCGAAAGAAAATCGAATGTGGAGCACTGACTTTTGCCTACCTGGTTTCACAGTACGGCTGAATCAACGTGTCACTCGCGAGCGAGAAATAGTCACTTTTTCACCAGAGTTCTAATTTGTAGAAATTGAGAAATTCATTGATTGCGAAGAGAGTCTTGCACTTTATCGAACGAGCGCCGATTTCAGTACTGTTCTTGATCGACATAGAGAGAGAGAGAGAGTTTATTGGTGATCTTACAATCTCATGAATTGCTTTCACAGGTCCTAACTAAAAAAATCATTACTATATTACAATAACAAAAAATACACCAAAAACATAAATATATAGGGAGTTTGTTGCAAAAGCAGTGTGCACTGAAGAAATAATATAATACAGTTCAAAACACAGCAGATTAACAAACAGAATCAGTTCCGTGAACAAACCACTACACGAACATAATTAAATATAGAGAAAAAACAAAGAAATCTCCAACAATGTATATGTATATAAAATAATAAATTGACTGTGTATAAATAAAATAATAAATTAGGTGTATATATAAAATAATAAATAAAGGGTATATATAAAAGAATAAATTAAGTGTATAGAAAGTGTGTATATATAAGAAAAATAATAATAATAAGTTAAGTGTGTATATATAAAATAATAAATTAAGTGTAAAATTAAAGTATCTACAGATCAATATGTCATGGTCACAATTTGTACATGACCACACACTCAAAGACAGTTATGTTTTCCAAAAAGACATAAACTCCTCGACCGAATAAAATACATTTTCAACCAGTATATCTTTCATTTGTTTTTTGAATTCTAATATAGGTAAGTCCCTAAACTTAAGGGGTAGTTTATTGTACAGAGTTATACCACAATAGTCAGGACTTTTTTGAGATTTATTCAATCGAACAAAATTTTTCCTGATGTGGTTTTTCTCCCTTGTATTATAATTGTGAATGTCGGCCTGCAGACAGTAATTTCCAGAGCTTGTGTGAACATACAGCAAGTTTTCCAGTATAAATGTAGATGGTAACGTTAGTAGCCCTAGTTTCCTGAAAACTAGTTTACAACATTCCCTATAACCCAGTCCACCCAGAATCCTGACTGCTCGCCTCTGCAGTCTGAAGACCGCACCACGTTGCGAAGAGTTTCCCCACAGTATCACCCCATACTTCAGCCTTGATTCCACCAAAGCAAAGTAGACCGATCTCAATGTTCTCTCTGATAATGAGTATGAAAGTACCCTCAGGGCAAATATGTTTCTGCTGAGAGTTGATGTCAATTCATCCGTATGAGCATTCCATGTCAGTGTAGCATCAAGATGCACGCCCAGAAACTTCACTGTATTAGTGTTATCTCTGTCTCTCACCGATCTCAGACTCAGCAACATGGACTGTGTTTTGCTTTCGTTCATGCTCAAACCATTAGCTGTGAACCACTCTAACGTCCTCACCAATGTAACCCTTGTCATTTCAAATAATGGCTCAATCTCTTTGGATCGTAATTTGATGGTTGTGTCATCCACAAATTGTGTCATCTCCACTTCTGGAACATAATCAGGCAAATCATTGATAAAAACTAAAAATAGAGTAGGTCCAAGAATAGAGCCTTGTGGTACTCCAATGGTTATATCTCTCATGCCCGAATAGGATCCATCCACCCAAACCACCTGCTTTCTATCGCTTAAAAAGGAATCAACGAGCTTAATCGCTGAAGAGTCGAATCCGTACCTCTTGAGCTTATAGATTAGTTTGTCTGCCGCAACACAGTCAAAAGCTTTCGAAAGGTCCAAGAAAGAGGCCAAACAATGTTCACCCCGTTCGAAACATTCAACAGTGTAATCAACAAAGTTGATAATTGCCTGAACTGTGCTCTTTCCTTTTCTATATCCAAATTGACTACCAGAAAAAAGTTGATTCACCTCGAAGTAATTTATCACTTGTGTAGCAATTATCTTCTCCATAATTTTGGAGAATATTGGAACTAGGGAAATTGGCCTATAATTTCCTTCATCGTTACGATCCCCTTTTTTGTAAATAGGTATCACTTTAGAGATCTTCAAGCAATTCGGGAAACATCCTGTTGTTAAACATTTATTTATTAGTTTAGTGAGAGGAAGAATTATTTCATTTATATTGGATTTAATTATCCCAACTGTCAGACCGTAGTAGTCAGTGCTTTTACTATTCTTCAAATCTTTCACCACATCTCTTACCTCATTGAAACCTATCTCATGAAACTTGAACTCGACATTCGGCGACATTTGTTTATTAAAGGATTCGTCAAATTCTATGTTACTTGTTGGGAGATGTGATACTATTTCTACAGGAATTGTGGAGAAATAACTGTTAAAAACATCTGGAGCTATTTCTATAGGAGCTGAAGTCTTCACACCAGTTAAATGGTCATTTACTATCTGCCAAGCAGTTTTACATTTATTATTCGACCGCTCTATTTTCCTTCGTAATAAGAAATTTTAGCTTTCTTTATCTGCCGTCTATACCTTCTAGTCAGATCATTTCTAGCTCTCAAAAGATTATCTGTCTTAAATGTAGAGTACAATTCCCTAACCTGCTGTAGAGATGATCTCATTTCTCTAAGCTTTCCAGAAAACCACCCACAATCTTTCTTCGAGTTATTTACCCTTTTCTTACAAACAGGAAATGACCTCCTGAATATATCCACAACTATGTCGTGGAATCTTTGAAAACACCCACTGCAATCAGATTCCGCATCCATAAAATTCCAGTCAACATTTTCGAGTTCGTGATGCATAAAATTAAAACCTGTCCGCGATAGAGGCCTCACTGTCCTGTGGACATAATTGGATTTCACTACAGTGCCACCTACCTGCAAGAACTGTGCATCATGATCTGAAAATTCTGTCATTATCACACCCTTAACTTCACCATGTACCTCGAAGTTTGTGAATATATTGTCAATACAATTTTTATTTCTAGTTGGTTCAAAAATTTTCTGCTTGAAACCAAATGTCATCAAAAGATCAACAACTGCTTTTGCTTCCCTATCTAAAACAAAATCCACATCACAACTTATACTAAACTTAACATTAAAGTCCCCACAAATTATCACTTTATCTTTATTAACACTAAGGCAATTGAGGACTGACTCTAAGTTTAAAATAAACTCATCAAAATTTCTAGAAGGTGATGAGTAAATACATATAATAATCAAGCCTGTTTGAAATAGTCTCACACAAGACAACTCACAATGTACATTAACAGATTTTTTCCTGATAGCTTCAGTGATCGAACACTCTGAGCAGACCATTTGAGAATTTACCAGTATCATTGCTCCCCCATGTCTTGCTTTCTGCCTTGTGAAGGCATGTCCTACATACCAATCATCAATACACAAACCCTTGACCTCCTCCTCACTAAGCCAATGTTCAGTAAGGCATATCACGTCATATTTTACAGATTGAGAGTAAATCATACCCTCCAAGTCATTAATTTTGTTTCTCATGCATCGAACGTTTAAATGCATCAAGTTCAGGCTGTCCAAATTTTTAAAATGACCATTCAAATTATTATTATCGGGCTTGAATACATTATTCACCCCCTTGTCAGTTTTTTCTGAAAAAAATTTGATACGTATGCTCTATCTGGCCAGGAGATACAGTTTTTGGCAGTGTTTATGTTTGACTCGTCTATAATGACTTTGAAGGAACTGTACTTATCTGGTATTTTTGACTTCAATGCTATACACTCTGCTTCAGGGAATGTTTTCCTTACCATAATTTCAAAATCCTCAACCTTGGTGTTAGGTGCAATTCTTGAAACGAATAATGCAGTCTTTTTTCCTATTGCCTTAATTGGACTGTCTCTACTTTCACCAACAATATTCCAGCGATGTCTATTCGCCTTCATTGTTTTGTAATCCGCCTTGTTTGCGCCTTTTACACCATTTCCAACATGTTTGTCTGTTATCACGTGATCCTTACTGTTGACAACAACAGGATCGCAATTCGATTTATTTGACCTACTCTTCTTATTCTCTATCCTTTTCCAGTCCTGTACCCCTGCCGTATATTTTTCCTCTTCTCCCTCTGATGATAACGTCTTGACATCTCCATCATTCATGGATTCAGCACAATTACTTGCTGAATTTTTTATCGGCTCCAATAATTTCGATGAGCTAGTTTCTGTAATCTCACTAGCATTAATAATGTTGTTGTGGGCTTCCTTAACAGATGGCGGCACTCTGGTTCGATTCGACTTCTCCAATACAACTGTATATTTATTTAAAATTTTTATTTTGTCTTTCAACTCCTCAATCATACCAATTTTTTCCTTTAGCAGTTCCTTGAGGTATTTAGTCTCCATATTTTCTCCTGTTCTGTTTTCCAGAGTCTCCCCTTGGTCATCAGACACTTCGACACTGTTAGTTGAATCCTCACCTACACTTAAACTCTCTTGCTGACTCATTGAATACTCGAAGCCCAATTCATTCAAATGTTTTATACGACTTTTGAGTTTTATGATTTCTTTCTCTTTCTCCTCACAATCACATTTTTTGGAGGTTATGTCTTCACAACAAATTACATTTCCTTTATCAACATAAATTCCATGTATTTTCAGGACACAGCTCGGATGATATTTATTTGAGCACTAGGAGCATATAATACTAATTTTAACTTCTTTTGCACATTTTCTACAATTATTTTCAAGCGGAGTTTCACTTCGTGGTGCCATGTTGCTCGCGCATGGTCATATGCTCCAACATATGTCACGCGTTAATCGGAAAATGATATGAACATACGTGGGCCGCACGAAACGAGCAAGCAACTTGGAATAAAACTGAATGAATTCAACTAATAATAATAAGTTGCAGTAACAGCTTCTATGAAACAAAATCAAATTTCCCTAATGTGTCACCTCAAATAAAATATTAAACAATATGCAGTTTCATCAAACTCATTAGGCCTGCTACATCTGGCCACATACATTCAGAAAGTACACGTAGCTGTGTACACTATCCTAGTACCTACAGTAGGTACTTCTACCAATAAAACCTCTTATTATAATATAATGACTATACATTAGGATAATGGTCACTAACCTTCAGTGGGTTTGTTTACCTGTGTCATACCTACTAGCCTATATAAGATCAAAAGCGTTGTGGAAACAGTATTAGTGAATGAGCTGTGACCATTAAAGAAACGATTTGCAGTTTTCATCAAATAAATTTGATTTGCTTAGGTTTCATTTGAGACTAACAACTAAGGATTTTTACTTCAGCTATCGAAATGGAACATGGAGAAAATAAAAGATTATTACTTGCTCTCTCGCGAAAGGCGTCCGAACCTGTCCGTATCAGAGCTAAAAACATGGTGCGGTATATAAATATTCGATCAAAACGGAGTATCCTAGTGGAAATGAGTCAATGTGCTGATGAACAAGAGCGCCAAAGAAGAAGAGAATCTAGTATCAATAAGAAGTTGCAACAAAAATTGGAAAAGGCTGAGGAAGCAAAAAAACTTTTGGACAGCATTGTCCACGGAAAATCCGACCCAAAATTAGTCCATAAGGAGATGAATTTATTATATGCTTCTGGACCGAGAGTAATTAGGAATTTCAGGCATAGAACATTCGTTCCGAAAATTTCCCCCCTGGCGCTAGAAATACCAAAAAGTAGAATTTCGAAGAGGAAGCTCCGACGAAGTAAATTTTGCCTGAAGAATCAAGGATCAAAGGAAATGAATTTTCGAGTCCAAATTTTATCCCAAGGCCCCACCAAATGAGGAATGAAATATTCGAAGTGGAAGCATAAAAAAGATGATAATATTTTGCCCAAGGACCAAGGAAAGCTGTGAACAAACTGAATCTTGAAAGAACTAGACGAAGAATTTTTCAAATGACGAAGATGATGAAATCATCAATTTATACTGATTATTTTATGAATGTAATTTGTTTTAATAATACTGAAATAGACCAAATAATAAATCAAACAATTTTTCATATTGATCTCGATGCACCCCTAACCTTCAACTACATATCCCTAACAAAAAAGTACCTACATTGAATATCTATTTGTATAAATTCAATGAAATGTTTCACGATAACATTTCCACATAGCTATGACAAAAAAATCCAATAAAGGATACCCTATGCCCAAATAAATTAGTTTCTGCGTTGTGTGGAGTATTTCTTAAATAATGGACCGTCGAATGTTGTCACAAAAAGTTAAGTATCTACGAATTAGCATTTGGACTTAGAATCTCTCTATTTTCAAGCTGAATTGAGGTGACACGACTTCACAATGCCTATCAACCTTATAGGAAACATACAGTAGTACCTCTAGAAAGCATCGAGCATTGCATTTTGTGTTGGACTATTGGATCTTTTGTATTTAGACGAATAATTTAGAATTTTCTTTATATTATATAAGAAAAGAAATTATTGTGAGTGCCTGAAGGAAGGCAAACGGCTAAGTAATTTTTGAAAAAATCGATAATCCCGAAGAATTATTTCCTGTAGTTTCGTTTTCGAGGTGGCCCAAAAGTATCAATGTTGTTTGCCCTTAAGTAAATGAATAAATTATCATTTCTTCTTGTAGAAGAAAGCTATGACAGTAAAATTTGAGTATACATCAAATATCATTAACGCTCAAACATGCCCATTTTTCCAATTGAAATACGTGGAATTTTTCATCAGTTGGAAAGTATTGAAATATTTTTCACTAACAAATTTTCAGAGTGCCGGTTAGGCAACCTCATTTTATTCAACCTATTGCGAATATCTTCCAAATGATAACTTGATCCAATTGATTTTAAAGTATTTATAGAGAAAAACAAATTTCGTATTACCATAACTCCTGAAACATTAGACGGATTTGTCCGAATGGAGAACTTGACCGAGATATTTGGACAGTCAACCTAATCTGAAAATATGAAACCTATAGCCTCGCCGATAGCTCATATCTTATAGAAGATAGAGAGTATGAGGCCAGATGAATATACTCAAGTTTGACCTCGTATAATTCAGCTGGAAGTCAAACACTTTCGACTGAAACTATTTTCGGTTCATTATTCGAAACTAATAAAGATTTGGGCTAAATGCTAAATGCTGTAAACGGGCGAAACCTCATGAACATGGACTTGAACTGAAATGAATTTTTTGCTTATACAAAATGCTACTGCCGATTTACTATTTTGTCTTTACAGGCTTACACATAAAAGTATATACGGTATCGTGGAACATTATGTCGGCCTCTTCAATATTTCATCTACTCATCGTACAGGGTGTAACAATTTCAAGTGCCTTCTGCACTTCCACAGAAAATTCAATCAATTTTGAATTATTATACTATTGTTTTAGTTAAAACCGGTTATCGTCGTCCGTTAGCTTGAAGATTGATATTGATTAATGAAAAAAGTAGTCTCGACGGTTCGAATATCTCGGTAATATAGTTTCTTTGTCAAAAAGACGTTATAGCTTCTATGAAACAAAATCAAATTTCCCTAATGTGTCACTTCAAATAAAATATTAAACAATATGCAGTTTCATCAAACTCATTAGGCCTGCTACATCTGGCCACATACATTCAGTAAAAACACGTAGCTGTGTACACTATCCTAGTACCTACAGTAGGTACTTCTACCAATAAAACCTCTTATTATAATATAATGACTATACATTAGGATAATGGTCACTAACCTTTAGTGGGTTTGTTTACCTGTGTCATACTTACTAGCCTATATAAGATCAAAAGCGTTGTGGAAACAGTATTAGTGAATGAGCTGTGACCAAGGAAAGCTTTGAACAAACTGAATCTTGAAAGAACTAGACGAAGAATTCTTCAAATGACGAAGATGATGAAATCATCAATTTACTATATACTGATTATTTTATGAACGTAATTTGTTTTAATAATACTGAAATAGACCAAATAATAAATTAAACAATTTTTCATATTGATCTCGATGCACCCCTAACCTTCAACTACATATCCCTAACAAAAAAGTACCTACATTGAATATCTTCAGCGCTTTTCATGTGTCGAATTTGAAACCGGAAACAACTCAGGAAAATCTGCAGGATTTTCTGAAGAACCGATTTACTGTGGCACGATGTGAGCGACTAACATCTAAGTACCCTGACAGTTATTCTTCATTCAAAGTACTCATACCTAAATCTGAATATGAAAGGGCTCTGGATGGCTCAAATTGGCCTAACATGGCAAGTGTTCACCGTTTTTTTGCACCCAGGAAAACGAATCGTCTGACAGGCTAGTTCTTGTTAGTAAAAAAAGCTTAAATTGTTGCAGATAAATATCCAATGTTTATCAAACAAATTGGATCTTTTAGAGGTACTTTTGAGTGAAATTGAGGCCGATGTTGTAAGTGTCGTCGAACATTGGTGCAGTTCTAACAGTGTTAAGACAATGACTGTTGCCGGTTACCATTTGGCGGACTTTTATTGCTGTCCCTATCGTGAGCACGGGGGTTCGATGATCTATATCAAAGATGGTGTGAAAACTAGAAAATTGGGTGTGTCAGCTTTTTCGGATGAAATGAATTTTGAGGTTAGTGGGATTGTTGTGGTGACAAACAATACCCGTATAGGTATCATAAGTGTATATCGTCCCGGAACCGGAAATTGTGAAGTGTTTCTCGACAGAATGTCATACACTCTTAACTATTGTTTAAAAAAGGTTGATATTATTTTTTTATGTGGTGATTTCAACATTGATTTTTTGGAAGTGGGACATACTAACCGTAAGTTGATGATCGATTTGATTGAATGTTTCCAATTGAAAATAACCTCGCAAGACCCTACTAGGGTTTTTACAGATATCACTGGACACACATCCATTTCTAAACTGGATTATATTCTTACGAATGCAAATTTATCCAATTGTATTGTAAAGAACTTTGAACCTCATATAAGTGACCACCGGGCTATTTTGTTAGAATTCAATACTGAACTAGATGTTAATATTCAACCTAGGTTAAAATTTGTCAGAAATTTGAATGAACAGAATTTAAACAATTTTATTTTCCACATAACTAACTGTGATTTCCATGATATTTATGAAAATGTAAATGCCGATAGTTGTTTTGACTCTTTAATATCCACTATTCAGCTCATTTTTGAGTTTTGTTGTCCGTTAGTGAAGTTAACTTGCGGAAATGATAGATCCAGAAGTTGGCTCACGCCAGAGATTGTCCTCGCTAAGAAACAGCTCATGCATTTATATTGGTTACATTTGAGTTTGAAGACTTCGTATACCTGCAATTTGTATAGGAAAGCTAAATCATCCTACAATTTAATGTTGAAAAAATCTAAGCAACAATATTATAATGAACTCGTCAATAGATCAAATAATAGGAGTAAGACAATTTGGTCCGTGGTAAATAGTTTAACAGGAAGAAGTGCGAGGGGTCAGTCTGTTGAACTGGATGTTGACGGTGTCTTTTATGACAACTCAGATGACTTGGTGAACATTTTTGCAGAATATTTCTCAACAATAACTGAATCCACATTAAACCGCTATTGTAATGGTGCTTTGTCAACTTCTTGTAGTACCTCATGTATGTTGAACACCACATTCTTTTTTCATCCCGTGATGGAGTGTGAAGTAGCTGACATTATAAAGTCATTGGAAAAAAATAAGAGTTCGGGTGTCGATTTAATATCTGCAAGAGTTCTGAAGTTAATAAGTTTTGAAATCTCTCGTCATTTTGCACATTGCATTAACTTGTCCATCTGTTCTAGCGCATTCCCTACGGTTCTCAAAAAGAGCATTGTTATTCTAATTCCCAAAAATAAAGACGTACGTGCAATTACAAACTATAGACCAATTTCTCTTTTGAGTACATTTTCTAAAGTCTTTGAGAGAATCGTACTGGATAGGATGTTGAAGTACCTTGACAAATTCGATATACTGGCTTCTGCTCAACATGGTTTTCGACCGGGTCGTTCAACTCAGACGGCATTGGTTCAGCTTGTTGATTACATCTATGAGTGCCTTGATGATGGCTTTTGTGTAGCAGGGCTATTCTTTGATCTCTCTAGAGCGTTTGATGGACAGTCTTTTCAGTTCATTTTGGATAAACTTTACAACCTAGGTTTTCGGGGTGTATTCTTAGACTGGCTGCATAGCTATCTCGAAGGTAGATCCATGTGTGTGAAGCTTGAAGATTCATTGTCAGCGGAACATGGTGTCAACTTGGGAGTACCACAGGGCTCTGTCCTTGGGCCGCTTTTGTTTTTGCTCTTTATCAACGATCTTCCTGTAAATCTACGAATGATGTTTGTGGATCAGTTAGCTCATCGAGGTATTTCTCTGATAAGGAAATATCTCTTGACGTTATTTGCTGATGATGTTTCAGTGGTGGTTGCAGCTCCATCTTTTGAAGAGCTTGAGAGGTTGTGTGGCATTCTTGTTGGTTGTTTTGTGGACTGGTGCCATGGGAACAATCCTATGATTAACATTGGGAAAACTGAGTGCATATATTTCACCTTATGTAAGAATAATCCTGAGCTTGTTGTTCAGTATATGAACGAAGAAATCCTATCTAAGGATAGTGCAAAATTCCTTGGTGTTTATTTGGACAGTAATTTAAAGGGGTACACTCTCATCGATGCACTGTGTAATAAGCTCAACAGTTCCTATTATGCGATAAGTAGAGTGAAAGATCTTCTCCCTCCAGACACTCTGAAAACTATGTATTATAGTTTGGTATACAGCCATCTGTCGTATAATGTTCTTCGGTGGGGAAATTCTTCGGATGTTAGCAGGGCTTTCATATTGCAGAAACAAATTCTGCGTATGATATACAACCTACCTCCTCGCAGGTCATGTAGAGGTTTGTTGCTGAAAGTGGTATCCTTACTTTGTCTTCCATTTTCATATTGAGAAGTCTTTTGTATGTGAAAAAAAAATGAACAGAGTATGATTAAACTATCCAGCTTTCATAATTATAAAACCAGAAGTGACGGATTACTATATATCCCGAAGCATAGGACAGCTAAGTATGAAATGTCTCCCATGTATCAGTCCATAAGGCTCTATAATCCTTTACCGTATAATATAAGAAATTTGAATTATATGGAGTTCAACAAAAATGTTAAAACCTTGATATTGAAAAAATGCTATTACAGTGTAAATGAATACTTAAATGATTGTATCAGAACCTAGTTCATTGTGTTATTTGACTTGTCCTATACATGTACACATGTCAAAGAGGATTAATAAACTATTATTATTATTTTTATTATTATTTGTATAAATTCAATGAAATATTTCACGATAACATTTCCACATAGCTATGACAAAAAAATCCAATAAAGGATACCCTATGCCCAAAAAAATTAGTTTCTGCGTTGTGTGGAGTAATTCTTAAATAATGGACCGTCGAATAATGTCACAAAAAGTTAAGTATCTACGAATTTGCATTTGGACTTAGAATCTCTCTATTTTCAAGCTGAATTGAGGTGACACGATTTCACAATGCCTATCAACCTTATAGGGAACATACAGTAGTACCTCTAGAAAGCATCAAGCATTGCATTTTGTGTTGGACTATTCGATATTTTGTATTAAGACGAATAATTTAGAATTTGAGTATACATCAAATATCATTAACGCTCAAACATGCCCATTTTTCCAATTGAAATACGTGGAATTTTTCATCAGTTGGAAAGTATTGAAATATTTTTCACTAACAAATTTCCCGAGTGCCGGTTAGGCAACCTCATTTTATTCAACCTATTGTGAATATCTTCCAAATGAAAACTTGATCCAATTGATTTCAAAGGATTTATAGAGAAAAACAAATTTCATATTATTCATTATTCGAAACTAATGAAGATTTGGGCTGAATACTAAATTCTGTAAACGGGCGAAACCTCATGAACATGGACTTGAACTGAAATGAATTTTTTGCTTATACAAAATGCTACTGCCGATTTACTATTTTGTCTTTACAGGCTTACACATAAAAGTATATACGGTATCGTGGAACATTATGTCGGCCTCTTCAATATTTCATCTACTCATCGTACAGGGTGTTACAATTTCAAGTGCCTTCTGCACTTTCATAGAAAATTGAATCAATTTTGAATTATTATACTATTGTTTTAGCTAAAACCGGTTATCGTCGTCCGTTAGCTTGAAGATTGATATTGATTAATGAAAAAAGTAGTCTCGACGGTTCGAATATCTCGGTAATATAGTTTCTTTGTCAAAAAGACCCAACAGCTTCAATGAAACAAAATCAAATTTCCCTAATGTGTCACTTCAAATAAAATATTAAACAATATGCAGTATCATCAAACTCATTAGGCCTGCTACATCTGGCCACATACATTCAGAAAGGACACGTAGCTGTGTACACTATCCTAGTACCTACAGTAGGTACTTCTACCAATAAAACCTCTTATTATAATATAATGACTATACATTAGGATAATGGTCACTAAACTTCAGTGGGTTTGTTTACCTGTGTCATACCTACTAGCCTATATGAGATCAAAAGCGTTGTGGAAACAGTATTAGTGAATGAGCTGTGACCATTAAAGAAACGATTTGCAGTTTTCATCAATTAAATTTGATTTGCTTAGGTTTCATTTGAGACTAACAACTAAGGATTTTTACTTCAGCTATCGAAATGGAACATGGAGAAAATAAAAGATTATTACTTGCTCTCTCGCGAAAGGCGTCGGAACCTGTCCGTATCAGAGCTAAAAACATGGTGCGGTATATAAATATTCGATCAAAACGGAGTATCCCAGTGGTAATGAGTCAATGTGCTGATGAACAAGAGCGCCAAAGATGGAGAGAATCTACTATCAATAAGAAGTTGCAACAAAAATTGGAAAAGGCTGAGGAAGCAAAAAAACTTTTGGACAGCATTGTCCGCGGAAAATCCGACCCAAAATTAGTCCATAAGGAGATAAATTTATTATATGCTTCTGGACCGAGAGTAATTAGGAATTTCAGGCATAGAACATTCGTTCCGAAAATTTCCCCCCTGGCGCTAGAAATACCAAAAAGAAAAATTTAGAAGAGGAAGCTCCGACGAAGTAAATTTTGCCTGAAGAAAAAGGATCAAAGGAAATGAATTTTCGCGTCCAAATTTTATCCCAAGGCCCCACCAAATGAGGAATAAAATATTCGAAGTGGAAGCATAAAAAAGATGATAATATTTTGCCCAAGGACCAAGGAAAACTTTGAACAAACTGAATCTTGAAAGAACTAGACGAAGAATTTTTCAAATGACGAAGATGATGAAATCATCAATTTATACTGATTATTTTATGAATGTAGTTTGTTTTAATAATACTGAAATAGACCAAATAATAAATTAAAGAATTTTTCATATTGATCTCGATGCACCCCTAACCTTCAGCTACATATCCCTAACAAAAAAGTACCTACATTGAATATCTATTTGTATAAATTCAACGAAATGTTTCACGATAACATTTCCACATAGCTATGACAAAAAAATCCAATAAAGGATACCCTATGCCCAAATAAATTAGTTTCTGCGTTGTGTGGAGTATTTCTCAAATAATGGACCGTCGAATGTTGTCACAAAAAGTAAAGTATCTACGAATTTGCATTTGGACTTAGAATCTCTCTATTTTCAAGCTGAATTGAGGTGACACGATTTCACAATGCCTATCAACCTTATAGGAAACATACAGTAGTACCTCTAGAAAGCATCGAGCATTGCATTTTGTGTTGGACTATTCGATATTTTGTATTTAGACGAATAATTTAGAATTTTCTTTATATTATATAAGAAAAGAAATTATTGTGAGTGCCTGAAGGAAGGCAAACGGCTAAGTAATTTTTGAATAGATCGATAATCCCGAAGAATTATTTCCTGTAGTTTCGTTTTCGAGGTGGCCCAAAAGTATCAATGTTGTTTGCCCTTAAGTAAATGAATAAATTATCATTTCTTCTTGTAGAAAAAAGCTACGACAGTAAAATTTGAGTGTACATCAAATATCATTAACGCTCAAACATGCCCATTTTTCCAATTGAAATACGTGGAATTTTTCATCAGTTGGAAAGTATTGAAATATTTTTCACTAACAAATTTCCCGAGTGCCGGTCAGGCAACCTCATTTTATTCAACCTATTGCGAATATCTTTCAAATGAAAACTTGATCCAATTGATTTCAAAGGATTTATAGAGAAAAACAAATTTCATATTATCATAACTCCTGAAACATTGGACGGATATGTCCGAATGGAGAACTTGACCGAGATATTTGGACAGTCAACCTAATCTGAAAATATGAAACCTATAGCCTCGCCTATAGCTCATATCTTATAGAAGATAGAGAGTATGAGGCCAGATGAATATACTCTGGTTTGACCTCGTATAATTCATCTGGAAGTCAAACACTTTCGATTGAAACCATTTTCGGTTCATTATTCGAAACTAGTAAAGATTTGGGCTAAATGCTAAATGCTGTAAAAGGGCGAAACCTCATGAACATGGACTTGAACTGAAATGAATATTTTGCTAATACAAAATGCTACTGCCGATTTACTATTTTGTCTCTACAGGCTTACACATAAAAGTATATACGGTATCGTGGAACATTTTGTCGGCCTCTTCAATATTTCATCTACTCATCGTACAGGGTGTTACAATTTCAAGTGCCTTCTGCATTTTCATAGAAAATTGAATCAATTTTAAATTATTATACTATTGTTTTAGCCAAAAACCGGTTATCGTCGTCCGTTAGCTTGAAGATTGATATTGATTAATGAAAAAAGTAGTCTCGACGGTTCGAATATCTCGGTAATATAGTTTCTTTGTCAAAAAGACCCAATAGCTTCTATGAAACAAAATCAAATTTCCCAAATGTTTCACTTCAAATAAAATATTAAACAATATGCAGTTTCATCAAACTCATTAGGCCTGCTACATCAGGCCACATACATTCAGAAAGGACACGTAGCTGTGTACACTATCCTAGTACCTACAGTAGGTACTTCTACCAATAAAACCTTATATTATAATATAATGACTATACATTAGGATAATGGTCACTAACCTTCAGTGGGTTTGTTTACCTGTGTCATACCTACTAGCCTATATAAGATCAAAAGCGTTGTGGAAACAGTATTAGTGAATGAGCTGTGACCATTAAAGAAACGATTTGTAGTTTTCATCAAATAAATTTGATTTGCTTAGGATTCATTTGAGACTAACAACTAAGGATTTTTACTTCAGCTATCGAAATGGAACATGGAGAAAATAAAAGATTATTACTTGCTCTCTCGCGAAAGGCGTCGGAACCTGTCCGTATCAGAGCTAAAAACATGGTGCGGTATATAAATATTCGATCAAAACGGAGTATCCTAGTGGAAATGAGTCAATGTGCTGATGAACAAGAGCGCCAAAGATGGAGAGAATCTAGTATCAATAAGAAGTTGCAACAAAAATTGGAAAAGGCTGAGGAAGCAAAAAAACTTTTGGACAGCATTGTCCACGGAAAATCCGACCCAAAATTAGTCCATAAGGAGATGAATTTATTATATGCTTCTGGACCGAGAGTAATCAGGAATTTCAGGCATAGAACATTCGTTCCGAAAATTTCCCCCCCTGGCGCTAGAAATACCAAAAAGAAAAATTTCGAAGAGGAAGCTCCGACGAAGTAAATTTTGCCTGAAGAAAAAGGATCAAAGGAAATGAATTTTCGCTTCCAAATTTTATACCAAGGCCCCACCAAATGGGGAATAAAATATTCGAAGTGGAAGCATAAAAAAGATGATAATATTTTGCCCAAGCACCAAGGAAAGCTTTGAACAAACTGAATCTTGAAAGAACTAGACGAAGAATTTTTCAAATGACGAAGATGATGAAATCATCAATTTATACTGATTATTTTATGAATACAATTTGTTTTAATAATACTGAAATAGACCAAATAATAAATTAAACAATATTTCATATTGATCTCGATGCACCCCTAACCTTCAACTACATATCCCTAACAGAAAAGTACCTACATTGAATATCTATTTAAATAAATTCAATGAAATGTTTCACGATAACATTTCCACATAGCTATGACAAAAAAAGCCAATAAAGGATACCCTATGCCCAAATAAATTAGTTTCTGCGTTGTGTGGAGTATTTCTTAAATAATGGACCGTCGACTGTTGTCACAAAAAGTTAAGTATCTACGAATTTGCATTTGGACTTAGAATCTCTCTATTTTCAAGCTGAATTGAGGTGACACGATTTCACAATGCCTATCAACCTTATAGGAAACATACAGTAGTACCTCTAGAAAGCATCGAGCATTGCATTTTGTGTTGGACTATTCGATATTTTGTATTTAGACGAATAATTTAGAATTTTCTTTATATTATATAAGAAAAGGAAATTATTGTGAGTGCCTGAAGGAAGGCAAACGGCTGAGTAATTTTTGAATAGATCGATAATCCCGAAGAATTATTTCCTGTAGTTTCGTTTTCGAGGTGGCCCAAAAGTATCAATGTTGTTTGCCCTTAAGTAAATGAATAAATTATCATTTCTTCTTGTAGAAGAAAGCTACGACAGTAAAATATGAGTATACATCAAATATCATTAACGCTCAAACATGCCCATTTTTCCAATTGAAATACGTGGAATTTTTCATCAGTTGGAAAGTATTGAAATATTTTTCACTAACAAATTTCCCGAGTGCCTATTAGGCAACCTCATTTTATTCAACCTATTGCGAATATCTTCCAAATGAAAACTTGATCCAATAGATTTCAAAGGATTTATAGAGAAAACAAATTTCATATTATCATAACTCCTGAAACATTGGACGGATTTGTCCGAATGGAGAACTTGACCGAGATATTTGGACAGTCAACCTAATCTGAAAATATGAAACCTATAGCCTCGCCTATAGCTCATATCTTATAGAAGATAGAGAGTATGAGGCCAGATGAATATACTCTGGTTTGACCTCGTATAATTCAGCAGGAAGTCAAACACTTTCGATTGAAACCATTTTCGGTTCATTATTCGAAACTAATAAAGATTTGGGCTAAATGCTAAATGCTGTAAAAGGGCGAAACCTCATGAACATGGACTTGAACTGAAATGAATTTTTTGCTTATACAAAATGCTACTGCCGATTTACTATTTTGTCTTTACAGGCTTACACATAAAAGTATATACGGTATCGTGGAACATTATGTCGGCCACTTCAATATTTCATCTACTCATCGTACAGGGTGTTACAATTTCAAGTGCCTTCTGCACTTTCATAGAAAATTGAATCAATTTTGAATTATTATACTATTGTTTTAGCCAAAACCGGTTATCGTCGTCCGTTAGCTTGAAGATTGATATTGATTAATGGAAAAAGTAGTCTCGACGGTTCGAATATCTCGGTAATATAGTTTCTTTGTCAAAAAGACCCAATAGCTTCTATGAAACAAAATCAAATTTCCCTAATGTGTCACTTCAAATAAAATATTAAACAATATGCAGTTTCATCAAACTCATTAGGCCTGCTACATCTGGCCACATACATTCAGAAAGGACACGTAGCTGTGTACACTATCCTAGTACCTACAGTAGGTACTTCTACCAATAAAACCTCTTATTATAATATAATGACTATACATTAGGACAATGGTCACTAACCTTCAGTGGGTTTGTTTACCTGTGTCATACCTACTAGCCTATATAAGATCAAAAGCGTTGTGGAAACAGTATTAGTGAATGAGCTGTGACCATTAAAGAAACGAATTGCAGTTTTCATCAAATAAATTTGATTTGCTTAGGTTTCATTTGAGACTAACAACTAAGGATTTTTACTTCAGCTATCGAAATGGAACATGCAGAAAATAAAAGATTATTACTTGCTCTCTCGCGAAAGGCGTCGGAACCTGTCCGTATCAGAGCTAAAAACATGGTGCGGTATATAAATATTCGATCAAAACGGAGTATCCTAGTGGAAATGAGTCAATGTGCTGATGAACAAGAACGCCAAAGATGGAGAGAATCTAGTATCAATAAGAAGTTGCATCAAAAATTGGAAAAGGCTGAGGAAGCAAAAAAACTTTTGGAAAGCATTGTCCACGGAAAATCCGACCCAAAATTAGTCCATAAGTAGATGAATTTATTATATGCTTCTGGA
Source organism: Micraspis discolor (assembly GCA_030674115.1). Classification (NCBI taxonomy): domain Eukaryota; kingdom Metazoa; phylum Arthropoda; class Insecta; order Coleoptera; family Coccinellidae; genus Micraspis; species Micraspis discolor. The sequence continues at coordinate 546,686 of JARTUT010001758.1, read as the reverse complement.
CCGAGAGTAATTAGGAATTTCAGGCATAGAACATTCGTTCCGAAAATTTCCCCCCTGGCGCTAGAAATACCAAAAAGAAAAATTTCGAAGAGGAAGCTCCGACGAAGTAAATTTTGCCTGAAGAAAATTTTGTAATGTTGAAATGAAATGAAACATCCACTCGTACTTCTTAACGCAGACTCACTGACTGTTTATTCAGTAAGAGAACATAGACAACTGAAATATATAATCATGGTTGCCAACTCAAGTTATATGCAATGCTACCAACAATATTGAATATTATGGGCTTATTTTTAACACACCCACTAGCACAAAATATTCTATATTTTAACAATTCCTAGTAGATTCACAAACTTATAATGTTTCTCAGAGCACAAACTTTTAGTAAGAATATCAGCAGGCATATCAGCTGTCTGCAAATATTCAATTTTAATCAAATCATCATTAATAGCTTCTCTAATAAAGTGATACCGTATATCGATATGTTTTGATCTCTTATGAAAAGTTGGATTTACAGCCAACCTCTGTGCACTCTGATTATCGTTAAACAAAATTACAGGATCACAACTACCAAATAATTCGATACAAAGATTTCTACAATACAATGCCTCTTTAGCAGCTTCCGAGACTGCCATGTTTTCGGCTTCCGTGCTTGAAAGTGCAACGGTTCTCTGCTTCCTACTCTCCGAAGATATAGAAGAACCGGAAAGTTTGAAACAAAATCCCGTAAATGACCTTCTATCATTCCTATCACTAGCCCAATCGGTATCAACAAATCCTTGCAGTCCAATGATATCTTTATAAAACTTTAAACCAAAGGTTTTAGTTTCCTGTAAATATCTAAGTACCCGTTTAGCTTGTCTCCAATGAGACTCATCATAGCATGAATTGAACTGACTCAAATAACTTACAGTATGCATTAAATCAGGTCTGGTCAACACAGCTAAATACATTAGACTACCTATCAATTGTTGATACGGAATATCTGTTTTACAAACTTCTGCCCTTTCAAGATTTATGTTGGGTTCCATAGGAGTTTTAATTCCTTTACAGTTTAACATATTGAACCTTTTCAAAATTTGGGTTACATACTGTTCTTGGTCTAATGTTATAACATTATTTACCCTATCATAATCTATTCTCATGCCAAGACAATTTTTTATACGACCTAAATCCTTAATTTCAAAAATAGAATTCAATTCTTCTTTCAATTGTACAACTTCAACAGTGTTGTTTGAAAAAACAAAAAAATCATCCACATACAAAGCTACAATTGTATGAAAATTTCCATTACGTTTAGTAAATAGACATGGTTCTAACTTGGATTTGCAAAAGCCTAATTTTTTCAGAAAAACATCTACTCTTTCATACCAAGCTCTTGAGGCCATATATTGCCCTGTTCAATTTCAATACTTTATTTTTACTATTATTTATCTTCAAACCTTCAGGTAAAGCCATAAATACTTTTTCTCGTAAAAAACCATTTAAAAAAGCTGTTTTTACATCTAAATGTGTAATATCCAAATTTAATTTAATTGACAGAGCAATCAATAGTCTCAGAGTGGAAAATCTGACAACTGGTGAAAAGGTTTCGTGAAAATCCACACCAGGTTCCTGCGTGAAACCTTTAGCCACTAGACGAGCTCTATACCGCACATTATTTTCAAAATCGAACTTGCGCTTGAACACCCACTTACACTGCACAATTCGTCCACAATCTGGAACATCCACAAGTTCCCAGGCATCATTGGCTTCAAAGGATTGTACTTCCTCTTCCATTGCGTGCATCCATTTATCTCTCTCTAGCCTCGACAATGCCTCCTGGACTGTAGTTGGATCACTCTCTAGATTATCTTCATCTCCTAAACTCAGGTATGTGACAAAGTCTTTAAAGAGTTTAGTTTTTGGAGCCCTATTTGATCTCCTGAGTGTTCCTGGATTTTCCTCATTTTCAACAGCAAATTCATCATCATTTTGGGGAATATTTGTTTCATTCGGATTTTCAATGTGGTCTGAAACTGAATTTTCCGTTGATAAATTTTCCAATTTTTCATCAGCTTCACAAATGAATTCATTGTTTGGTTCTTTTTCAGACATCACATATATGCTTTCAAGGTTATCTTTTGGATTTTCTATTATTATGACATCCCTGCTCGTGGTTACCAATTTTTTCTTGACATTATAGACTCTATAGCCTTTGGTATTGTCACTGTAACCAACAAGAATTTGTTTCTCGGCTTTCTTGTCCCATTTCAACCGCTTCTCCTTCGGTACATGGACCATGACTGTGCTACCAAAAATTCTAATATTACTAAGATTTGGTTTCTCACCTGTCCACATTTCATATGGAGTTTTGTCCAGATCGGCTGTAGGGGACTTATTGCGTAGATATACTGCTGTGTTCACAGCTTCTGCCCAAAAACATTTTTCTAGATTACCTCCAAACAGCAAACATTTGGCCTTTTCCACAATCGTTCGATTCAATCTCTCTGCCATGCCATTTTGTTCGGGACTGTATGGATTTGTCAGCTGGTGTATAATGCCTTCAGTTTTGAGAAAATTTTCAAATTCTTTGCTGCAAAATTCACCTCCATTATCAGATCTAAGTGTTTTAATTTTTTGACCTTTGTGGTACTCAACAAGGCTTTTAAAATTTTTGAAATGTTGAAAAACCTCATCTTTCGTCTTCAGGAAGTAAACAAACACCATTTTACTGAAATCGTCCTGAAAAGTCAAAAATATTTTGATCCACCAATAGATCTGTTTTCCATGGGACCACACACATCAGAATGAATGACATCTAAGAAATTTCTTGCTCTAGAACCTCTAATCGGAAATGGAAATCTGGATTGCTTACCCTCACAGCACACCATGCAGTTTTGCCTTGTGATTTTTGCAATACCTGGGTAGTTTAATCCTTTCACCATACCATTCTTCATTTTGTTGAGATAATCAGTATTGATGTGGCCTAGTCTTCTATGCCAGAGATCAGCTGATTCTGTTGTACTCAGCAAGCATTTCCCTAAGCCTAAACTAACAATGTTAAGTTTATAGACACCATCGTTCAGATCAGCTGTTGCTACAAGTTCACTTTGTTTATTGTAGATCTTACAACAGTTTGATTCAAATGATACTCTATTTCCATTGTTGATTAATTGACTCACCGATAATAAGTTTGTGGTCAAATCTGGAAAGCATAGCACTTTCTTTACAGTTATTTCATAAAAATCATTTTTCACTGCTGTCTTCAACATCAAATTACCTGAATGAGTGACTGGAACTTTAGTTTGATTTGCTACCATTATTTCTTGATTGCATACCTGTATAGTATTCTTTAAAATATTTTTATTGGCTGTCATATGCATACTTGCACCAGAATCCACATACCAGTCATCCTTTTTAAAACTTCCACTCAGAAAAACGGCACTAAAAGCATTGCTTGATTTGCTTTTATTGTTTTCTAAATCTGAATTCGAAGTATTCGGACATTTGTTTTTGTAGTGTCCGGACTGTTTACATCTGTAGCATTTGACATCTTTCAAATCCTTTTTCTTGCCACCTTGTCTGCTTGTTTTATTCCCACAGAAACTTCTCGAGGCAAATGCACTACCAGTGTTACCAACATCACTTTCCATATCCAGAAGTTTCGCTTTTATTGAATCTATGGATATTGTGATACCTGAATGTTCTATCGCCATGATCATTGGGGAAAACTTCTCATTCAAACCAGCCAGCATTAACGATCCAATCCATTCATCATCTATGTTAAATCCCGTACCTCGTAACTTCTGTCCTGTTTCCACAATTTGGTTCACATAACTCGCCATTGAGTCACAATTTTCTAACCGGGTGGAAATCAGAGTTCTGAGTAAACTGATTTTTCTGGTGAATCCTGAATCGTCGTATAATGACTTCAATTTGGACCATAATTCTTTTGTCGTTTTCGCGTCATTTATATGAATATATAGGATGCATCAATCGTCAAGATGATTTTCGCTTTAGCAATAGCGTCCGTCTCGTTGACCACTTGCGACACACATTTCCAAAGTCCTTCAAGAATTAAGAAGTTCTCAACCGCGAATGCCCAATCTGAATAGTTTTCACGTCCCTTGAGCTTCGGTACATTCATTATATAGTTACTAGCCATACTTGCGTTACACAAAGAAGTTTTTACTGTTTCACTATCACGTGGCACGATACTGGGTCATGACCTTTTGTAATGTTGAAATGAAATGAAACATCCACTCGTACTTCTTAACGCAGACTCACTGACTGTTTATTCAGTAAGAGAACATAGACAACTGAAATATATAATCATGGTTGCCAACTCAAGTTATATGCAATGCTACCAACAATATTGAATATTATGGGCTTATTTTTAACCGAAAAAGGATGAAAGGAAATGAATCTTCGCGTCCAAATTTTATCCCAAGGCCCCACCAAATAAGGAATAAAATATTCGAAGTGGAAGCATAAAAAATGATAATATTTTGCCCAAGGACCAAGGAAAGCTTTGAACAAACTGAATTTCGAAAGAACTAGACGAAGAATTTTTCAAATGACGAAGATGATGAAATCATCAATTTATACTGATTATTTTATGAATGTAATTTGTTTTAATAATACTGAAATAGACCAATTAATAAATTAAACAATTTTTCATATTGATCTCGATGAAGCCCTAACCTTCAACTACATATCCCTAACAAAAAAGTACCTACATTGAATATCTATTTGTATAAATTCAACGAAATGTTTCACGATAACATTTCCACATAGCTATGACAAAAAAATCCAATAAAGGATACCCTATGCCCAAATAAATTAGTTTCTGCGTTGTGTGGAGTATTTCTTAAATAATGGACCGTCGAATGTTGTCACAAAAAGTTAAGTATCTACGAATTTGCATTTGGACTTAGAATCTCTCTATTTTCAAGCTGAATTGAGGTGACACGATTTCACAATGCCTATCAACCTTATAGGAAACATACAGTAGTACCTCTAGAAAGCATCGAGCAATGCATTTTGTGTTGGACTATTCGATATTTTGTATTTAGACGAATAATTTAGAATTTTCTTTATATTATATAAGAAAAGAAATTATTGTGAGTGCCTGAAGGAAGGCAAACGGCTAAGTAAGTAAGAATTATTTCCTGTAGTTTCGTTTTCGAGGTGGCCCAAAAGTATCAATGTTGTTTGCCCTTAAGTAAATGAATAAATTATCATTTCTTCTTGTAGAAAAAAGCTACGACAGTAAAATTTGAGTATACATCAAATATCATTAACGCTCAAACATGCCCATTTTTCCAATTGAAATACGTGGAATTTTTCATCAGTTGGAAAGTATTGAAATATTTTTCACTAACAAATTTCCCGAGTGCCGGTCAGGCAACCTCATTTTATTCAACCTATTGCGAATATCTTCCAAATGAAAACTTGATCCAATTGATTTCAAAGGATTTATAGAGAAAAACAAATTTCATATTATCATAACTCCTGAAACATTGGACGGATTTGTCCGAATGAAGAACTTGACCGAGATATTTGGACAGTCAACCTAATCTGAAAATATGAAACCTATAGCCTCGCCTATAGCTCATATCTTATAGAAGATGGAGAGTATGAGGCCAGATGAATATACTCAAGTTTGACCTCGTATAATTCATCTGGAAGTCAAACACTTTCGATTGAAACCATTTTCGGTTCATTATTCGAAAGTAGTAAAGATTTGGGCTAAATGCTAAATGCTGGAAAAGGGCGAAACCTCATGAACATGGACTTGAACTGAAATGAATATTTTGCTTATACAAAATGCTACTGCCGATTTACTATTTTGTCTCTACAGGCTTACACATAAAAGTATATACGGTATCGTGGAACATTATGTCGGCCTCTTCAATATTTCATCTACTCATCGTACAGGGTGTTACAATTTCAAGTGCCATCTGCACTTTCATAGAAAATTGAATCAATTTTGAATTATTATACTATTGTTTTAGCCAAAAACCGGTTATCGTCGTCCGTTAGCTTGAAGATTGATATTGATTAATGAAAAAAGTAGTCTCGACGGTTCGAATATCTCGGTAATATAGTTTCTTTGTCAAAAAGACCCAATAGCTTCTATGAAACAAAATCAAATTTCCCAAATGTGTCACTTCAAATAAAATATTAAACAATGTGCAGTTTCATCAAACTCATTAGGCCTGCTACATCAGGCCACATACATTCAGAAAGGACACGTAGCTGTGTACACTATCCTAGTACCTACAGTAGGTACTTCTAACAATAAAACCTCTTATTATAATATAATGACTATACATTAGGATAATGGTCACTAACCTTCAGTGGGTTTGTTTACCTGAGTCATACCTACTAGCCTATATAAGATCAAAAGCGTTGTGGAAACAGTATTAGTGAATGAGCTGTGACCATTAAAGAAACGATTTGCAGTTTTCATCAAATAAATTTGATTTGCTTAGGTTTCATTTGAGACTAACAACTAAGGATTTTTACTTCAGCTATCGAAATGGAACATGGAGAAAATAAAAGATTATTACTTGCTCTCTCGCGAAAGGCGTCGGAACCTCTCCGTATCAGAGCTAAAAACATGGTGCGGTATATAAATATTCGATCAAAACGGAGTATCCTAGTGGAAATGAGTCAATGTGCTGATGAACAAGAACGCCAAAGATGGAGAGAATCTAGTATCAATAAGAAGTTGCAACAAAAATTGGAAAAGGCTGAGGAAGCAAAAAAACTTTTGGACAGCATTGTCCACGGAAAATCCGACCCAAAATTAGTCCATAAGGAGATGAATTTATTATATGCTTCTGGACCGAGAGTAATTAGGAATTTCAGGCATAGAACATTCGTTCCGAAAATTTCCCCCCTGGCGCTAGAAATACCAAAAAGAAAAATTTCGAAGAGGAAGCTCCGACGAAGTAAATTTTGCCTGAAGAAAAAGGATCAAAGGAAATGAATTTTCGCGTCCAAATTTTATCCCAAGGCCCCACCAGATGAGGAATAAATATTCGAAGTGGAAGCATAAAAAAGATGATAATATTTTGCCCAAGGACCAAGGAAAGCTTTGAACAAACTGAATCTTGAAAGAACTAGACGAAGAATTTTTCAAATGACGAAGATGATGAAATCATCAATTTATACTGATTATTTTATGAATGTAATTTGTTTTAATAATACTGAAATAGACCAAATAATAAATTAAACAATATTTCATATTGATCTCGATGCACCCCTAACCTTCAACTAGGTACATATCCCTAACAAAAAAGTACCTACATTGAATATCTATTTGTATAAATTCAACGAAATGTTTCACGATAACATTTCCACATAGCTATGACAAAAAAATCCAATAAAGGATACCCTATGCCCAAATAAATTAGTTTCTGCGTTGTGTGGAGTATTTCTTAAATTATGGACAGTCGAATGTTGTCACAAAAAGTTAAGTATCTACGAATTTGCATTTGGACTTAGAATCTCTCTATTTTCAAGCTGAATTGAGGTGACACGATTTCACAATGCCTATCAACCTTATAGGAAACATACAGTAGTACCTCTAGAAAGCATCGAGCATTGCATTTTGTGTTGGACTATTCGATATTTTGTATTTAGACGAATAATTTAGAATTTTCTTTATATTATATAAGAAAAGAAATTATTGTGAGTGCCTGAAGGAAGGCAAACGGCTAAGTAATTTTTGAATAGATCGATAATCCCGAAGAATTATTTCCTGTAGTTTCGTTTTCGAGGTGGCCCAAAAGTATCAATGTTGTTTGCCCTTAGGTAAATGAATAAATTATCATTTCTTCTTGTAGAAGAAAGCTACGACAGTAAAATTTGAGTATACATCAAATATCATTAACGCTCAAACATTCCCATTTTTCCAATTGAAATACGTGGAATTTTTCATCAGTTGGAAAGTATCGAAATATTTTTCACTAACAAATTTCCCGAGTGCCGGTTAGGCAACCTCATTTTATTCAACCTATTGCGAATATCTTCCAAATGAAAACTTGATCCAATTGATTTCAAAGGATTTATAGAGAAATACAAATTTCATATTATCATAACTCCTGAAACATTGGACGGATTTGTCCGAATGGAGAACTTGACCGAGATATTTGGACAGTCAACCTAATCTGAAAATATGAAACCTATAGCCTCGCCTATAGCTCATATCTTATAGAAGATAGAGAGTATGAGGCCAGATGAATATACTCAAGTTTGACCTCGTATAATTCAGCTGGAAGTCAAACACTTTCGATTGAAACCATTTTCGGTTCATTATTCGAAACTAATAAAGATTTGGGCTAAATGCTAAATGCTGTAAAAGGGCGAAACCTCATGAACATGGACTTGAACTGAAATGAATTTTTTGCCTATACAAAATGCTACTGCCGATTTACTATTTTGTCTTTACAGGCTTACACATAAAAGTATATACGGTATCGTGGAACATTATGTCGGCCTCTTCAATATTTCATCTACTCATCGTACAGGGTGTTACAATTTCAAGTGCCTTCTGCACTTTCATAGAAAATTGAATCAATTTTGAATTATTATACTATTGTTTTAGCCAAAAACCGGTTATCGTCGTCCGTTAGCTTGAAGATTGATATTGATTAATGAAAAAAGTAGTCTCGACGGTTCGAATATCTCGGTAATATAGTTTCTTTGTCAAAAAGACCCAATAGCTTCTATGAAACAAAATCAAATTTCCCTAATGTGTCACTTCAAATAAAATATCAAACAATGTGCAGTTTCATCAAACTCATTATGCCTGCTACATCTGGCCACATACATTCAGAAAGGACACGTAGCTGTGTACACTATCCTAGTACCTACAGTAGGTACTTCTACCAATAAAACCTCTTATTATAATATAATGACTATACTTTTGGATAATGGTCACTAACCTTCAGTGGGTTTGTTTACCTGTGTCATACCTACTAGCCTATAGAAGATCAAAAGCGTTGTGGAAACAGTATTAGTGAATGAGCTGTGACCATTAAAGAAACGATTTGCAGTTTTCATGAAATAAATTTGATTTGCTTAGGTTTCATTTGAGACTAACAACTAAGGATTTTTACTTCAGCTATCGAAATGGAACATGGAGAAAATAAAAGATTATTACTTGCTCTCTCGCGAAAGGCGTCGGAACCTGTCCGTATCATAGCTAAAAACATGATGCGGTATATAAATATTCGATCGAAACGGAGTATCCTAGTGGAAATGAGTCAATGTGCTGATGAACAAGAACGCCAAAGATGGAGAGAATCTAGTATCTATAAGAAGTTGCAACAAAAATTGGAAAAGGCTGAGGAAGCAAAAAAACTTTTGGACAGCATTGTCCACGGAAAATCCGACACAAAATTAGTCCATAAGGAGATGAATTTATTATATGCTTCTGGACCGAGAGTAATTAGGAATTTCAGGCAGATTCGTTCCGAAAATTTCCCCCCTGGCGCTAGAAATACCAAAAAGAAAAATTTCGAAGAGGAAGCTCCGACGAAGTAAATTTTGCCTGAAGAAAAAGGATCAAAGGAAATGAATTTTCGCGTCCAAATTTTATCCCAAGGCCCCACCAGATGAGGAATAAATATTCGAAGTGGAAGCATAAAAAAGATGATAATATTTTGCCCAAGGACCAAGGAAAGCTTTGAACAAACTGAATCTTGAAAGAACTAGACGAAGAATTTTTCAAATGACGAAGATGATGAAATCATCAATTTATACTGATTATTTTATGAATGTAATTTGTTTTAATAATACTGAAATAGACCAAATAATAAATTAAACAATATTTCATATTGATCTCGATGCACCCCTAACCTTCAACTACATATCCCTTACAAAAAAGTACCTACATTGAATATCTATTTGTATAAATTCAACGAAATGTTTCACGATAACATTTCCACATAGCTATGACAAAAAAATCCAATAAAGGATACCCTATGCCCAAATAAATTAGTTTCTGCGTTGTGTGGAGTATTTCTTAAATTATGGACAGTCGAATGTTGTCACAAAAAGTTAAGTATCTACGAATTTGCATTTGGACTTAGAATCTCTCTATTTTCAAGCTGAATTGAGGTGACACGATTTCACAATGCCTATCAACCTTATAGGAAACATACAGTAGTACCTCTAGAAAGCATCGAGCATTGCATTTTGTGTTGGACTATTCGATATTTTGTATTTAGACGAATAATTTAGAATTTTCTTTATATTATATAAGAAAAGAAATTATTGTGAGTGCCTGAAGGAAGGCAAACGGCTAAGTAATTTTTGAATAGATCGATAATCCCGAAGAATTATTTCCTGTAGTTTCGTTTTCGAGGTGGCCCAAAAGTATCAATGTTGTTTGCCCTTAAGTAAATGAATAAATTATCATTTCTTCTTGTAGAAGAAAGCTACGACAGTAAAATTTGAGTATACAACAAATATCATTAACGCTCAAACATGCCCATTTTTCCAATTGAAATACGTGGAATTTTTCATCAGTTGGAAAGTATTGAAATATTTTTCACTAACAAATTTCCCGAGTGCCGGTTAGGCAACCTCATTTTATTCAACCTATTGCGAATATCTTCCAAATGAAAACTTGATCCAATTGATTTCAAAGGATTTATAGAGAAAAACAAATTTCATATTATCATAACTCCTGAAACATTGGACGGATTTGTCCGAATGGAGAACTTGACCGAGATATTTGGACAGTCAACCTAATCTGAAAATATGAAACCTATAGCCTCGCCTATAGCTCATATCTTATAGAAGATAGAGAGTATGAGGCCAGATGAATATACTCAAGTTTGACCTCGTATAATTCAGCTGGAAGTCAAACACTTTCGATTGAAACCATTATCGGTTCATTATTCGAAACTAATAAAGATTTAGGCTAAATGCTAAATGCTGTAAAAGGGCGAAACCTCATGAACATGGACTTGAACTGAAATGAATTTTTTGCCTATACAAAATGCTACTGCCGTTTTAATATTTTGTCTTTACAGGCTTACACATAAAAGTATATACGGTATCGTGGAACATTATGTCGGCCTCTTCAATATTTCATCTACTCATCGTACAGGGTGTTACAATTTCAAGTGCCTTCTGCACTTTCATAGAAAATTGAATCAATTTTGAATTATTGTACTATTGTTTTAGCCAAAAACCGGTTATCATCGTCCGTTAGCTTGAAGATTGATATTGATTAATGTAAAAAGTAGTCTCGACGGTTCGAATATCTCGGTAATATAGTTTCTTTGTCAAAAAGACCCAGTAGCTTCTATGAAACAAAATCAAATTTCCCTAATGTGTCACTTCAAATAAAATATTAAACAATATGCAGTTTCATCAAACTCATTAGGCCTGCTACATCTAGCCACATACATTCAGAAAGGACACGTAGCTGTGTACACTATCCTAGTACCTACAGTAGGTACTTCTACCAATAAAACCTCTTATTATAATATAATGACTATACATTAGGATAATGGTCACTAACCTTCAGTGGGTTTGTTTACCTGAGTCATACCTACTAGCCTATATAAGATCAAAAGCGTTGTGGAAACAGTATTAGTGAATGAGCTGTGACCATTAAAGAAACGATTTGCAGTTTTCATCAAATAAATTTGATTTGCTTAGGTTTCATTTGAGACTAACAACTAAGGATTTTTACTTCAGCTATCGAAATGGAACATGGAGAAAATAAAAGATTATTACTTGCTCTCTCGCGAAAGGCGTCGGAACCTGTCCGTATCAGAGCTAAAAACATGGTGCGGTATATAAATATTCGATCAAAACGGAGTATCCTAGTGGAAATGAGTCAATGTGCTGATGAACAAGAACGCCAAAGATGGAGAGAATCTAGTATCAATAAGAAGTTGCAACAAAAATTGGAAAAGGCTGAGGAAGCAAAAAAACTTTTGGACAGCATTGTCCACGGAAAATCCGACCCAAAATTAGTCCATAAGGAGATGAATTTATTATATGCTTCTGGACCGAGAGTAATTAGGAATTTCAGGCATAGAACATTCGTTCCGAAAATTTCCCCCCTGGCGCTAGAAATACCAAAAAGAAAAATTTCGAAGAGGAAGCTCCGACGAAGTAAATTTTGCCTGAAGAAAAAGGATCAAAGGAAATGAATTTTCGCGTCCAAATTTTATCCCAAGGCCCCACCAGATGAGGAATAAATATTCGAAGTGGAAGCATAAAAAAGATGATAATATTTTGCCCAAGGACCAAGGAAAGCTTTGAACAAACTGAATCTTGAAAGAACTAGACGAAGAATTTTTCAAATGACGAAGATGATGACATCATCAATTTATACTGATTATTTTATGAATGTAATTTGTTTTTATAATACTGAAATAGACCAAATAATAATAATAATTAAACAATTTTTCATATTGATCTCGATGCACCCCTAACCTTCAACTACATATCCCTAACAAAAAAGTACCTACATTGAATATCTATTTGTATAAATTCAACGAAATGTTTCACGATAACATTTCCACATAGCTATGACAAAAAAATCCAATAAAGGATACCCTATGCCCAAATAAATTAGTTTCTGCGTTGTGTGGAGTATTTCTTAAATTATGGACAGTCGAATGTTGTCACAAAAAGTTAAGTATCTACGAATTTGCATTTGGACTTAGAATCTCTCTATTCTCAAGCTGAATTGAGGTGACACGATTTCACAATGCCTATCAACCTTATAGGAAACATACAGTAGTACCTCTAGAAAGCATCGAGCATTGCATTTTGTGTTGGACTATTCGATATTTTGTATTTAGACGAATAATTTAGAATTTTCTTTATATTATATAAGAAAAGAAATTATTGTGAGTGCCTGAAGGAAGGCAAACGGCTAAGTAATTCTTGAATAGATCGATAATCCCGAAGAATTATTTCCTGTAGTTTCGTTTTCGAGGTGGCCCAAAAGTATCAATGTTGTTTGCCCTTAAGTAAATGAATAAATTATCATTTCTTCTTGTAGAAGAAAGCTACGACAGTAAAATTTGAGTATACATCAAATATCATTAAAGCTCAAACATTCCCATTTTTCCAATTGAAATACGTGGAATTTTTCATCAGTTGGAAAGTATCGAAATATTTTTCACTAACAAATTTCCCGAGTGCCGGTTAGGCAACCTCATTTTATTCAACCTATTGCGAATATCTTCCAAATGAAAACTTGATCCAATTGATTTCAAAGGATTTATAGAGAAAAACAAATTTCATATTATCATAACTCCTGAAACATTGGACGGATTTGTCCGAATGGAGAACTTGACCGAGATATTTGGACAGTCAACCTAATCTGAAAATATGAAACCTATAGCCTCGCCTATAGCTCATATCTTATAGAAGATAGAGAGTATGAGGCCAGATGAATATACTCAAGTTTGACCTCGTATAATTCAGCTGGAAGTCAAACACTTTCGATTGAAACCATTTTCGGTTCATTATTCGAAACTAATAAAGATTTGGGCTAAATGCTAAATGCTGTAAAAGGCGCGAAACCTCATGAACATGGACTTGAACTGAAATGAATTTTTGCCTATACAAAATGCTACTGCCGATTTACTATTTTGTCTTTACAGGCTTACACATAAAAGTATATACGGTATCGTGGAACATTATGTCGGCCTCTTCAATATTTCATCTACTCATCGTACAGGGTGTTACAATTTCAAGTGCCTTCTGCACTTTCATAGAAAATTGAATCAATTTTGAATTATTATACTATTGTTTTAGCCAAAAACCGGTTATCGTCGTCCGTTAGCTTGAAGATTGATATTGATTAATGAAAAAAGTAGTCTCGACGGTTCGAATATCTCGGTAATATAGTTTCTTTGTCAAAAAGACCCAATAGCTTCTATGAACCAAAATCAAATTTCCCTAATGTGTCACTTCAAATAAAATATTAAACAATATGCAGTTTCATCAAACTCATTAGGCCTGCTACATCTGGCCACATACATTCAGAAAGGACACGTAGCTGTGTACACTATCCTAGTACCTAAAGTAGGTACTTCTACCAATAAAACCTCTTATTATAATATAATGACTATACATTAGGATAATGGTCACTAACCTTCAGTGGGTTTGTTTACCTGTGTCATACCTACTAGCCTATATAAGATCAAAAGCGTTGTGGAAACAGTATTAGTGAATGAGCTCTGACCATTGAAGAAACGATTTGCAGTTTTCATCAAATAAATTTGATTTGCTTAGGTTTCATTTGAGACTAACAACTAAGGATATTTACTTCAGCTATCGAAATGGAACATGGAGAAAATAAAAGATTATTACTTGCTCTCTCGCGAAAGGCGTCGGAACCTGTCCGTATCAGAGCTAAAAACATGGTGCGGTATATAAATATTCGATCAAAACGGAGTATCCTAGTGGAAATGAGTCAATGTGCTGATGAACAAGAACGCCAAAGATGGAGAGAATCTAGTATCAATAAGAAGTTGCAACAAAAATTGGAAATGGCTGAGGAAGCAAAAAAACTTTTGGACAGCATTGTCCACGGAAAATCCGACCCAAAATTAGTCCATAAGGAGATGAATTTATTATATGCTTCTGGACCGAGAGTAATTAGGAATTTCAGGCATAGAACATTCGTTCCGATAATTTCCCCCCTGGCGCTAGAAATACCAAAAAGAAAAATTTCGAAGAGGAAGCTCCGACGAAGTAAATTTTGCCTGAAGAAAAAGGATCAAAGGAAATGAATTTTCGCGTCCAAATTTTATCCCAAGGCCCCACCAAATGAGGAATAAAATATTCGAAGTGGAAGCATAAAAAAGATGATAATATTTTGCCCAATGACCAAGGAAAGCTTGGAACAAACTAAATCTTGAAAGAACTAGACGAAGAATTTTTCAAATGACGAAGATGATGAAATCATCATTTTATACTGATTATTTTATGAATGTAAGTTGTTTTAATAATACTGAAATACACCAAATAATAAATTAAACAATTTTTCATATTGATCTCGATGCACCCCTAACCTTCAACTACATATCCCTAACAAAAAAGTACCTACATTGAATATCTATTTGTATAAATTCAACGAAATGTTTCACGATAACATTTCCACATAGCTATGACAAAAAAATCCAATAAAGGATACCCTATGCCCAAATAAATTAGTTTCTGAGTTGTGTGGAGTATTTCTTAAATAATGGACAGTCGAATGTTGTCACAAAAAGTTAAGTATCTACGAATTTGCATTTGGACTTAGAATCTCTCTTTTTTCAAGCTGAATTGAGGTGACACGATTTCACAATGCCTATCAACCTTATAGGAAACATACAGTAGTACCTCTAGAAAGCATCGAGCATTGCATTTTGTGTTGGACTATTCGATATTTTGTATTTAGACGAATAATTTAGAATTTTCTTTATATTATATAAGAAAAGAAATTATTGTGAGTGCCCGAAGGAAGGCAAACGGCTAAGTAATTTTTGAATAGATCGATAATCCCGAAGAATTATTTCCTGCAGTTTCGTTTTCGAGGTGGCCCAAAAGTATCAATGTTGTTTGCCCTTAAGTAAATGAATAAATTATCATTTCTTCTTGTAGAAGAAAGCTACGACAGTAAAATTTGAGTATACATCAAATATCATTAACGCTCAAACATGCCCATTTTTCCAATTGAAATACGTGGAATTTTTCATCAGTTGGAAAGTATTGAAATATTTTTCACTAACAAATTTCACACAGTTGGCCAAGGATGAGGAAGCTCGTTTTCCGAAAGCATCCAAAATTTTGCTCACAGACATTTATGTCGATGACGTCGTTACAGGTTGTGATGATTTGGAAGAGGCAAAAACGTTACAAGAGGAACTGATTTCCTTATTGAATTGCGGTGGTTTTGAGCTCCGAAAATGGAGTAGTAACAGTTCTCAATTACTCTCAACCATACCTCTGGATCATCAATATCACCATTCTTTGGATTTTGATATAGATCCGATAGTCACAATTCTCGGTTTGAGGTGGTTTCCTTCGTCGGACGAATTTTCTTATCTTGCAGAAACCACTGAGCAGGTATGTACCAAACGTACCATACTTTCCGAACTTTCTCGAATTTTCGACCCTTTGGGGTTCCTTTCTCCATTTACTTTTCTTGCTAAACATTTGATCCAGCATCTTTGGACATTAGGTTTGCAATGGGATGATACACTTCCAGACGATGTCAGCCGTCGCTGGAATCAGTGTAAATCCGAATTAACCGAATTGGGTAAATTAAAGATACCTCGGAAACTTGCATCGAAACCATTTTATCGTTGCGATCTTCATGGTTTCGGAGATAGTAGTGAGCGTGGTTACGCAGCCGTGGTATATTTCAGGTTTTTCAATTCTGACGGCTCCATTGACATCTCTTTCGTATGTGGTAAATCAAAGGTCTCCCCATTGAAGAGAATTTCACTTCCACGACTGGAATTGTGTGCTTGTCTATTATTATCAAAACTCATTAATGTGGTTTCCTCTGTTTACCAATCAGCCTTTACAATAGATGACATTTTTGCTTGGTCTGATTCAATGGTAGCTCTTACATGGATTAAGTCTTCTTCTCATCGATGGAAGACATTTGTAAGCAATCGGACAACTCAAATTCAGGACTTAGTTTCAACAGAGAATTGGTATCATGTCCAATCGAAAGACAACCCAGCTGATTGTGCTTCACGCGGCTTAACGCCAACCGAACTGTTGAACTGCTCTTTGTGGTGGACAGGCCCTGACTGGCTTCGTTCCAAACATCTCACCTTCGCAAATGATGAAATAGAGAATTCTCTTCATCTTGTACAAACAGAAGAGCGTCACCTCTCTTTGTCAACTTTCATTTCTCCGTCGTTTGTTGATGATTTGCTCTCCAGGTATTCATCTCTGTCCAAGGTTCAAAGGGTGGTAGCTTACATTTTCAGTTTTGTTCACTTCATGAAAAACTCTAAAGCTCCTAGGATATATAGATTTTCCGCAGTTCATCTCAAAGATGAACTTTTCTTCATTATAAAACAGGTTCAACGGGTTGTGTTCAAGGAACAGATCGATAATCTCATCTCGGGAAATCCCATATCTAAATCACTTCGAAAATTGAATCCATTTATTGGAGAAGATGGTGTTCTCAGGGTGGGCGGTCGTCTGTCCTTTTCTGGTCTGGCTTATGATCACAAACACCCAGCTTTGCTTCCTTCATCTCATCGTCCTACTGAGCTCCTTATTCAGCATTTCCATAAAATATATCTGCATCGAGGTGCTCAGACTTTACTTCACAGTTAACTCGTATCCATCAGGATTTTTGGAAAAGATGGAATTTAGAATACCTGAACACACTGCAACAACGAAAAAAGTGGTTCAATAGTGACTCGCCTCCTTATTCAATAGGTGCACTAGTCTTGATAAAAGATCAACTCTCTCCATTGCGCTGGCGACTTGGACGCATTGAGAAATTGCATCCTGGCGCTGATAAATAGCTAGAGTAGCTATTATTCGGACTACTCAAGGTGTACTGCAGAGATCAGTGGTTAAATTATGTCCATTACCTCATCAATAATTATGACGTATGTTGATGTATATATGTATATATTTTTTTCTTTGCTTTATGTTCGATATCTTTTCAATTTTATATTTGCTTTGTTTCATAAAATATTCTATTTTAGGTGGGCGGTTATGTTACTGCAACTCATTATTATTAGTTGAATTCATTCATTTTTATTCCAAGTTGCTTGCTCGTTTCGTGCGGCCCACGTATGTTAATTTCATTCCAGATGGGCGCGTAACATATGTTGGAGCATATGACCTATGTCGAACAGAGGAGAAAACGACATCGGCGTTTATCCATGAAGTACAACATTTTTCTCCGCAAGGAATGAATTTCTCGATAAATCTACAAATTAGAACTCTGGTGAAAAAAGTGACTATTCTCGCTAGCGAGT
Source organism: Micraspis discolor (assembly GCA_030674115.1). Classification (NCBI taxonomy): domain Eukaryota; kingdom Metazoa; phylum Arthropoda; class Insecta; order Coleoptera; family Coccinellidae; genus Micraspis; species Micraspis discolor. Next base: position 528,705 of record JARTUT010001758.1, on the reverse strand, counting down.
GCCTGGACAGGTGAATTCAGCCGTACTGTGAAACCAGGTAGGCAGAAGTCAGTGCTCCAGCATTCGATTTTCTTTCGAGTCATTTTTTTCTTATTGTCAGAATTTCATTGTTAATTTTCTTTCGTTTTCGTTTAACTTTCAAAGGCCCTTGTCGTGCCAAATAGCGATAATGAAAATGATCAGATGAACAAAATTGACTGAATTTTAAAGATTCCCGGCACCAATAGTCGATCTCAATTTTAATTGAGAATGATTTTTATCTACCTTATGTGGCCCTTCTTGTAACTCCTCTTCCAATTAATCTATTAGGGGTGTGTCAGTATGATTATCCTGTGTGATTTCAACAGAACCTGCACTTTGAATTTGACAATCAGGTTCAGTTTGATCATCGATTAACCAACATAACGAATTCTAAAATTAAGTATTAATCAATTATGTAAGCTATGATTTCAAAAATTTATACTTATATTAGGATCAGGCGCAGCAGGCAAAATACTTAATTCCACGTTTTCCACCTGCAAGACTGGTAGGTATTAATAAATGTTTTTCAAAATGTAAATTATTTTCAACTTACGGCAAAAGAATCGAAGGGTGAATAGAGCCCCACCACAGTTTTCAAATTTATTATTTTCAATGTGCTCTCAATGACTGGATCGAACTGATCTTTTATTGGAGCACCACCTCCAGTCCCCCTTCAACTATTTCTTTGTGCAGCTGCCACCTTCCTTGCTTTCGTTTTCAAATTATCGAATTTTGATTTCAACTGATCAACACTCCTTGGATGGAGCGTGGACTAGTTGAATTTCGCAGTTACTTTTTGCCATGCTTTGTCCTGAAAAAATATATGTTCAAAAGAGATTTAATCAACAAAAATTTATGCCCTATTTACCTTTTCGTCATTTGTGACTTTATTCGTCGTTTTATTTTCTATTATCTCCTTTTCCACTAAAATCAAATCCAACAGCAGGAGCTGATCCTCAACGCTGAACACAATTTTTCTTTTTTTCCTTTTATATTTGCACTCCCACCTTCGCACTTCTTCTGCACCACCAAAATAAAAATAATATTTCAAACTTTCGAATCTCCCTGCTTCATTTCGTACACAGAATATTATGCCTTTTCTTCTATTCCATAAAATTTCATTTCTCTATGAAATATTACCAAATGCAAACAATAAATCACTAGATCCCAAAATAGCCAACCTCAGGAAATGTGAAAGTTACAAACAAACGGGAGTTTTGTCTAAATGAGGGTGGGATTATGTTTATGGAACCGGGTGCGCTTTCAAACTGCCTTTAAAGGCAGCTTAAAAAGCTTGAAAAGCGACCTTTGTGAAAAAGATCTTTTTCGTAAAGATTATGGAACTGGCCCTAAGAGTACTAAAACAGTGAGAAGTTATTATCAATATGAATGCCCGATGAGAGAAGAGTGTTATACGCAAATCTCGAAATACGTGTGTCGTATTCTATTTCATTTTTTGATCGATTTTTCTGTAGTTTTTTTTAATTGTTCGATGTTTTGATAAGAATGAAAAATTCTCTTTCATTCATCAAAGAAAACTATGATAGTTTTAAGAAGTGTAAGACTATGACTGTAATTTTTGATACTTTTGGTTTATTTACACTACCAAGAATAGACTTGTTCAATCAAACCACTAGAATTATGACAAACAATTTTTTTTAATGACACAAGCCGGTAGCAAGAGTTGAGCTCATGAGTGGATATTCAAAGAAAATGAAGTATCGAATACGAAAATGTCGAAAATATTTTAGAAATGTAGTTCAGACATGTTGTTTCATTCCTCGTAGGTCATAGAGAAACCTTCATCGAGATCAATTCGTGAGCTTATGACAGATGTAGAATCATATTATGGATCATAGACTGAATAAAATTAGGTTTAGTAAATATGACTATAATTCCACTGATATTATTTGTCATCTCGAAAATTTTTGTCAACGTTTTTTCATTCGACGCGAGAATTACGTGGCAAATATTTTTATGGGATATAACGTAACACAGTGAGTCAAAATTCCGCAGTGAGATAGCAATGGTGAGTAAAATAAATATCTTTATCGTTTGAGAGCTAAAACAGACTTGTAAATACTCCAACTGAAGTCCTACAATATTGATCTCATTATTAAGTAGATTCCCGGAGTGTAGGTATGTTCAAATTATTCAGAAAAGCAGTATATTACCCTAGAAACCTTGGAAATCTATATTGCGTCGAGTGGAACAAATTAGGAAGGAGATTCAATAAATATTAAAGAAGTTCAAAATTTTTGCTTGTAATGTCCGGATATTTATTTTCCAGAGAGTAGAGAACTTACAGCTAAAACCGCATGAAAATTTGTTGCAGATCCCTGCAGGGAGAAGGGGAATTACAATTTTTCATGTAAAGTTTGAATGTGTTGCGTCTTACTTACTTACTTGCGTCTTACCTTCTTACTCTTATATTTTGAACATAGAATAACCACCCACTGTGTTTTCGTTTATTTTTGTACTAACCTTAAATTTCCTTAACTTAAAATCCAACAAAAATCAACTACAGGGTGTCTCAAGTTCGAGTGCCTATTAGACGTTTCTGGAGAACTAGACATATAGTATTTGAAATCTGAAAATTGGGATTATGATATTGTTCGAAGTTCTCTACAGAGCTAAAATATTTTCGAAGCCCAAAAACTTCCGGTTATACAGGGAGTGGAAATAAATTCGACGAAAAAATTTTTTCCAAGTTTTCCATTCCTGGTAAGATCGAGTATTCAATAGTGAATACATTTCTGTTAAAACCATTGTATTAAATCGAATAGTTTTCAAAATATCCAAAAAAAAACTGGAAAAAAGCCAAATATGTTCAGTCAGTAATATGTTCATTATTCTAATTTTAAATATCTTGAACATAAACCGTTTTTACAACATCGAAGAGGAAGGATGTGAAAAGGTCATGCATCTTTTGGATTTCAAAAATATCATCACAGGGTGTTTCAAATTTTGTGTTTAAAATTGTTATCTTAAATTGGCCATATCCTCTGTTTTTCAAATAAGAACCCTATTTTTTATAATTTTGTTGGATTCTGCGGTCAAAAATAATGATAGTTTTCTCACATGATTATACTCCTAAATTCAATAATTTCTGAGTTATTTAAGATTTTCTGTATTTATGGTGTACGTAGAGTCAAATTGATTGCATCTAAAAATTCTGTACCCATAGAAGATAAATTATCTGTTAATAATTCACAAGTGTCAGGTGTTATTGTTATTCGTTATCTTCATTTCTCGATTTAACAAAATGAACCGTTATTCTAATTACGAAATTCTGGATCTATTTTATATACATGGTGAATGTGACAGAACCCGCCGAATTCAACGAGAAGTATCCCCATTTACCTTCCATGACGTAGAAGATCTTTAGAAAATATGTTTCAAACTTTCAAAGTTCGAAGAGAATGAAAATGCATCTATTCGAAGTGCAGCTCATGAAATCGATTTAGACAGAAATTCAGTGCACCGAATTTTGAAAAAACACAACATGCATGACTACAAATATGAGAAAGTTCATGCATTAGAACCAGGTGACTACATAAAAAGGTTGAATTTTGGTAGAGGAATATTAAAAAAACTTGAAAATGATGAAAATTTTTTGAAAAACATCATTTGGACAGACGAAGCAAAATTAAAAAATGGAGGACTATTTAATAGAAATAATTGCCACATTTGGAGAAGTGAAAATCCTCATAGAAATACACAAAGAAATCCCCAGAACAAAATTAGTTTTAATGTGTTTGTTCTTTTGATGTACAATAAAGTGCGGTACTACATTTATGGAGAAAATTTAATACAAAAAAATTTTTGGAAATCCTGAGAAATTTTGTCTCTGAGTTTTTGGATGAACTGCCGTTGAGTATGTCGACTACCGCATATTATCAATTAGATGGGGCTCCGGCACATAGTTTGCACGAGGTGTCTGAAGAACTGAATGCAATGTTTGGTAATCGGTGGATCGGACGCCGTTCTTCACTGTTTTGACCCCCACGATCTCCCGATCTTACTCCCTTAGATTTTTTTTATGGGGTAGAATAAAAAACATAGTCTATAAATCACCTATTGAAAGCAAAGAAGATTTGAAACGGCGTGTGGAGGATGCTTTCCACACACAAAAAATTTCATAACGACTAACAATAAGACCTGTGTGGCACTTGTGAATTATAAATGGGATGATTTATCTTCTATGCTCACAGAATATCCTTATGAATCAGATTCGCAGAATTTGACACTACGTACTACATAAATCCAGAAAATCTGAAATAACTCAGAAAATATTGAATATAGGAGCATAATCATGTGAGAAAACTATCATTATTTTTGACGTAGAATCCAACACAATTATAAAAAATAGGCTTCTAATTTGAAAAACAGAAGTTATGGCCAATTTAGTATCACAATTTTCAACACAAAATTTGAAACACCCTGTGATGATATATTTGAAATCCAAAAGATGCAAGACCTTTTCACATCCTTCCTCTTCGATGTTGTGGAAACGATTTACGCTCAGGATATTTAAAATAAGAATAATGAACATATTACTGACCGAACATATTTGACTTTTTTTCCAATTTTTTTTGGATATTTTGAAAACTATTCGATTCAATACAATGGTTTTAACAGAAATGTATTCACTATTGAATACTCGATCATACCAGGAATGGAAAACTTGAAAAAAATTTTTTCGTCGAATCTATTTTCACTCCCTGTATAACCGGAAGTTTATGGGCTTCTAAAATATTTTAGCTCTGTAGAGAACTTCGAACAATATCATAATCCCAATTTTCAGATTTCAAATATGTCTAGTTCTCCAGAAACGTCTAATAGGCACTTGAACTTGAGACACCCTGTATATCAACTACATTGGAAACCATTCAAATTTTTTTTTCTCGTGAGATCTTGTCTTTTTGAATATCAGACTTATTCAAGTCCCAACTACGAAAATATCGCCTAATTCGTATCGAAATATATTTATTATTGAGATGTTTTTAAGAGGGTTTTAGGTGTGAAACTCTTCAGTCAAAAGTTAATATATTGACAATTTACATCAAGAAACAAAAACATAGAAGAACCAATCGATGATCTCATTGATTTTTTTAATCATTCATCTTCTTCATATATGGGAAAACTCTTGCCTCTTACAGTAGGATGCCCCATAGTTGAAGGTTGAACATGTGTTTATCAATAGCTTCGTTATACATTCGAAATTTTGTGGATATCTTATGAGATATCAAGTATTTCGTTATTCCACAGAGAAATGAATTCATTGATCAAATCGAAGCACTATCGATCAGCCAAATCAATAAAGCTGTTCCCAATCGAAATATTATTTTGCCAGTTTCATTGGGTATAATGAATAACGATTACAATCCTCTTGACCCCCCCAGACGTTGAAGAAATGGCTAAATCAACAACTTTGGCCCTGCTACCTGAAAAAAAGCCGACATTTATTTGAGAAGACCTACGCAGAATTCATCTCTTGGTTTGAGGAGAAAAACTTTTTCAATTATTTAGAAACAGTCTTGCTGGCATACTCTGGAGAAAAGGGACTATTACCCAGTTTATGGCCGAAATATTAAATGCTAAGAGCAACGTTGCACATTGAAAGAAATATTTATATTAGCAGGTACCAAAACTGTTAACATTCATGAAAATACAAAAACAGGGTTTTATTCCGAAGAAATCGAAAGTTCTAGAGACAAATCATGTGAAAGTGTTCATTACGAATTTTCTTGATGTTAAGGGTAAATATAAAACTCAATTGAAATAATTTTCCAAATTATTTTCATCATTACTTGAGAATTAGATGAATATTATTGCTTTTATTTACAAATCATTACAAATATTTAGATTATGCAAAAAAAAAGACTGTTGCAGATAAATGCTGTGCAAGATGTAAAATTTTTAATAACAGTGAATGCATCCAAAACACTCTCGAATTAACTGTGGTGAATAATGAAGCGCGTATGTTTTTGAATTCAGTCAAGAGATATATACAAGGTGTTCTGATTTGTATCCGACAAATTGAAAATTATAGATCACACTCTTTTAAGCAAAAAAGTTTTCATGAACATGGGTCCGGAAATGCTTCGTTTCTGAGATACAGGGTATTGACAAAATAATTCTCGTTTTTTTTGATATCTTTGGATTTAGATGTCATTAATTATAATTATAATAAACTAAGTTAATAGCTAATCAACAAATACAGGAAAATGGTATTGGTTACCAAAGGCACGAAAGAAGGAATCATCTACAGAAAAAACAAATTTACAAACCTTCGAAGGAAATAAAAACTCAGTATTCTTAAAGCATCCCAACAAATCAATATTTCAGGAGACAGAATATTTCCGTAGACAGAATATTCACAACAATTAAAAACAATAATTACATAGCACAGCACTTCAACTCATTAGTGGGCAATAAAAAATCCGCATGCCTTCCGCCTTAGAAATTTTCAAAATGAATATAAATTAAATATTCGAGTGGGAATAATTCTCGGAGAAGTTTTGCGACCCTTTGGCTTTAAATACAGTTTTCTCTGAAACGGTTGCTCCTAGCTACTTCGATGCGGTATACCTTTTTAAAATGAAAAGGATGAGAGAATCTATTTTTTAAGTCCGAAACGGTATACAGGGTAGCACAAAGAAGTTGCAACTGTTTACATGGATTGAAATGGTTGTCGGTGGCGCCCTCTAGAAAATACAATTACATGGACCACAAATTTGAATTTATCGTCCCAAAAAACCCTGTATACGAAATTTCATGAAAGGATTCCGAAAACATTCAAAAGATATTAAAGAAAACGCGAATTATTTTTTCAACTTTAACTCCCCGTATCTCGGAAACAAAGCATTTCCGGACCCATGTTTATAGGAACTTATTTGCTTAAAATGATTTGATCTATCACCCATCTCAGTGTGTCGGAAACAAATCAGAACATTCTGTATATCTTGGAATTAGAACTTTCTCGAAATTACCGCCAATCATCGCAAATTTCCTCAAATTTAAACAACCTTATTTGTATACAAGTTACTGTTTTCGGCTTTCTTCTGCATCTATTTTTTGGGGCAGTGGAGCAGATTTTGCAGCCATCAGACTTGAAGGTTGGAAATAAACTTCTGTTGCAGAAAGGTATATCGAAAACGCGATGCCAAATGGAGTTGAAACTGCAGACAAATTTTATGCGAAAATCGTTCATGAGTAATGAATAATTTAGCTCCCACAAGCTCCAGGCATTCTTTATAGGAGATCGTTGGTAACGATATCAATAAGAACTATTCGGAATGTCACATCTCAGAGATTCCATCTATGAATTTCACAAATTTTTCTATCGGAAGTAGTGTAGAGTAGAGTTTATTGGTGATCTTACAATCTCATGAATTGCTTTCACAGGTCCTAACTGAAAAAATCTTTACAATATTACAATTAAAAAAAATACGCCAGAAACATAAATATATTGGGAGTTTATTGCAAAAGCAGTGTGCACTGAAGAAGTAATACAATACAATTCAAAACACAGCAGATTAACGAACAGAATCAGTATATATAAAATAATATATTAACTGTGCATCAAGAAAATAATAAATTAGGTGTATATATAAAAAAATAAAGTTGTTATACAACCACAGACATCAAGATAAAGAAAGGCCTATTCCAAGGAGACAGTCTAAGCGCATTATGGTTCTGCCTAGCCCTCAACCCTCTCAGCAGCATGCTAAATAGATCAGCATACGGCTATTCCATGAACACATAAGCCCAGATCACACATCTATTTTACATGGATGACTTGAAGTTGTATGCGAGAGGAAGACAACATCTGGAAGGAGAACTGGAATTGGTCAGAAAATTCAGCGCGGATATAGGCATGAAATTTGGATTAAATAAATGCGCAGCAGTCGAGGTAAAGAGAGGAAAACTGGTAAAACAAGACAATATCAGACTGGCAGATAACAAAGAAGTTTTAACTATGGGAACAGAGGACAGATATAAGTACTTAGGAATCCAGCAGACAAATCAAGAAAACTAAAAGCTAGCGGAAGAAGAGCTCATGCGAAGAACAAGAAAGATCCTTAGATCACAGCTATCAGCTAAAAACAAAATGACTGCCCTGAACATTTGGGCAATGCCTGCATTCACTTAAACGACTGGTATTCTTTCCTGGTCTAAAACGGACTTAGAGAAGGATCAGAACAACTTTAACAAAGTACGGAATGCTGCACCCAAACTCGGCTCTGGAAAGATTATACATACCTCGTAGGGAGGGAGGAAGAGGATTAAACAGATTAGAGGATGCTTGCCAAAATGAAAAAAGAAAAATTACCAGCTATTTTTCAAGCAGAGACTTACCTGTGCATCAATGGGTTGCAGCATGCCATAATCCGTCATCTCCCGTGCCCAATGAGCTGGATCAGGAAGAGCTTCCAACAGAAAGTCGGTCGGATGAATTGAAGCGAAGATGGCAGAGTAAGCCCTTGCATGGAAGCTTTTATGCAAGCCTGCACCAGGAAGAGGTTGATTTAGTGAGCTCAAATACTCACCTCACCCAGAGCTACCGCAAACAGAGGGAACATTATTTGCGATACACCACATCATCAATATGTCCCACAAGAAATAATAGAGAACACCCACGTTAAGATCTACTGGGATTTCACCATCATAACCGATCAAGGCGTCGACCATAATAGACCCGATATGGTGATATGGTATAAGCAAAAGAAAACAGCCCTCATTGTGGATTTCGCAGTTCCACAAGACTACAACCTGCAAAAAACATACTCTGAAAAGATCTCTAAGTATGAAATGCCCTCTAGGCAGATGAGAAATATGTGGCAGCTCAAAGAAGTTAAGATCATGCCACTTATCATAAGCGTGAATGGCCTCGTCCACAAAAGAACAAAACAACACCTGATGGAGTTGAATTTGCCTCCCATCTCTATAATGTGGATGCAAAAAGCGGTCATACTGGGTACTGTGGGCATCGTGAGACAGGTAGTCTTTCCGCATTGAACTAGTTGATCTTGACGCAATAGCACCCGGTCAGTCTAACCCAGCCACATAATGTATAAAACCTAAAAAAAGTAATAAAAAAAGGGTATATATATAAAAAAAATTAAGTATATAGAAAGTGTGTATAAATAAAAAAATAATAAGTTAAGTGTGCATATATAAAATAATAAATTAAGTGTAAAATTAGAGTATCTACAGATCACTATGTCATGGTCACAATTTGTACATACATGACCACACACTCAAAGACAGTCATGTTTTCCAAAAAGACATAATTAAACTCCTCCACCGATTAAAATACATTTTTAACCAGAATGTCTTTCATTTGTTTTTTGAATTCTGATTTAGGTAAGTCTCTAAATTCAAGGGGTAGTTTATTATACAGAGTTATAGCACAATACTCAGGACTTTTTTGAGATTTATTCAATGTAACAAAATTTTTCCTGATGTGGTTTTTCTCCCTTGTATTATAATTGTGAATTTCGGAGTGCAGACAGTAATTTCCAGAGATTGTATGTATATACAGCAAGTTTTCCAGTATAAATATAGATGGTAACGTTAGCAGCCCTAGTTTTCTGAAAACTAGTTTGCAACATTCCGTATAACCCAGTCCACTCAGAATCCTGACTGCACGCCTCTGCAGTCTGATGACTGCACCATGTTGCGAAGAGTTTCCCTACAGTATCACCCCATACTTCAGCCTTGATTCCACCAAAGCAAAGTGGACCGATCTCAATGTTCTCTCTGATAATGAGTATGAAAGTACCCTCAGGGCAAATATGTTTCTGCTGAGAGTTGATGTCAATTCATCCGTATGAGCATTCCATGTCAGTATAGCATCAAGATGCACGCCCAAAAACTTCACTATGTTAGTGTTACCTCTGTCTCTCACCGATCTCAGACTCATCAACATGGACTGCGTTTTGCTTTAATTCATGCTCAAACCATTAGCTGTGAACACCTTTTACGTCCTCACCAATGTAACCCTTGTCATTTCATATAAAGGCTCAATCTCTTTGGATCGTAATTTGATGGTTGTGTCATCCACAAATTGTGTCATCTCCACTTCTGGAACATAATCTGGCAAATCATTGATAAAAACTAAAAATAGAGTAGGTCCAAGAATAGAGCCTTGTTGTACTCCAATGGTTATATCTCTCATGGCCGAATAGGATCCATCCACCCAAACCACCTGATTTCTATCGCTTAAAAAGGATTCAACGAGCCTAATCGCTGAAGAGTCGAATCCGTACCTGTTGAGCTTATAAATTAGTTTGTCTGCCGCAACACAGTCCAAAGCTTTCGAAAGGTCCAGGAAAACCAGTGTGAAAAGGGCGGCCAAAGATAGCGGCCGAAATATTCGAATACACCCGAGCGGCCAATCCATTGGCGTGCGCCTTGAAAGTTAAGGGTTGCAATTTGAACCCCAGAGCCCCTAGGCAAGTCGAATTTTTTTTCGGCTTATTCTTCCCCATGTCCTAAAGAATATTTGATTCAAATTTGGTGATGCAAGGATTTTTTTTTCTTATCGAAAAACGACCTTGAAAGTTAAGGGTTGCAATTTGAACCCCAGAGCCCCTAGGCAAGTCGAACTTTTTTTCGGCTTATTCTTCCCCATGTCCTATGGAATATTCGTACCAATTTTGGTGATGCAAGGATCTTTTTTTCTTATCGAAAAACGACCTTGAAAGTTAAGGGTTGCAATTTGAACCCCAAAGCCCCTAAGCAATTGGAATATTTTTTCGGCCTATTGTTCCCCATGTCCTAACGAATATTTGTTTCTTTGGTGAATATTTGTTTTTCAAATTTGGTGATGCAAGGATCTTCTTTTCTTATCGAAAAACGACCTTGAAAGTTAAAGTTAGGGTTGCAATTTCAACCCCAGAGCCCCTAGGCAAGTCGAATTTTTTCGGCCTATTCTTCCCCATCTATGGAATATTTTGGTGATGCAAGGATCTTTTTTCTATCGAAAAACGACCTTGAAAGTTAAGGGTTGCAATTTGAACCCCAAAGCCCCTAAGCAATTGGAATATTTTTTCGGCCTATTGTTCCCCATGTCCTAACGAATATTTGTTTCAAATTTGGTGATGCAAGGATCTTCTTTTCTTATCGAAAAACGACCTTGAAAGGTAAGGGTTGCAATTTCAACCCCAGAGCCCCTAGGCAAGTCGAAGAAATATTTGTACCAAATTTGGTGATGCAAGGATCTTTTTTTCTTATGGAAAAATGACCTTGAAAGTTAAGGGTTGCAATTTGAATCCCAGAGCCCCTAGGCAATTGGAATTTTTTTTCCGCCTATTCTTCCCCATGTCCTAACGAATATTTGTTCCAAATTTGGTGATGCAAGGATCTTTTTTTCTTATCGAAAAACGACCTTGAAAGTTAAGGGTTGCAATTTGAACCCCAGAGCCCCTAGGAAAGTCGAATTTTTTTCGGCTTATTCTTCCCCATGTCCTATGGAATATTTGCTTCAAATTTGGTGATGTAAGTATTCCACCTTTCCATCGAAGGACGACTCCGAATTTCATTTATCAAATATTATTCCCTAAAATTCTGTGTGTAGTCTATTTTTTTTTTTCAATAATACACTATACTTTCCAATCCAATTCCTTACTGCCAGTATTCCTCGTATTTTTGCAATATCATTGGCCCCATTCCGTTATCGAGAAATATAAGTGAATTAAATCAGACGAGTCTAATTTGACATATTTGTACCTTAGATCAATGCATTTCTCTCAGAATTCATCTACCAGATGTAGAAAATCGCAATGGCACTGATATCCCTCTTATTTCACCAATTAATTCAATTTTAGCACCGAATTCGTATAATTAATATGAACCGACGCGCACGCCAATGGATTGGCCGCTCGAATGTATTCGAATATTTCGGCCGCTATCTTTGGCCGCCCTTTTCACACTGGTTCCAAGAAAGAGGCCAAACAATGTTCACCCCGTTCGAAACATTCAATAGTGTAATCAACAAAGTTGATAATTGCCTGAACCGTTGTCTTACCTTTCCTATACCCAAATTGACTACCCGAAAAAAGTTGATTCACCTCGAAGTAGTTTATCACTTGAGTAGCAATTATCTTCTCCATAATTTTGGAGAATATTGGAACCAGGGAAATTGGCCTATAATTTCCTTCATCGTTACGATCCCCTTTTTTGTAAATAGGGATTACTTTAGAGATCTTCAAGCAATTCGGAAAACATCCTATTGTTAAACATTTGTTTATTAGTTTAGTGAGAGGAAGAATTATTTCATTTATATAGGATTTAATTATCCCAACTGACAGACCGTAGTAGTCAGTGCTTTTACTATTCTTCAAATCCTTCACTACATCTCTTACCTCATTGAAACCTATCTCATGAAACTTGAACCTGACATCCGGCAACATTTGTTTTTTAAAGGATTCGTCAAATTCTATGTTACTTGTTGGGAGATGTGATACTATTTCTACAGGAATTGTGGAGAAATAACTGTTAAACACATCAGGAGCTATTTCTATAGGAGATGAAGTCTTCATACCAGTTAAATGGTCATTTACTATCTGCCAAGCAGTTTTACATGTATTATCCGACCGCTCTATTTTCCCTTCGTAATAAGAAATTTTAGCTTTCTTTATCTGCCGTCTATACCTTTTAGTCAGATCATTTCTAGCTCTCAAAAGATTACCTATCTTAAATGTAGAGTACAATTCCCTAATCTGCTGTAGGGATGACCTCATTTCTCTTTGCTTTCCAGAAAACCACCCACAATCTTTCTTCGAGTTATTTACCCGTTTATTACAAACAGGAAATGACCTCCTGAATATATCCACAACTATGTCGTGGAATCTTTGAAAACACTCACCGCAATCAGATTCTGTATCAATAAAATTCCAATCAACATTTCCGAGTTCGTGATGCATAAAATTAAAACCTGTCTCCGATCGAGGCCTCACTGTCCTGTGGACATAATTGGATTTCACGACAGTGCCACCTACCTACAAGAACAATAATAATTCCTGCAAGAATAATAATAATATTAATGTTTACTGATCCTGTAGGACATATAACAATGTTCATCTGATGGCATGTCATAATCACAACGTAATGTCACTCAATTTTGATGATATATGGAAGCTCATTATGGGACTAAGTACCATAATGAATTTATTATGGTACTTATGGTATTCTATAAGGAAAACATGTAATAGTTTGATCAAAAAAGTTTAATCAAAATGCATAACTATGTACAAAACGATTTATTATAAATGGTATAAGAACAATTTGTAATATTAATTCCAATGGACTCTACAGTTTTTACATCAGTAGTTGATGATTGTTTGCAAACTTGAAATCCTGTTCGGTTGTTGGCACCAAAAATTGCTTCTGATATTTTTTTCTTTTGCTGATTCGAATTTTCGATGTAACCTTCAGCGACAGTATTGCTTCTCCATCCGCCATGACATTTCACGGTACACAGTTCAGCTTCAGAATCAGCCAAAAATGAAGCAGACGATCGCCGAAAACAATGTCCGGTATATTCTTCAGGGCGAGGTAAATTCAAGAAAGTGGCAATAACTTTTGGCATTTTACCAAAGGCATGTATTTGAACGGGTTGTTTTGTGCTTTTCTTATTTTTATAAGTGACAAAAAAACGTAGATGGTTTGTGTTGCAAGGTCGCATTTTCACATATTGTCTGACAAGTTCTACCATATTCAATCCTGGGATATTTCCCGAAGTTACAAAAAATTCTCGCATTACCTTTGTTTATGTATTCGGTAATGTAATTCTAAAAACGGATCCTTCATCTTTTACATTTTCAACAAGCATATTTGTCAATTCCTCTCTTCTGCATGCACCACTTAGTCCAATTATCATGGCAACTTTATTAAATAAGTATGTATCATCTGATGCTTCCGTTAAAAACTTTGTAACACCTTGTTTAGTAAAAATTTTGGATTTTTTAGCTCTGTAACCTTCTGATTTACGTTTTAGTAATTCAACCAGCTGTAGGTACTTACTAATATCGACGTTTTTTCTTGTTGATAAAATACTTCTTATCATCGAATAATACGACCAAAGAGAAGATGGTTTTCTTTCCTTAGATAAGCATTCAAAGAAGTCAACAATAATTTTTCATGAGTAATATTCTTGTTTTTTTTAGCAGAACACCATTCTTCGTTCCGATTAAACACCATTTCATATACACTCCGTGATTTTTCCGGCAAAAGGGAGTCCGCGATATTTCTCGACATTTCTTCCAAATCAGAAGGTAAACTATCAGCTTCAGAATCACTTTTTTGATCATTTTTTCATTTAACAAGAGAAAAATAGAAATGTCATATTGAATTCTACCCGACAATAATATCAGTGTCAGTGAGTCTGACAGCGATAAATAAATATTGCCGTTACAACCTGATGACGTTGTCAAATATTTAAATGGTCAAAAGCACAGACTCACTCACCTACTAATATTTGAAACTACACAATACTTACTCCTTTAAAAATAGTTGTCATTGTGACATGTCGAAAATGCAGTTTTTAATTTTTCGAAAATGTATTGATATAAATGCCATCAGATTCAATTTTGTATGTAATACGAATCATAAACAATCATTATGGCACACGCCGTGTTATCATGATAACATTCACGACTTGTACCATAATGATCGTCTTTATGATCATTACATTACATAAATAACTATTTGGATAAGTCAGTATAAATTGGACAGTAATTTTATAGTAGACAATTATTATTTAAAAATTCTTCTACACTATAATATGATTTTTTCAACATCAGTTCCTCTACCGTTCTTCTGAAACTCCCCGCGTTCAATGTCTTTACTGCATTTGATAAGTGATTATACCGAGGATTATACAGTTTAGTGCATTGAAAATAAGGGGAATTTTCGAATTTAGATGTTCTGTGTATTGGTATGTTGAGAGTTTCCGGATTTCTGGTATTATATTCAAGATAGCTGGCAACTCTTACAAATTTTGATACATTGCTCTTTACACAATTTAGACATTTATACATATGAAAACATGGTAGAGTTAGTATTTTATATTTTTGAAATAATGGTCTGCAAGATGCACGCGGATCTTGCCTAAAGATCATATGTATTATTCGCTTCTGCGCAATGAAATTCCTATCAAATTCTAGAGAACTTCCCCAGAACATAACACAGTAGGCCATATGACTGTAAGCCAGACTGTAATATATGCCAAGAACAGACTCAACAGGAAGCGAATCTATGATTCTACGTGTGGCATAGAATGAGCTGTTCAGTTTCTTCGCTATATAGTTCATGTGGTCACTCCATCGCAGATTTTTATCTATGATTATTCCAAGGAATTTTACCTGATCCTTGGACTTGATTGGCTTTCCTATATAATTGATGTTAACTGATTTTTTCAAATTATTTTTGTTATGGAAATAGACAATTTCAGTTTTGTCGACGTTTATAATAAATGTATTTATACGGCATCAATTATCAAAACATTCAATGATTGATCTGCACTTTCGAGCCAGTTCCCAAAAGTCAGCTGCCGATATGACAGCAGATGCGTCATCAACGAATAGTATTAATCCATCAGCCTTCCCATGTAGGTGTTCAGGCAGGTCATTTATAAGCAACAAGAATAGCAAGGGCCCCAGTACTCCTACCTGAGGAACTCCCATCATCTGATCATAGACATCTGACATGGTATCTCCAACTTTCACGCGCATGGATCGGCTGGAAATTAAACTGTGGATCCAATCTAAAAATATTCCTCTGAATCCAAGATTGTAGAGTTTACTCATGATGAACTCAATTTGGAATCAAATGCACGTGAGAGATCGAAAAAATCTCTGCAATCTGCTGTCCACTATCAAGGGACCTATACTTACTCGACAAAGTTGAGGACCGCTGATTGTGTTGTGTTGATCGACCTTCTCTGAACCCATGCTGATCATCGGTGATAATATTGTACTTATTGAGAAAGTGCATCATGCGATCCAGCACAACTCTTTCAAAAACCTTCGAGAATGTGCTGAGGATGGATTTGGGTCTGTAATTGGCAATATCATTTTTTTTATGAATAGGAAGCACAGTGGCGTGCTTCAGCGAAGTAGGAAAAGTTGCGGAAGAAACAGATAGATTCATTATGTGTACCAGATGTTCGGCTACGCCTTCGGAGATGTTCTTCAGTATTCTAGCCGAAACAAAATCCACTCCTGCTCTCTTTTTTTTAATTTATGTTTTCTTATGGCATTCAATACATCCTGGGTTTCTACTGGGTAAAAATAAAAATTCGAGCTCTCCATGCGAGATGTTGTGCAGGAGTGTTTCTCCCAATTTCCATATTTTTCCTCCAAGTTCAGCTTAGCTATAGTAGAGAAGTAACCTCAAATGAATTTGCTACATAGAGAGGATCCTTGTGTAGGTCATCACCAATGCGCAGTTGGATGGTTTTATCTGTCTCAACTCTTCTGGTGGTTTTATCTGTCCCAACTCTTCTGCCAGTTTCCTGGTTCACAATGCTCCATAAAGTTCTGCTCTTGTTGTCTGACATATCAACAGCATTCTGATTGAAAACTAATTTAGGGTCTTTAAGTAATCTGTTGTACTCTTTTTTAGCGATATAATAGGCCTTCTGACTAGACCTAGTTTTCAGATTGGCTCGAATCCAGTGAAGATTTTTGAGTTCTTACCTAGCTTTTTTGACAGCAGGGATTATCCACACTATTTTGTTGCTTGATGTAGCATAGCGGTACTTTAAAGGACAGCATCTATCAAGTAGGAATACAATAACATCAATGAAGGCGTCAAAACTATCGTCCACATTTGGACTCAAGTATACATCCCTAAAACTGGTTTGTTCGATTTCAACCGCTAACCTTTCAAAATTTGATTTGGTGACACTTCTGAATAATTTTCGTTTTCTGGAGTTCTCAGTATATGTTGACCTAGGGGTATAAAAGTAATCAAGTGACATAGCTTTATGGTCCCCAAAATGTGATTCAAAAACAGTGGTTCTGTGACAATTTGTGTTAGTGTTTGTCAAGATGTAATCAGGCTTTGTAACAGAGGTATGTCCATTTTTGTTAGTAAATATTCGAGTTGGTTCAATCGAAGAGACATTCAAACCAAAGCAGTCCAGCAAATCAAAAAAAAGTTTTCTTAGATTACAACTGTTTTCCTGAAAATTTACATTTAAATCACCACATAGAAATATGTGATTACATAATTTGCAGCAATATTGCAAGACATAAGATATCCTATCTGAAAATATCTGGAAGTTACCTTTCGGAGGTCTATAGACACTTAAAACAGCTACTTTGGAATATCCGTTATCAAGTTTTATTGCACTCACTTCACAATCCATCTCTAGTGAATCTTTCGAAACACTCAGGTCACGCACCTTGAGTCCGCTTTCCTCATACACTAGGGTTCCACCGTGTTTTCTAGTGGGACGGCAGAAACTTGCTGCCGAGGGGTAAATATCTGGGGATTTATGATGTACAGCTTCAAGGAATTATGGGGATTTATTGGGATTTACTGTGATTTACGGGGATTTATGAGAATTCAAGAGGATTTATGAGAATTCAAGAGGATTTATAGGATTTACCTGGGATTTACAGTGATTTATAAAGGATTTACCGAGGATTTACGAAGAATTTAAATCATCACGTTCGGCGCAATTGCACTCGTCTACCACGTGCCATCAAATCGTCCTGCGATCTCGGCAAATTAGCTCCATGTGCTGCGCGAATAAACACGATTTAAGCGTGGCATTTCCGGTTTTACTGAAACCACCTGAAGTTTCAGGAAAATCTCCGTTTGATTCATGCATAATAAATTCCCAGTTTAGGTCCATATTGAAAAAAACTTAGCTATAAAATATTAATAACGAACTAGGCAAGCTTAAATTTAAATTTATGAATATTCGTCTGATTAATCGGTTTTTGAATGATGATTATTTATCGAATTATTCATTTTTATGCTCGGCATTTATGTTTTGGAATAGTTGAGTCTGGCAACATTTCCAGTTTGCGTATGCTTTCTTCGGCACATATTCGCTATTGGGTCATTAGGTCGGTTGCTTAGCCTATTTGAGAGCGTATTAATATATTATTATTATTACAGTCTCTTCTTGGTGACGAATAGTGATTAATTAGTGAGTTGACAAGTGAAATTTTAGGTAAGTTTTATCCGTTTTATCTTGTTCACAAGAAACATTATGCCATGGTTTATCTCGCATAGTGATGTGTTGTATTTATACGTTTGCAGGTTTTATATCTGTGTCACTCTTATGTGACACACTCTTATGGCAATATTATGAATGTAAAAAATCTTAACATTTCACTTTAGTAGTTATCGGTTTGCTTGAAGCCTGAAACCTCTGTGATTTGTGAATTGAGATTTTTTTATATGGTTTTAGATTCCAAATTCAAGGTTGTTTAAAAAATCATAATCAATATAGCTGGTCCGTTTCCAGACACTGACGATGGAAACAAGTACATCCTTGTTGCTATGGACTACTTCTCCAAATGGGTGGAGGCTTACGCCATTCCGAATCAAGAAGCCGCAACAGTTGCTGATGTCTTGGTCAAGGAGATGTTCTGCAGATTCGGCATGCCTATGGAGCGCTTCATTCAGATCAGGGACGAAATTTCGAGTCCAGCTTGTTCCAGACCCTATGCGAGTTGCTAGGGATCAAGAAGACCAGAACAACTGTTCTCCACCCACAGTCAGACGGCATGGTCGAAAGAATGAATAGGACTGTGGGAAAATACTTGGCCAAGGTTGTCTCCGACCACCAGAGAGATTGGGATAGGTACCTGCATCTATTCACCATGGCCTATAGATCATCCGTGCAGGAATCGACAGGGAAAACCCCAGCATGCATCATGTTCGTTCGAGAGATGAGACTTCCTTGTGACCTGGAGTTTGGGTGTACGCCTAGAACGGATATTGCGGGTGAAGATTACGTGAGCAGTCTGAAGGGGAGATTGCACTACATCCATGAGAAGGTCCGGAAAAACCTGCAAATTGCAAGTGATCGCATGAAGACTCGTTACGATATCAAGGCGGCAGAAGGTGGATACTAGGTGGGAGATTTGCTCTGGTTGTTCAGCCCCCAGAGGAGAAGAGGGCTATCCCCAAAGTTAAAGAAGGATTGGGAAGGACCATATAAGTTTGTGAAGAGGATCAACGACGTAGTCTACCGCATCCAAAAATTGCCAAGAGGAAATAAACGCGTAGTTCATGTGAATCGCCTGGCAAGGTATGAGGCCAATCATAACGTTCAGGACGAGACGGGAGTGGGAAGGACTACAACTCAGACCCCAGATCAAGAGGAATTGAGCTTTAATCAGTTCATGGCAAATTATGGAGAAACCGGAAAAGCGAGGTTCGGGATCACAACCGAGGAGCAACAAGATCTTTTTGCGGTACCGGTAGACTACTCATTGGCGCACTGTGTAGCTGAAGATCTCAACATGTCCAAAGGGATAGCTCTCGTCTTCAAGAAGAAATTTGGTCGTGTAACAGACCTCATGGGACAACAACCTTCCCTTAGCCGAATCCTGAAGTTGACCGTTGGACCTCGTTACCTCTTCTATATGGTAACCAAGGAAAAATCTTATGGAAAGCCAACCTACCAAGCCATGTGGAGTACCTTGATATATATATATATATTCTTTTGAACTTTTGGCTGACAATATTTAATTAGCAAACAATAAAGCATATAGATCAGGGGTTAGTGACGGGGTGTCATACAATTCGGCGTATGACATAAAAGCCTAGGGAAAAAACCCCTGTGAAAAAAAAAAGCCTGGCTCCCCGTCTAAGTGTGAAAATACAAAAATAAGCTGAAATATATTTCAGGGACTTCTTTCATCAAGAGTGATCTTGTATTGGTGGAGACAGAGACTTCTTCAAGGTGTTCACATTGAATCTGGAAATAAAAAGACAAAAGCAGAAAAAAGAACTGAATCACAAAAATACCTATCATATTCGTTTGAAATTTATAACCCATTCCAAGAAAGAGTTGGAAACATCATGAATAGCCCTAAAACCATCTTGAAATTTATATATGGGACAACTATCGATGAGATGAGGTATTGTTTCTTCTGCTTCTCCACATTCACAACTTGCACTAGGAACTGAGTTCCATTTAAATAGCATGCCATTGGTACGACCATGACCTGTTCTCAAACGATTAAGAACTGTCCAAATTTTTCTTGGAAGATGAAAACCAGGAACTTTTTCAGAAGGATCAGAAACGAGATATTTATTGAACATTTCGTAAGAGTTCCACTCAGTCTTCCATAATTCTTTATCACTTATGTTCATATTGAAGAACGTATTATGCCATAATGGTTTACGTGACTTCAATCTGGGAATTCTATTTTGTGGAAAATATGAAATAATTGGGAATAAATTGGGAAAAGAATGATATTTATTCCAAGAATTCAGAGCTGCAGTCTGTCTGCGAATATGGGGAGGAACAATATTAGACAATACTGGTAACCAATGAACCGGTGTAGATCTTATGGTGCCAGTAATTATTCTCATGGATGTATTCAATTGTGCATCTATTTTTTGTGTATGTGCACTATTAAACCAAACAGAGCAACAATACTCAGCTGCAGAAAAGACTAGGGCTAGAGATGCTGTACGAAGAGTGGAAGCATCAGCACCCCAAGAGGATCCAGCTAATTTCTGAACAATATTATTCCTAGTTTTCAGTTTTAGGCTCAGATCATTTAAATGAGCCTTGTAATTGAGAGATGAATCTAATTTAACTCCTAAGTATTTTGGATAGAAATTATGTTCGATAGGAGAATCATTGAAAGTTACAGCTAATTTTCTATATTTTTCATGGTTATTCAGATGGAAACAAGATACCTCTGTTTTGTTGTGATTTGGACATAATCTCCACTCAATAAAATAATTCTTTAAAATTTCCAAATCAGATGACAGTATGTTTTCCAGAGTATGAAAATCCGAATGTTGGTAAGCAATAGCAATGTCGTCAGCATAAACAAATTTTTGAGATGATGTAGTGGGCAAATCACTTAGATATAAATTGAAAAGTAAAGGAGCTAAAACTGATTCTTGAGGAAGGCCGTTTTTCAATGTTTTGAAGTTGCTACTTTATTGTCAATAAAAACACGAAACCTTCTATCAGATAACATATTTTCTAATAATCGGACCATTTTCCCACACTTCAGATAGGTATAAAGTTTGAAAATTAATCCATCTTTCCACACAGTGTCATAAGCCGAGGATAAATCGATGAAAGCAGTTCCTGTTTTCAACCTATCATTGAAGCCTGATTCTATGAAAGTTGTAAGGCTGAGAACCTGATCCGAACAATTTCTGTTTTTCCTAAAGCCTTCTGGAAATTTTGTAGAGCATTTTCTATAGAAGATTCAATTCTAAAAAGGACTAGCCTTTCTAATATCTTGAAAGGAACACTCAATAAACTGATGGGTCGATAACTACTAGGATCACAAGGATTTTTTCCTCGTTTCAAAATCCCTATTACTTTAGCCTTACGAAATTCGGAAGGGAAGTTTCCTGAATTCAGAATATTGTTATAGAAAGACAATAACCAAGACAAGGCCTTTTTTCCTAAATGTTTGATAAATTCTGGATAAATTCCGTCAAAACCTGCTGCCTTTCGAGATTTGGTAGATTTGATTGCAGCCCTCAATTCATCTATATTGAATGGATGTGACACATGTTCTAAAGTAGGAGCTGATCTTCTGAATATCTGTAATTTTTTCTTCATATTTCTCATTTTAGATTGGGATAAATTGACTGATTCAGATACATTAACTAGGCGGCGTGCGATTATATTCGGATCAATTTTTGATGATGAGGAGGTAAGAGGAGTAGCTTCACCTAATTTTCTCAATATATCCCATGAACTCCTACTCGAATGTGTAAAATTAATTTTTGATACAACACTATCCCATTTCTCTTTTCGGCTTGTATTGATAGAATTCATAAGCCTTTCACATTTATCAACGGATGGTGATTTTTGATAGTCCTTGTACAGATTATCGGTTTCTTTCGACCAACCTGGAATATAATCTTTCCGGAAACCTCTTGGAACGAACTTTTTTGCTGCGGCTTTCACAACACCTAAGAATCTGTGATAGTTATAATGAGTGGGTTTAATCCATCTAATATCACTGTCTACCTTCTTAGCAAATTCAATCCAATTCGCTTTCTTGAAATTCCAACGAGGTCTTTTTAAACATTCTGAATATTGAATTAAACTTCTTGAAGTCAACAGTATAGGCCTATGTTGGCTATGAGGAAAAACTCCTAAAATTTGACGCTTTACAGGAAGCGGTTTGCAAGTATTGTCACAAGACACTAGGCAGAGATCCAGATTGTAGCCTCTATTCCATCGAGAAGAATGAAAAGAAGGTACATCTTTTCCATCAAAAATTAAATAGAAATTATTATCTTCCATCCAGTCAGCTAAAGCTATTCCACTTCTATCATTATTATTATAACCCCACATTACGTGGTGAGAATTAAAATCACCGCAATAAACTGAAGGATGAACCTTAGAGACGAGCTGGCTAGAGTAGGTGTGAACAAGCTTGCAATTCCCAAGCTGGGTTGTGGACTGGATCGTCTGAACTGGAGAGTAGTTCGTAACATGCTGGAGATAGTTTTCCAAAATACCGATGTCCGAATACGGAGTTGTAGTTTCAACCCGAAAGACGGTCCCGTAAAGAAAACGTTATCCTGCTATTTCGATCAACAGGGGATCTGCAGAAATGGGAGCGCTTGCTGATTCAGTGATGAAGGAAAAGTTCGGGTACCGAACATTTTTTTAAGGAGGGAGCAATGTAACAAAACCGAATATGAACATTTTAAGGACTGCCGCGACAACAGAGGAGTTCCGCTTCATGCGCCGACAAAGGGCTTAAGAACATGATGAAAGGGACCGCTCGCCATAAAGCTGTCACATAAAAAACGATTAATGGTGGCATATTTATGTGACATAAAAGAGACCGCTACTATCATTCTTGAATGTGGAGCATCTTTCTGGTAACATCTAGAAAAACAGCGCCGGATATAAATGATTGAAGCCGATTCATGGATTCATTTATGGATAGAACTTGCCGACGAATAAACAGGTGTTCCTAGTGAAATTCTGTAGATAAATTGTGTATATAAATTATTGATTATGGTTAGTTAAGTGTGCATATAAATTAGTTTAAAGAAGACTAGTATTGATTTTCTATTTCGCTGAAGAAAAACTTAACAATAGTATATGTTAATAAAATAATTGAAATCTTTGAACCCTCCTTATTATTTATCGTTTTGCTAGCATCTGAGCCGTCAGATTATTTGCCAAGTCCGAATCAAAAATAAGTTACATTAGTAAAACTAATTGGGATTTACGGGGATTTAATCGAATTAAAGGGGATTTATAGGGATTTATTTGAAATTATAGGGATTTATAGAGATTGATGGGAATTCATGGGGATTTATTTGGAATGATTGGGATTTATAGTGATCAATGGGCTTTTATTGGGATTTCTCGGGATTTAATTGCCAAAAAGGATTTATGGTGTACAACATTTCAGGCAGATATTTACCCCTCGCTTGCTGCCATAAAAGATCCCGGTACTGTCATGGTCTCTATATCGTCAGCAGTGCACCAGTGCTCTGCTATGCTAACAAAATCTGTTTTTTCCTGAAGTATTACTGCCAAGTTGTTCATTTTATTCAATAAACACTGTGCGTTAAGATGTAGTATTTTTATTTTGTATAGCGCTTCACAGTGTATTGTATAATTATAATAGTACGGTGTAATTAGACCTAAACCTCAACACCCAAAGTAAAAGTTTTCCTCCAACACCAAATTGCTCTACATAGTCCCCTTATTCTATGGTAAAAAGTTACACCATTTTGAGCGTCAGGTTTGGGGGGGAGGGGGGTTTTAATTTGAAAAATCACTTTTTTTAGTTGTTCGTAAATATTTCAAAAACTAAGCGGTTTATCCTAAACATTGTTATATACAGAAATGTTCTACGTTAAATTTTAAATAAGAATGGTCCTATTCATAATCACTCTAAATTGTACGGTTCAAGAGTTACAGACGGTGTAAATGTTAACTGTTACATTTTGATAATTTTTTGAAAAACTAAGCTTCGTAAAAGAATGTTGCTATTTCAGTGGCCGGTGGTATGTTAGTGATAAGCCCTTGAAGAAACGACAACCTCACCACCTTTTCAAGGGGCACACTTTTTTAAGGGAAAAATAGGCTTCCACAGGCCTAGGCCATATAAACCTGTGGTACGGAGAAACCCATCCTGAACTTTCTACGAACATTGCAACATAAATTCACTTCTTACGCATAAATATCTTTGAAATTTGGAATGTTCAATGTCTTTATTAACTTCACTCATCCTCCAGCACATTATCCTCCTCCTCTAGCTTGTCGTCTAAGATTTTATTATTGTCCATATTATCACATGCTTGGCCTGAGCGATTGCTGCATATACTAGTGTAGTTTAGACCACTTCTTCTGTATTCACAATTACGAACGCATTCTTCTTTGCAAGTACACATTAAAAGGGACAATTCCTGGGGGGCTGCAGGACGTGATGTTGTAATTGGTGTCAGGTGGTCGCCAATCTTCTTCCAATCCCACTCGAGTGGATCCTTATCTTCATTCAGCCACTGTTGTACCTGGTGGTAGGTCCTAAATGAATGCTGTCTGGACGCTCCTGAAGTGGGGGGTAGTGCATCCAACTTCAGTAATGCATGTACAGGCTGCTTTGCAATTGTCTTCAAGTAGGACTGGTAGCGGCGACAATCTAGACCTTCAGTGTTCTTGGCTCCAAACATTGCAAGTAGGAAGTAATTTCCTGCATCAGCCACTGCACTGGAGTCGGCTTTGGGGTTGTTGAAGACCAGCAGTTTTTCACGAAGAACAGTGTTGGCTTGAACTTTACTATAAGCTGCAATTTTTCCCTTCTTATAGACAGCAGACACAGTGTCACATCCTGTGAAGGCGTATGTAATCAGAAATACATCTTTCATATCCCCAATGCCTTGCTGAATGTCAGAAATAATGTACACTTTTTCCTGGTGATTTCCTTTTTTAGGTAGTTTATTCCCTGAAGGTGCGTGGACAGTCAACAGTACTAATAAGTCCGTGTCATCACCAATAACACACGTTTGAACATCTTTCTTTGCTTCATCAATAGCTGTGAAAACTATTAATAGGTCAGCATTATCCTTCTTTTATTATATCATTTTCTATATTTATATATATATAAAGACATTGAATATTCCAAATTTGAAAGATATTTATGCTTAAGAAGTGAATTTATGTTGCAATGTTCGTAGAAAGTTCAGGGTGGGTTTCTCCGTACCATAGGTTTATATGGCCTAGGCCTGTGGAAGCCTCTTTTGCCTTAAAAAAAGTGCCCCTTGATAAGTTGGTGAGGTTGTCGTTCCTTCAAGCGCTTATCACTAGCATACCACCGGCCACTGAAATAGCAACATTCTTTTACGAAGCTTAGGTTTTTAAAAAAATTATCAAAATTACGAAAAAGTTAACATTTACACCATCTGTAACTGTACAATTTAGAGTGATTATAAAGAGGATCATTCTTATTTAAAATTTAAGGTAGAACATTTTTGTGTATAACAATGTTTAGGATAAACCGCTTACTTTTTGAAATATTTACGAAAAACTAAAAAAACTAGCGATTTCTCAAATTACCACCCCCTCCCCCCCAAACCCGACGCTCAAGATGGTGTAACTTTTTACCAAACAATAAGAGGGTTATATAGAACAATTTGGAGTTGCAATAAAACTTTTACTTTGGATGTCAAGGTTAGGCCTTTTTTCAGGTTAATTACACCGTACTATAAGGAATCAGGGCTTTTGATCCTTTATTTTCCGCTGGTGAAAATAATGAACTGTACACCTATTTGGCCAATTGGATTTTATCATTACTTTGTCATTATCATCAGTTGGAATAAGTACCTTAAAGGACGATTAACTAATCGGGAATCGTGATTTTAGTGGCTCACATATCGCTTCAGAGAAGTTCTGCTGTTTTAGATTTGTTGCATGCAGTGCCTTATATTTCCTAATTCCCTCTACTACTGATGGGCCAGAAAATTTTCCTGTAACCAATGCAGGTCGAGAATTTCTTCTATTGTGTTTGCGAGAAACTTCTTTCCATCCATTATTTACTTCATTATCAGAAATGTTTTTAATATCACTATTCGCGCTGATACTGACCTGATTATGTGGCAGTGGTGCTTGTTTTTTCCTTATTACAATTGGTTTATTTACAGACTTATTTACCATTTTTGACACTGTTGGCGCTGCTGCAAGTTGAGATCTTGTTTCAGGGATTTCTGGTTCCTGCGAAAATGCCGAGACAATTGCGAGAGCGCCAGTTACAGTATGTGGATCACGGTGATTTTGTTGAACTCTAGCATCGTTCTTGTGGCCCGTGTTTGTTTGTTCATATAGTTTTTTGTTCAATTCGTCTATAATGGAATCCCTTCTTGTAATATGTTCCTCTAAGGTGAAAATTTTATATTTCAATAGTTCGATGTTTTCTTCCAGCGTGGAGTTTCTACTTTCCAGCTCGGTTATGATTTTAAACAAAAGATCCTGTTGACATGAATATTTGTCTATTGTGTTAGGCCAGTCCTACATTGGAAGCGGATTTAGTCTGGCCAGCCAACCCGACCCGATTTGATTTTCTTCAGAGCAGTCCAGACCAGATCGAACACTGCCTCCAATGTAGGAAGAAAGTACGTTTTCTTTGTTTTTGTTTCCTCCAGACCCAGCCAGACCCGTCCAGACCCTCCAGACTGTCTGGTCTGGAGAAATTCCGCTTCCAATGTAGGACCGGCCTTAGGCGGAGTTTCTCTCTCTGGAACGATTTCGTCAGCTGTTCTCATATCTGTGTTATTACATTCTTTTTCACTATTTGAAGAAATCGTTAGTTCTTCACCACAGAACTTCGAGATTTTCATTCCACAACTATTATGGAATACTTTAGAGCATAAATTACACTTTGTACTAATTTTCGCAATATATCGTTTGCAATTACCGCACTTTTGAGTAATACTCTGGAGAGCGTCATTAACAACATCTTTAGTCGACGAAGACATATTGAGAAGAGTTTTATACATCGATAATGAAGGCTTAATTAAGTGGCTACCGATGAATCACTAATATATTTTACGGTCCCGGATTGATTAAAATTTGAGTGAATATAATCTATAATATAAAAATGAATCGCAAAATGTGTTGGTAAGCGCATAACTCAACAACGCCTGGACAATTTGGCCAAATCTTTTTTTAAAATGTTCGTTGAAGTTCCAGGATGGTTTTTACGGCGTTTTTTAAGGAAATATTTATTGCTATAAAAACCCTAAAAATAGCCCTTTTCTTTTTCCCATACTAATGATTTTTAACTAAAACGTAGTCAATTTGAGCTTTATTGCTATGGTATAAAGTTCATATTAAATTACAAGCACTCACTGTTGTCTTAGCAATGTAGGTGTGTTTCTAACATCAAAGATCATATCTATCAAATAATGTGCGTGTGTGCGTTGGAGCACAGAATACATAGTTGGAGGAGTTTAATGTCGCGTTCCGAAATTCGCGTTTCTTTTGTATTAGTTTCGGCACGAGAGATAAAATGCATCAGTTTCCACGTCATTACATCAGTCGAACATAAATCGTGTTACCAACAGTGTTTTATTATTTTTAATATCCAAATTTTAAATAAATCAAAACAATTCGTACGGCTTAAATGGATTTGACTTCAAGTCATATCAAATTTAAAAAAAATAAAATTGGGATCCAACTCTCAATGATGCTGTAATATCATCACACGCTCATCAAATACGAACATTGTTTTCTGTAATCATATCTACATGCTTCCCATCAAACCCAATTGATTTGTGCATCAAGTACAAAGATTATATGTGTGATGATATTTTGTATCAAATACGGAATAGAATGGGAAATCCAAATATACAAATCAGTGAAGAAATTTACAATGAAGCATTGATTTCAATTGAGGTCATGTGCTTGATAATGTCAAACAAACTATTAATTCAATTAGACCTGACCGCGCCCAATCGTCCAATGCATGACGCTTTTAACCAAGAGTTGCATCGGGAAAAACTGTATGATCTCAACGCTTTGAAAGAATTAATTCAAACAAATCTTCCACTGTTGAATGAACAACAGAAGTATGTATTTGAAACTATTAAGAAAGTAACAAATGATGAAACTAGAGGGATTTACTTCTTAGATGCACCTGGTGGTACAGGAAAAACTTTTTGGATTTCATTAATATTAGCAACAATTCGCTCACAAAATAAAATTGCACTTGCTCTCGCTTCGTCGGGAATCGCAGCAACTTTGCTTGAAGGTGGTCGAACAGCCCATTCAGCACTAAAATTGCCATTAAATATGCAAAGCAATGAAACTCCAACCTGCAACGTTTCGATGAACTCTGCAATGGCAAAGGTGTTGCAGCAATGTAAATTGATTGTTTGGGATGAATGCACGATGGCACATAAAAAATCTTTGGAGGCTTCAGACAGAACCTTAAAAGATCTACGGAGCAATAATAACCGATTCGGTGGTACAATGATTTTATTAGCAGGAGATTCTCGTCAAACATTGCCAGTGATTCCACGATCAACGCCAGCTGATGAACTCAATGCATGTCTAATGTCCTCCAATTTGTGGAAACATGTCAAAGTACTTCATTTAAGCAAGAATATGCTTGTCGAGTTGCAAAATCCCAATCTGGAAACATATTCTCTAAACAACTCATTGACATTGGTAATGGCAAATTTCCTATAGTTATGTTGACTGGCTGCATTAACTTTCCTCAAAGTTTTTGTCAGTTAACTCGATCAAAAGATGAACTTATTCAGAAGGTGTTTTCAGATGTTTCTGAAAATTACAGAAACCATGATTGGTTGAGCGAACGAGCTATACTGGTTGCAAAAAACAATGATGTAAATGAATTAAATTTCAAAATTCAAGAACAAATTACAGGGGAATTGAGGATATATAAATCAGTTGATTCGGCTACTAATCAAGATGATGTAGTCAACTATCCACCGGAATTTTTAAACTCGCTGGATTTGCCAGGATTGCCACCTCACAATCTTCAATTGGATCGGTGGTTATAATGTTGAGAAATATCAACCAACCGCGTCTTTGCAACGGTACACGGTTAGCGATAAAAAAATTACTAAACAATGTGATAGAAGCAACTATACTCAAAGAAAAGTATAAAGGAGAAGATGTTCTCATACCGCGCATCCCAATGATTCCGACTGATGAGCCATTTGAGTTTAAACGCCTACAGTTTCCACTGCGGCTTGCTTTTGCTATGACTATAAACAAGTCCCAGGGGCAATCATTAAGTGTTTGTGGTATTAATCTAGAAACCCCATGTTTCTCACATGGTCAATTGTATGTTGCCTGTTCCCGTGTTGGAAAACCATGAGATTTGTTTATCTATGCGCCAGGTAATCAAACAAAAAACATCGTATACCACAAAGCACTACAATGATAATAATAATAATTATGATTCACATGATTAACAATAAAGCGATTACTTACTTTTAAATCCTTATATATGTTTTATTTAATTATTTTTTATTCACAACGCCCTATCACCAGGGTGACGGTTCTGTTCAGGAGAATTTTTTAAAATACGTAAGCACAAAACTGCCACATTACAAATCTTTTTGACAGGACGAAGTCTGTCGGGTCAGCTAGTATAATATAAATATGTCGAAGTAAGCAACGAGACTTTCATTAGGTATGTCAAATTTCATATTGTGCGAAATAACACTTATTTAAATAAATAATGGATTTCCAATTCATAATGAGATCGACAAAAAAATCTTGTAATCTACTGGTTTATTGATCCAGCGATTAATTGTCTCGAACATCAACATGATCACTCCGCACGAGTGTTACTCGTAAAATATCTCAACCATTAATCGCTATCAATGATAAACTAGTTGATTAAATAACTATTTTGTTACCTGTTTTATAACTAAAACAAGAGCGCAAAAACAACGGCTTACTGCATCTCGACCTAACCCACTTACATCTTTTGGTACAAAATAACCAGAGAAATAAATACTTTTTTGATTCATTCACAGAAAACTTATACCAGATCGGCACTTATCGGAAAACGATCAGAAAAATTTGGTCCAAACCCACGGTCTAATGGGGAAACCAAACATCCCGAAAAACCTTTCAAAATGAAAATGAGAATAACCAATAAACAGCGCGGTGACATACTCGAAGCTTTCAATATTTTTGATGATGACGGTGATGGAAGGGTGACCAGCAGAGATCTCCTGGTAGCAATACGTGCTTTGGGCTACGAGGTCAATAACAAAGATATAGAAAAATTGAAAAAATCCATCACAATTGAACTTGATGCTGATTCCCTGTCGTTCACAAATTTCGTCGATCTTCTGGAAGCCAAGATGTTGGAAACAGATGATAGAGATGACATTAGCAAGTATTTCAATTTGATGGATATCGACGGTAGAGGAAGAATTAATTTCGACAAATTGAAGAAGGTGGCATTTCTTCTAGGAGAACAAATTAATGACGACGAATTGCACGAGATGCTGGAAGTATTAGGTTCAAATACTATTTCTTTAGATGAACTTGTCTATTTCATTAGATCGACTATGCAACATTTAGAAAAATATTCGTTAAATAAAATATAGGCAAACGAATTCGAATTTCTTGTTTTCCATATATTTTCTTGATCTCGTTTTATTTTATAGTACCGTTAGTAAACAAACTTCAGTTTACATCACATTGCTTTCATTATTTGGGTATTGCTTGGAACAGTCCCCCCTTTCTCTTTTCGTCCATTATCTTGAAAATCTACACTTTTTCAGTATTTTGCCTCTAGCTCATTTCCTGTTAGTTATTTTTAGATATATTTGAAAAAGAAACTCCATTGCATGTCAATTGTCAATATTGAACCATGTGGAGATTTGAACGCACTTTTTGAATTCTATATTTTTAACGGTTTAAATGGTGGTAACAGGATGAAAAAACGGGAAAATGATACTATGGGCCAGTTCCATAATCGAAAATGAAGTCTCCTTTTTCGTAAAATGTCTCCTTTACAAATGAAACGGGTTCCATAAACCAATTTTAAGATTAAAGGAAGCTTTGAAGTATCCTTTATCATAAAGTCCGGATATTGGGCCTTTACGAAAGAAAAAGTATCCTTTTTTTTACGCATGCTCTATGACTATATAACATAACCTTATTCTGTTCTGTCATTTCATTTCGAATGCGAATGTATTCGTTAATTTCAAAGATCTCTAGATATAAGGTCAATGGTTAATTCATTCTATAGTTCTAGTGTTTTGCTTAGGAGTTCTCTTTGTGAAAATTAGTTTTCTCCACAAAAATCGAAAATGTCTTCAAGTTCAAGTTCGAGTTCTTCCTCTTCTGATAATGAACAAGACATATTTTTAAGAAGGACGAAAATTTATTGAAGAAGGGGGCAACATTTAACAACATTGGATGATATCGAATTTTTCAATTGATTTCGTTTAACGGAAACAAGTGTCCTGCGTTTACTGCAGGAAATTGCCCCTGCACTATCATTTCCATCCAACAGGTAAGAAAAATTTTGGAATTTCAATAATTATTGATTAATAATATAAATGCTTTTTTAGGGGTGGGTGTATAGATTCACTGCAACAGCTTCTTCTGACATTGAGGTTTTATGCCACTGGAAATAAGCTGATAACGGCAGGGGAATTCATGGGAGTTTCAAAAACATCTTTTTCCAGGATAGTTCGAAGAGTGTCTGATGCCATTGCTTCACTTCGTCCAAAGTACATCAAGATGAGCGAAAGTAATGATGAAATGCTGGAGGATTCTGCAAAGTTTTACAGAATCGCTTGATTTCCAAGAACTATTGGTGCAATAGATTGCACCATCATCAAGATGAATTCCCCTGGTGGTGATGATGCAGAAATATTGCAAACAGTTTCAGATGCGGATCTGAGAATCAGAAACATTGTAGCAAAATGGCCTGGATCAGCACATGTTCAAACTATTTTCAATAATAGTAATTTGAAAAATGTGTAATTTGAAAAATAGTGGAAAATTTGGACGATACGTACTAGTTGGAGATAGTGGTTACACCCATAAACCCTATCTTATGACCAAACTAGTGAAAGCAAGGACCAACGCTGAAAATCTCTACAATGAATCAATCATACGAACAAGAAATGTTGTGAAGAGACAGTATGGTGTATGGAAACGTCGGTTTCCTATACTTTCATCTGAAATGAGTGTTAAGTTGACAACCACAATGGCAATAATAGTTGCTACAGCTGTATTGTCTAATATCTGTTTAGATATGAATGACGTATGTATTTCCAGATGAATGGTCAAACGATGTACAAGTGGAAGAGGAGCCATTGGGGTTTCGAAGTGAAGAGAATAATTTGACACATGCCCGTCGAGCGAGACAGTTAATTATCAATGAATATTTTGGCAATATATAATTGGATAGATTGTTTCATTAATTTAATGTTTCAATATATATTGAACCCTGAAAATATTTTAAATATCCCAATTCTCTGAATTTATTACATATTTCCTTATTTCATTTATTTCCTAGATCAATTCTCAGATATTATGATATATTATTATTTCTTATTAAACACTCAAGCATCCAGTGCAAAGAGAAAAATTTAATAATCACTTTTCATTATGTACTACAATTCGAGGTTCTACATCAAGTTTCGTCTGAAACTCTAAAACTTGCAGCTTCAATAATTCTAATCTGATAGAATGTTCGTCCTGCTTCCTTGTGTCTTCATTTTCCAAAGTTTTCATTTTTTTCTTATAATAATTCTGCTTTGCAACTGATACAGGGTGTCGAAACTGAGTTCTCAGCTTCTTGGTCACCGGCTTCTTGAATTTCTTCGAATTGTACGATGACCAATTCTGTGGTTCTTTCTATAATAATGTTAAGTGTTGAAATCAAGCAATTTTAATCGAGAATGATTTTTATCTACCTTATGTAGCCCTTCTTGTAACTCCTCTTCCAATGAATATATTAGAGGTGTGTCAGTATGATTATCCTGTGTGATTTCAACAGGACCTGCACATTGATTTTGACAATCAGGTTCAGTTAATCGATTAACCAACATAACGAATTCTAAAATTAAGTATTAATCAATTATGTAAGCCATGATTTCAAAAATTTATACTTACATTAGGATCAGGCGCAGCAGGCAAAACACTTAATTCCACGTTTTCCACCTGCAAGACAGGTAGGTATTAATAAATGTTTTGCAAAATGTAAATTATTTTCAACTTACGGCATCAGAATCAAAGGGTGAATAGAGCCCCACCACAGTTTTCAAATTTATTATTTTCAATGTGCTCTCAATGACTGGATCGAACTGATCTTTTATTGGAGCACCACCTCCAGTCACCTCCAGAATAGCCAACCTGAGGAAATGTGAAAGTTACAAACAAAATGGATTTTTATCTAAATGAGTGTGGGATTATGTTTATGGAACCGGATGCGCTTTCAAATAGCCTTTAAAGGCGGCTTTCTTGAAAGCGGTCTTTGTGAAAAAGATCTTTTTCGTAAAGATTATGGAACTGGCTCTATGACAGTTTGCCGACGTTTTGGAAATATATTTTTCTATTTTCAGGGCTAGACTAAACAATTGTATCCACCCATTATCCTCTATATATATAATATAGTTTACATATCTCAAATATGTATTTTGCATGGAAATAAATTATCAGAACGCAATGAGAAATAAACAATATAGTAATTTCGAGAGACAATATAAGAGCTCTTATATTGGTTCCACCTCCGTGTGTAGACGTATGTCTCTAGAAATAACTATATTATTTATTTTTCATTGCGGTCTGATAATTTATTTCCATGCAAAAACATATTTGAGATTTGTAAACTATATTATTTATATAGAGGATAATGGGAGGATACAATTGTTTAGTCTAGTCCTGAAGATGGAAAAATATATTTCCGAAACGTCGGCGAACTGACAATATCATTTTCCCGTTTTTAAAATTTAAAAATACAATTTTGGATCACCAATTTGAATTTAAGAATTTAAATTCTATAATCTGTCAATTTTCGTATCAGTTACACCAACTGCGAAAATAAAATACAAAAGGCACTAGGAGGTATAATCTGTTTTCATTGAATTCCAATAAATTCCTCACAATTCTTGACTGAAAATATCGTCTAATACTCGTTGCAGAAGGCAATTCCAACACTCATGCGCTCGTTTTCGAATTTCGCATTCATGTTGGAAGGGGTGCCCATTCTGCAACTTGTTTTAGAATATACTATTCTTCTAAAATCATGTATTGAACAAATTTATGTGAGCAATGGGTAGGAGTGAGGGTAAATTCCGCGTCTTGGAGAAAGTTTTCGTTTTCATTTTATAACCAATTTTTGCGCTCTTGCTCACCCGAACAGAGTGCCTATCATTTTGAGCGAATGTCTGTAATTTTGGAATATCGAGCCGAAAATGGTCTCAATCGAAAGTTGAGTCTGTCCGGCCGGCCGTATCCTCTCTAGCATCCAAAAGAGAGGAGCTAGAGTTTTTAAATTTTCAGAATAGGTTAATTGTCCAAATATCTCGGTCAAGTTGATTATTGGGCCAAATCCGTCGAATGGTTCAGTAGTTATGAGCATCTGAAATTTTGTTTTCTCAATAACTACTAGAATATCCATCCGATCAATTTGATACTTGAAATATTGTTGAGGGAGGCTGCAACAAAACAGCTCGCAAAATTTCGCAGAAATCGTCAAGCTAGAAAATTTTTAAAAAATTCCCAAAAAAAAATTTTTTAATCCGCACTATCTCATAAGATATTTTTCGGATTGCAATAAAAATTCGTGAATATATTGAGGTGATCGATATCTTACTTATTCCCAAATTTCATTGTCGTAGCTCTTTTCCATCTAAAGATATGATCATTTTTTCATTTACTCAAGATAAAAAAGAGAAATGACATACGTCCCGATGATTTTCTTTGAACTTCGGCCATCACAGATCGATATTCGATTGACAAATGCCGGGCTCATTATTCAGTGTCAGTTGGCGTAATATTAATCAAAATTTTTCATAACGGGAAATCATAGATATAGAATTCAATCTCGATGGCTGAAATTATATACGTTGTCAAAATTCAGAAAAGCACTGACGTAAGTTTTTAGGGGAATTAGGGAATTATAGCTTCGAACAAAATTTGGGGAAAATTATAAATAATTATTTTTAATTTGAGATATAAGTTTGCTCATTCACTAGGCGTTCATATTTGCATCATATTGTCCCATAGTACGGGAAAAGACTATTGTTCACATGATCAGAGTGCTTATAGATTTGTTATGGTTTGAATATTTACTCGCAAGTAGCTCAACAAGAGCGCCAAAGCAATCTGACCTCACGTCAATGCTTTCTAAATTTTTTGAACACGTTTAGTTACTTCGTTTATATTCGCATAGATTACAATACAATGCGTTGTTGAGGGGGAAGTTTTTATGATGAATCTCGTGTAGGATTATTAGTTGGCAATAACCATGATCTCTTAATATTCTTCATCTCAACGTTTCGCAGACATCTTCGGGGGTTTTCAAGGTGAAAATTAAATTATAAGAAAGCTGACAAAGGTGAAAATTTTTCAATTTTCATTAAAAAGTGGTTTGAATAATGCTTCAAATTATTTCGAACAATTGGCC
Organism: Micraspis discolor; assembly: GCA_030674115.1. Taxonomy (NCBI): domain Eukaryota; kingdom Metazoa; phylum Arthropoda; class Insecta; order Coleoptera; family Coccinellidae; genus Micraspis; species Micraspis discolor. Next base: position 492,838 of record JARTUT010001758.1, on the reverse strand, counting down.
ACCAAAATTCCGGCAACTAAATTGATGGTTTACTTATGTGATTGAGAACGATATTCATGAATACAGCCTCTTTGATTTCTCTTCTTGTTGACTTCTCTTCTCTGGATCCATTCTAAAGGGGGATTCATTTCGAGGTACTCTTTGTTGTGGGGATTTAGTTGCAGATCGTGCATGCATCGTGTAAACTGAAGTGGTATACTTGTCCAGTGGTGTCTGACATTTCATAATGGGACGACTTAGCCCGGCACAGCGTCCACAACTTGTTCAGCTTTATTAATTAGAGCGACTTACCGTCCAGATAATCGGCCGAACAAACTCACAAATACGCACTCTACCATCACTAAGTTTGAGATTCAATATTCGTTATCGAATAACACTCGACCAAGTAGACTACATCTAGGTCATAGTGAAGAGAATATAGCGACGGTGGGGAAGAGTGTACCTGATGACCCTGAAGTTTCGATTCGTCGCCGTTCTCAACAGCATGGCCTTTCGTATTCATCGACTTAGCGGATTTTACGCAAGGATCTTTCTTTGAAAGGTTACAAAGTTCAATAAATTCAAGAACTGAAGCCGACCGACCTACCGAATGGTTTAAGTTTTAGTCGTTGGCAAACAAAAGTTTTATTCACTAATGAGGCCCATTTTTGAATTAATGGGTTTATGAATAAGAAAAATGCCTGAATCTGGGGTGATGAACAACCCGAAGAGTCTCAAGAAGTGCCAGAAAAAACAACTGTTTGATTTGGTTCATGAGCCGGTGGAATTATCGGTCCATATTTCTTCAAAACAGAGAACTAGAATTTCTTCTTACGCTCACTTCTGGTCTGAATAGGTATCATAGAATCAACCAGGAGTGTTTCAACTTTTGAAAGGCTGATTTTTTTAAGCTCTATGACAGTATATTGAACACCAACTGGGATATTTTGGATGCATACGATAACGTTGATTTGGCATGTGATGCATTATATAGCATACTGATTTGCTTATTTTCCGAATGTGTCCCCGTATCGAAAAATGGGAAGACTTCCTATCCGCCCTGGTTTACAAGTAATATTATTACTTGTCTTAAAATCAAAGACTCTTACCTACGCAAATATAGGTCATCAGGAAACATTAGTTTCTTAAAGGAGTATATAGACCTCCGTAGAGATAAAAAGGGGAAATAGCTGCGGCTCGAGCTAATTTCACAAGAAAGGCTGAGGCCAACCTAACAGACAATCCATATGATTTTTGGGCTTACTTGAACAGCCTTCGTAACACTCCTTCCATTCCTGAGTCTATGAAGTATGGAGGTCACTCCATTACCGGTCCGCAAAACATAGTCTATGCCTTTGTATCATTTTTTCACAGTTCATTCATTCATTCCACTGCTTCTAACACACTGGATGGCTCATCTGATAGCTCCTTCGCACAAACTCTGACAATCCCATCTTTTCTGTTGAAGGACTGTTGAACACTGAAAAAATGAGTTTATATGACTGTCCTTCTGCTCTCGTTCATATTGGCAGTATCTGAAAATTCCATAATAATAATAATAATAATAATAATAATAATAATAATAGTTTATTGAGTATAAACATTAATCGCAGAGGCAAGAGCCTGTACGCGATGAATATTTTACAACTTCATAAACACTACAATAGCCAATGAGCGGAATAAACAAATATAAATTCTACAGATATAGAAATGGTTAATCGACATCACCAAAGAACTTAATTAACTAAGGGTTGACCAGCGAGTGGAAATATTGTTCGTCCTTCCCAACCACCCATGCTCTGATTTCATGCTTTCGTCTTCTAGGATTTTGTACCCTTCTTATCTCGTTCGGAACCTCGCTACATATACGTGGGGCGAGATATGTGCAACATCTCTGCCCAATACGTTTCCTGGCTCTTGGAATCCAGAAGTGGGTGCTCTTCTTCCTGGTTTCATAATCATAGTTTCTATGTTGCAGTATAATTTTTCTGGAACCGGTTGCAGTCAACATCTGAAAAACAAATAGTCTGAGGGGGCTCATAATTTTCGAAATAGTGTACAGATCATCTGACGGAAACAATAGTGGTTTCCTGTGGATAACACGTAACAACCATCTTTGCACCACCTCAACCCTTCTCGTGTGGCATGGATATGCTCCACCCCAGGCCAGTATTCCATATTTTATATGTGGTTGACAAAGGGCCTTATATATGATCATCAGTTTTTCTTCGTCCAGGTATTCTCTGAGATATCTGAACTTTGATAGAAGACGTCTTAGTTTTCCCACTACGTTGTCTATGTGCTTATCCCATTTCAACTGTCTGTCAACTGTGATCCCCAAATACTTGATATTTTCAGCTTCCGGGATTGATATGTTGCCGTCGATCTCTAAATTACCCATATGTGGAAGTCCCGTTAGATAACATGCAAAGGGTAAGTATTTCGTCTTTTTTGTTTGATTGTTAATTTGTTCCTCCTGAACCATTCCACTATGTTGTACAAATCCTTCTCAGCACTGGATTTGAGATTTTTCCAAGAGGTTCCCTCATACAATATTGCGGTATCATCCGCAAAACTGATGATTTTCGCCGACACATTCATGAACAGTAAGCTGTTCATGTAAATTATAAACAGAACCGGTCCCAGTACAGTCCCCTGTGGTATCCCATATTCGATGGTTCTTTTTCGCTAGTGTGACTGTTTATCTTAACATACTGCCATCTATTAGTCAAGTACTCCTTTATCAAATCGTATGCGCTTCCTCAGAAACCATAATGATGGAGTTTATGGAGGAGAATCTCATGGAAACCGTATCAAAGGCTTTCTCGAGATCCACAAAAACACCTAAACCAACCCTCTCTCTCCATCCAACCAACCATACACTGTTTTGTCAACTCAGTTATTGCATCCTCCGTCGATTTTCCCTCTCTGAACCCGTACTGACCTTGGGATAAAATTCTGTTTTTTTCAAGAATTTCACTATACGGGTTTTGATTATTTTTTCGATGATCTTTGCGACATTAGATGTGAGGCATATCGGTCTGTAATTTGATACTATGTTTTTGTCTCCAGATTTAAAAAAAATGGCTTGATGATTCCTATTTTAAAACTTTTGGAAATTTAGAAGTTTCAAAGCACAGGTTGGTCAACAGCATTAGTGGTTTCGATATTTCCTCCTTGATATTCTTCAATAATTCTGTCTTGATTCCATCATGACCAGGGCTCCACCTTTCTTAGTGCCAGAATTGTATCCTCTATCTCTTTCTTATATGTTGGGAAAAGGAAGAAGGTAGTACCACAGGTTTGTTTCAGCATATCTTCTTTAGGCGTTTTTGGTATATTTTCTGCCAATTTCTTCCCTACTTCACTATAATATCTACCGAATTCCTCTACAATTTGTTCCCCCTCTCTCAGCTCCCTGCCCTCAGAATCAACAATACACTCTATATCAGTCCTTGACTTGTTCTTCCCACTAACATTCTCAATGAATGACCAGAGAGTTTTGGCCCTTGAACCATTCTTGGGAGACAGATTCGTTCAGGTAGTTTCTTTTAGCCTCTCTTATTATCTTCTGAAAGGTATTTCGATATTTTCTATACTGGTCTTGTAAGTTTTTGTCTAGTAGGTTTTTCATCATCTTTTTGTACAAGAGGTTTTTCCTATTTATAGACCGCAGTAAACCTGGAGTAATCCAATCTTTCCTTCCAAATTTTCTACTTGTTATTTTGATCTCAGTAGTGTTTTTTTTTATAAAATAATTTAATATCTCAATGAACGACTCCGCAAATGAATCTGTGCTTGCGCCATTTATCAAATCCTCCCAATCTATTCTCCTCAGATCTCTCTTCAGTTGACTATAATCTATATAAGACTTATATTCGATTTTACCGAATTTAGGCGATACTTCGGTATTCAGGCACAATATGATCGTATAATGATCTGTAACATCGGAGCGTACGATAAAAGATCTGCTACAATTATCAACTGGTTGTCGACCGCCAAGGAAGTAATGGTCCAAACAAGAGCGGCTTGAAGGCCTGGTCACATCATTTATATAAGAGCGGTAACCTAATGCTGAATATGTTCTTGTATTCATCTACTGTCTCATTGGTTGACAAAAGATCTATGTTCATGTCAGTAATCCGCCAAATCTCGCGTAAATCTCGAACGGTAAATTCCAGTTATCTTAAATCTTTTATCTTTCATTACGAGGTCTAATTCAAGAGCCTTAATATCTCCGCAAATCCTTTAACATATCATAGTCTATGCCTTTGTATCATTTTTTCACAGTTCATTCATTCATTCCACTGCTTCTAACACACTGGATGGCTCATCTGATAGCTCCTTCGCACAAACTCTGACAATCCCGGAGATAACGGAAGATATTGTACTCAAGTATCTCAAAAGCTGCAAATCTAATATGTCAGCAGGTCCTGACAGAATTCCATCTTTTCTGTTGAAGGACTGTGCGATTATCCTCGTCACACTGAAAAAAATGAGTTTATATGACGGTCCTTCTGCTCTCGTTCATATTGGCAGTATCTGAAAATTCGATAAAGTATATACGAAAACATGTTAATTTAGAACACCCATTACATTAGTGATTAAAAACCAAATCTTTCTAGAAGTGTTTATCTCATTTCAGTAACCTCTCCTATAATTCTATTTAAATGCCGTTTAATCATAATAGTACGGGTATTTAAATGTATACGCCGAAGCTTACTGAAAATTGCATATTACCCTAATACATCTACTCTATAAACTAGATCAATCAGAGTGTTAGTTATAAACGCCCGTTTTTTTAACCTGATAACCAATTTCCCTGCTTTTCTAACGAATATTCACGAAAGAAGTGCGAATGATCACGATTTTTTCGCGGTGCCACTTGTATCACGCTATAGCGCCTTATTTGATCGAAGTACTTCGATGTGTTTTGTTGTCGTAAGCTTGTTCCGCGTTTCTTTGAGTGATTTCCCCCTTTTTTACGGAACCGACATTATTGTATGTGGAAAATCCATAAAGTGGTGATTGATGGAGTTCAAAACCCTATTAGACAGTTTTCAACTGAGAAGAGATATTATTCAACGTTTCAAAGGTTAGTATCAAAATATAGTTATATATTTAGGTATTAGTGGATATATCTATCGCAACGAAGAAAACAATAATTTCTCTGAAAGTATCTTGCAGTAAGTTTCAATATTTTTTCAGATATGTTCAAATTGTAGAATAGAAATAGTTTATTTTAGAAGAGGTCAGCAAAAACGCGGAAGTCGTGGGTTTTCTCTGAGCACGTGGTACTCCCCCCATCACGCCATCTTAATCAAAATAGGTCAAAATTATATTTTTCATCTATGATCGATGTGAAGTAAAAAAACAATTGAAGTTTTTTTTTAAACGAAAAGTAGAACAAATTGAATCACTCATTTTCATAGTGAGGTTTAATGGAAGATTAAATTTGGGGGAAACGGTGGAAAAAAAAATTGTGTGCACAGACTTATTGAAGGAAATTTACTTTTTTACATTGAAGTTGGAAATTTTCGTTACAAATGATTTTCACAAAAATTTCTTTTACTTTGCTACCAAGTACCAAGTACCAAGAACACCTTATGAATTTGGGAATTTCTGAAGTGCGTTATTACCTATTATAAGTTTTTTGATGAACTAATGCATTTGTTTTTGGATTACTTCCATCGTCAAATAAAATGTTTTAGCGCGCATTTTGATTGAATATAGAAATTTAATTAATTTTTATCAGAAAGAAAATATCCAAGTGAATTACTGAAATTTTTGTGAAACGAGTCTTTTTTGGTCAAAAAAAATCTTCAAAATTACTCTTAATAAATTACTTAAATTCAATAATTTTGAAAATGAGGTGTAAAACATTTTCTGTTTCTATTTCTTTCAGGTTAATTATACAAATACTGATAGTTTCTTATCTATAAATTCCGCAACATCTTCTAATGAGTGTTCGATTCAGTCTATGTCGTTCTCCCCAGGATTGGAAATAGAAGAAATATTCAAAGAGTCATCTAATGACATTCAAGAGAATACTCTGGGAAGTTTAGCTAAGAGAAGAAGAATAGATTTTTCTCCACAATCATTGGAGCCTATCACAACAAACCCAATCAAATCTAGTCGTCTATTTCCACAGGTTTGTAGAAATTGTATTTAGAAATTGTTTTTCATCTCATATTTATTTTTTGTTATTTTTTTGCAGAATCAAGAAATATTACTGTAGAAGCACATTGTTTGATTTTCCTCAGCTCATATAAATAACTAATATTATGAATTGTTTTTCGGTATATCTAACTCGCAAATATATTGTTATATCCCTGAACACATCATTCGATTGTTAAGTCAGAAAAAATAAATATTCTTCATAGTTATTAAAATTGGAATGAGAGATAAATTTCTACGACATAATACCCATTTTTTAAATGAAATCCATTTGGAATTGGAGAATACTCTCTGAAAATTGAGCATAACTGGATTTACAATGGATTTCATTTAAAACATTTTTGAAATGAATGTCAACGAATATATATATATATATATATATTCGAGCTGGAAATACTGTTCATCCAAGTCAATTTAACAGATTACCTGGATTAATTAGCCTAGTTGGTGAACTAAGCAAAACGGTTATTTGAAGTTATACCACTACCGTTTGGTACCAAATTGGATGGTTACTCAAATTTCTTGAACAGAATTTTGAATGCTATATGACCAATCATTCATTTGGAATAGTAGGCCTATAGAAACAATCTGCTGAATATTCTGAGAGCGAATAGAACCATTCATCTAACATTATATGACCGTCAACTAGAAACAATAATCCTTTTCTGTATAGGCTTAATGAGCCAGGATATTAATCACTATCCGACTGTTCACTATAATTCAGTAGCTTTAGTGTGTTCGAATCAAGTATCCTGCTTCATATATTGTTAAAAAAGCGTTCATTTGTCCCACCGAGTATCAGAAATTCATATACGGGATATATGAATTCCTGATATCCAGTATAGGATTTTTTTTCAGTGCAGACCTTTCACCATTATTTATATAGACTGTCCCTTTCTAGACATCAAGTTCCTACTGCCTGGAAAGAGGGTAGAGTAAGTCCAAATATTCAAGAAAGGCAAAAGAAGCGATATTAAGAACTATATACCAATTGTGAATCTGAACAACTTCAGCAAAGTTTCGAAAAAATACTTCACGACATCTGTTGTGAACTGGGTTACTCCCTTATTTTCATTTATTCGTCAGTTTAAATTTCGGGTTTATTATTTATACACATGCGAAATGCTTTTCTTTTTTTTGTGGACCGAACAGGTGTTTCGATACGCAAGGCCAAGGAAGAAGTAGTATGCTTCGAGATTTTGAGTACGCACGTGTACATATACAGCTATCGACGGCTTAACCATTACAAATTTTCGAGAAATAATTTTCTTTTCGTTAATCGCTCAACGAATTGGATGTGGATTTTAGCAGTGTATGGTGAGAGCGCTCTCAAGGATTACGACACCACAAGCTGGGTAAGTCCATAAAATAAGAGGGTATTTCGCTGTTTCGCTGTTCGAAATCTTTTTTGGTAATTATAATATATTTACGGTCCTTCGAGAAAGTCTGTTCACGACAACATCATATATGTTTATGTGAAGAGCAAAATTTCTAATTGTCAGCACGGATTCATCGAAAGTCGATCAACAGTAACTAACTTGGCTTGTTTAACTCAATATATCGGTAGTGCATTTACACGGACTTCACGAAGGCATTTGACAGATTGGATCATGGTATACTTATAAAGAAGCTGTCTTCCTTCGGGTTAAATCTTGATTTTCTATATTTTTTTAATATTATCTGTCCCGTAGAAATATGTCTGTTCAGTGTTTTGGTTATAGGTCTTGTGCTTTTGAGGCTACATCAGGTGTCCCTCAGGGGTCTATAGTGGGTCCACTTCTTTTCTTAACCTTCATCAAAGATATCTGTTGTTACCTGACCTGTTCCTTCCTTCTTTATGTTGATGACTTCAAACTATATCGTCGCATTCTCTCTATTGAGGATTGTTGGGCCCTCCAGGGTGACATTGATAGACTAAACCGTTGGTGCAAGGACAACTTACTTCCTCTGAACGTTCAAAAATGTAGCGTAATGTCCTTTAGTCGTAAAAGAACTACAATAGATTTCCTTTATAACATTAGTGGTTGTGTTCTTGGAAAGGTTGTTGAATTTAAAGACCTAGGTATCTTTCGATCGTAGACTTAGTTTTGTTGCCCATATAAATTCAATCACCTCGGAGAGCATCAAAACACTTGGCTTCATCCTAAGAAACTCAAAGTGGTTACAGAACACCAGAACGATACTTATACTATTCAATGCACTTGTGAGGTCAAGGCTCGAGTACGGGTGCCTAATTTGGAGCCCTGGTTATAGTGAACATGTCATTAGATTAGAGAATGTACAGAGGCGATTTATGAAGTATCTATGTTTCAAAATTGACGGTATTTATCCGAAGCGTGGTATACCTCACGAAAATTTCCTGAGAAGATTTCAGGTTAATTCTCTAGAACGTCGTCGCACCTATTTAGGTGTTTTATTTCTGCGAAATATAATGTGCTCGTTAATCGATTGTCCTAACCTGCTGGGTCTAATTATGTACCTAGATTACCCATGCGTACTATTAGAACATTTTATTTACCTTGACCACGATCTAACGTTCTTGAGTTTTCGCCCCTGTACAGAATATGTCATGACTATACGTCTTATGAAAATATCCTGGATATTTTTGCTTGCGAACCGGCAAGCATAAGGAGAACTATTTTGGGCTCACTAAATGTGCGATAAATCTAGGAGTGATCTTTCTCATATTGATTTATTTTTTCTTCTTGTACTTGGTGTTAATTTTTTTTTTTTTTATTATTCTTTTTTTTGTTTAATTTACTGTTAAGTTTCAACATTTTTCTTTTTGTAAACACTTGTAATTTCCCATTCTTTAATAGGCCGTGGCTGTCGAATGGTGTATTGCTAAATAAATAAATAAATGAACAATTGTTGTATTTATCCCTATAAGCCATGTTAGTAATTCAATAAAATTAACAATAAGTTCTTTCCACTTTTTGTCTCATATACCATACGCCAATCTTCATTAGCGCCAATCCAAATTCATCGTAATTAATAAAAGCTTTCTCTTCGTCGGTTGTTATACAGGGTTTTTCACGAGGAACCTCACCCATATTTATACGGGAAACTACTGAACGTATTTTCATGAAATTCAGCACTTATAAGTATTTCACGATGCTGATGAAATCTAAAATATTTTCAAGGCATGAGCACCTCCGGTTTTTTCGGAAATGGCGTCAACTTCCGTTTTTCAAATTAGAACACCATTTTATTATTGCAGAAATAGATTCCTTAGAAAGTTAGTTTGATGTAACATTTTTCAGTTTTGGTTGGAAAATTCTCTCTGAGCGGGAAAATTCGAAAAAAAAATCGAAAATAGAGCTCCGCTGAAACAAGAATAACTTCGAGGTTTTTGAATGGAAAATTTTCATTTTTGAGATTTTTCTAGATGTGAGATTGATGTATCTTCTTTAAGAATCGAAATCGCGATTCATGATACAGGGGGTGAAAAAATCGCTTTCAAAGTTAGGGATGACAAAATAGTGAAAAATCAATTTTTTCAAATTAGAACCCCATTTTTTTATGTCAGATTGAATGTACGTTGAAAAATAATGTGAGTGTATGCATTACACCCTTGCCCTAAAGTGGATATTTTCTGAGTTATTCACAAAAAACTGTTTTTCGTCATGAATTTTCAGCTTCATTGGTAAAATTAGGCATAGTGATCGATTTTATAACTTAATACGAATAATCACCAAATTAATAGTAAACACAAAATGCTACTGAATAAAGAGGAATTTGGCAGATGTAATTAATGATATCTATCATTAAAAAAAAAGAATGTAAAACATGGTAAGTTTTTGCATATGGTTCATAAGGAATTATTTATTTATCACTGGAGAGAAAACCGATTGCCGATTAGTTGAAATAAAGAGGTTTCCGATACAAATTTGAATCCAAATTCGCCATCTATTCAGGAACAACCTGTAACTTTTTTCTCTTGCATATTAGGGTAGTAAAATCTTAGTTTAAGTAACAGTTCCTGAAACTTTCATATTTTTGGCGTGAAGGGAAAAGAAATAGCTGAAAATTCAAGACGAAAAGCAGTTTTTTGTGAATAACTCAGAAAATATCCACTTTAGGGCAAGGGTGTGATGCATACACTCACATGATTTTTTAACGTAGATTCAATATCTGCCATAAAAAAATGGGGTTCTAATTTGAAAAAATCGATTTTTCACGATTTTGTCATCCCTAACTTTGAAAGCGATTTTTTCACCCTCTGGATCATGAATCGCGATTTCGATTTTTAAAGTGGATACATCAATCTGACATCTAGGAAAATCTCAAAAATGAAAATTTTCCATTCAAATACCTCGAAGTTATTCTTGTTTCAGCGGAGCTCTATTTTCGTTTTTTTTTCTAATTTTCCCGCTCAGAGAGAATTTTCCAATTAAAACTGAAAAATGTTACATCAAAATAACTTTCTAAGGAATCTATTTCTGCAATAAAAAAATGGTGTTCTAATTTGAAAAACGTCATTTCCGGAAAAACCGGAGGTGTTCATGCCTTGAAAATATTTTAGATTTCATCAGCATCGTTAAATACTTATAAGTGCTGAATTTCATGAAAATACGCTCAGTAGTTTCCCGTTTAATTATGGGTGAGGTTCCTCGTGAAAGACCCTGTAGTGTCAAACGTGAAGTAGTGATCCATTTTAATGAATTTTATTTTGAAACTTTTTGCAACGTTATTTTCTTCACCGAGTTTTTCCATATGAAGAAATGCTTAGACTTTCCCATTTATTTGGTTTATTTATTGATGAGGAATAACTATACATGCTCATGACATTTTTATACTGTTACGTTATTGTCATTGCTGGCTAAGAGATTTATATTTTTATCTTCAGTGAATATATGCATGTCTGATAATTTTTTACTCATTCGATCCGAGTACCCTAAAAGATTCTGAACAAAGAGTTTCAAAGAGGAATCTGGCGGTCTATAAATAGCCGTTGTTTTCATTTATTTTTCTTCATTTCTAGATCAATTTCGGCTGCAGTTAATTCCCCCTAACCAACTTTACTATGTCCTCGAGGAAGAGAATCGCTCACATACATTGTACCTCCATCATGGCTGTTAAACCCAACATTGCTTTACACGATTTTATATTCAGGAAAGTTTACTTGACAGAAGACTTCCACCAAAAAATTTTCACTCATTATTTTGATTTCATAATGTACTTTCATATTCTTCATTTAGAAATACAATTCGTCAATATTCCTGGATGGACTCCTTATATTCTTGTGAAATGTTCTTATGTATCCTGTCAATTTGCCCCTACATTTCTGAAATCACCTCAAATATCCTTGTTCCATGATACTGATTATCATAATCTTTTACGAACTGATTCATCTCGAAATGAACTCTCTCCAAAGATAACAAATAACCAACTGATTTCAAAATTTCTTAAATACATTTCTTCTGAATAAAAATTTCAGTGCAATAATCAGTGATTTATTGGCGGGATATTTGGCTAGCTGATTTTCTCTCTGTCCTCGGTTTGGTTTTTATTTGCTACAATTATCTCCTCCAAAGTATGCCCCTGGCAATGTATACTCAATGCATTTTCTGTAATATATGATTGACTTCCTCGTTCCTTTTCCTCTTCCATTCATTGGCAAAACCTGACTATAGGTGCTCCTCTGGTTTATAGTCGGAAGCCATCACAATTCCAGAGTTTTTCATTCTATGGGTTGAATTTAGAATTCGATTAATGGGTCTGTGGTGGTACGTATGGAATATAGGACGCGATTATCTTTTTCTTACCTTTTAAAAATCTCTAATATCTTCTTTTGGGTGTTCAAGCTCAAACTTATCTTTCAACAATGTTTCTGTTTTTTCCTTTATGTTATTAATTTTACTCCTAATTGCGTAGATAATAAGATTGATTTATCTTGATCTTTAATCAAATAGCTGAATCCTGTACCTCAAGCTGTCATTTTCTTTCTCCAACTAATGAACTAATAATTTTTTTTGGCGTATTTCTAGAATCAAATGTTCCCATATTCTATCAGAACATATTTACCTGTATAAGAGGCCTTAGTGATACATAAAAAGAAAAAATATGAGACTTCAATTGAAAATTCAGATAACAAGGGTAAAACAGTTTGGACAGTAATAAATTCATTAAAGAACACAACTAAAAATTTAGAAAGCACTGACGTGAGGTCAGTTGGCTTAGGCGCTCTTGTAAACCACTTACAATTATTTAAATTTTGAAAAATCATATCTCCAGAACTATTAGCTTGTCGAAATCGAGAGTGGTATTTTTGTATACGTCTGATAAAACTGCACCATAAAAAAATTTTTATTTGAACAGTGTCATTTGAAAAAAAATTTTTTTTTTGTTACTCCGAACCTATTCGGCCGATTTGACCGAATAACGAATCTAACCGAGATATTTATACCTCAAACCTATTCTGAAAGTTTCAACTCTCTAACTTCATCCGTTCGAGAGTTATCGTGTTCACGGAACGGACGGACGGACGGCCGGAAGAACGGACGGACAGAATCGATTTTGACCACGGATTATTCATCAGTAGGTCCAAACAAAACGATTGATACCAAAAATTCGAAAGTCACAGATATTTGGGCAAATTGATAAGCACTCTGTTCAGGTGAACAAGAGCGCCAAAAAGGGTACTGAATTAGTGAGAGATCCCATTCAAACCGCAAAAAAGATGAACAATTTTTTCATAAATGCAGGAAACATACTCTCGAAGAACATCCAGGACGATAAAACATTCGATAACATCCAAGAAACGAACAAATCTATTTATTTGCAAAAAATTACAGAAGCAGAAACAAACAAAATTATAAAGTCATTGAAGAATAAACATTCAAGTGGATATGATGAAGTCTCTAACCACATTATATAACAAACATCCGAAGAAAAACTTCAACATGTAACTCACATTATTAACAACTCACTGAGGTATGGTTTTTTTCCTGATAAACTGAAAATGGCAATTGTGAGGTCAATTCATAAAAAAGGTGATAAAGGCGACTTAAACAACTACGGACCTATAAGCATTTCACCCAGTTTCTCCAAGATCATGGAAATCGTGTACTGCCAACAAATAATGGGATATCTAATAGAGATTAAAATATTTAGAGAAAGTCAGTATGGTTACTTAAAATGAAAATCCACAAGAACAGCAATCTTTCAATTTGTCAACAAAGTAGTAGAAGCTTTCGAAAACAAAGAATTGGCAATGGGAATTTTTCTCGACCCAACAAAGGCGTATGACTGTTTGGACAGCAGAAAACTCTTAAGAAAACTAGAGAATTATGGGATCCGAGGACCAGTGCTAGAATGGGTCAAGTCGTATTTAGCACACAGACAACAGTCTTTGATCTTAATGACTAAACATCTTATAAATAGGGCAAAAAGGAACTGAAGATAAACAAATTTCGAAAACAAAGAACTATAGTTGAAATAAGGATGAAACAAAAATTGAATATATTTCTGAAGCTTGATTGAAAGAAGTCTAGAAAATACCTTCGTTTAATTCGAATTGTCTGATTTGGTAACTATAGCAACGTAATATGATATCAAACCTAAGTTCTCCTACATTCGTGAGAGAAGACGACGCATGCGTGTAGCTCCCAGGGGTTCTAAATTATTCCTTCAATATTGGGTACTTATATTGTACCACTTGCGCATTCTATTATTTATACTTTTATGGATTTCTCGAGTAAATCTCGGATCATAACAAAAAATTGTGTGCTTTTTGATTTAAAATATTGATATATTGCATAATCTGAAATTTCAATTCCATAGAGTGAACCCACAAGAAAATATAGGTGTTTTTTTGGGAGCTCGTTTTAGTTCATCAAACTAGAATAACATCGTGCTATCGTTGTGCCCAAATGAATGCCATTTACGAATACCGAGACGAAAACGGTCTCAGTCGATTGAGTATATCCATCCGACCGTAAACTCTCTATTGCAAGAAAAGATGAGCAATTGTTTTAAATTTTTAAGTCGAGACATATGTAGGTTTATTCTCTCACATTCAATATGATGGTTGTTTTAGTATCACAGTAAATCCGAAAAAAGATTTTAGAAAGCACGTAAGAGCTACTGACTTCACGTCAGTACTTTCGTACATTTTAGTAATTGCATAATAATAATGAGTATTTATATATATATTCTTTTGAACTTTTGGCTGACAATATTTAGTTAGCAAACAATAAAGCATATATATCAGGGGTTAGTGACGGGGTGTCATACAATTCGGCGTATGACATAAATCCTAGGAAAAATATCCCAGTAAAAAAAACCCTGGCTCCCGTCCAGGAACTTTTTCAGAAGTATCAGAAACGAGATACTTATTGAACATTTCGTAAGAGTTCCACTCAGTCTTCCATAATTCAATAATCACTTATGTTCATATTGAAGAACGTATTATGCCATAATGGTTTACGTGATTTCAATCTGGAATTCTGTTTTGTGGTATATATGAAATAATTGTGAATAAATTGGGAAAAGAATGATATTAGTTCCAAGAATTGAGAGCTGCAGTCTGTCTGCGAATATGGGGAGGGACAATGTTAGACAAAACTGGTAACCAATGAATCGATGTAGATCTTATGGTGCCAATAATTATTATCCTGGATGTATTCAATTGTGCATCAATTTTTTGTGTATGTGCACCATTAAACCAAACAGAGCAACAATACTCAGCTGCAGAAAAAACTAGGGCTAAAGATGCTGTGCGAAGAGTGGAAGCATCAGCACCCCAAGATTATCCAGCTAATTTCTGAACAATATTATTCCTAGTTTTCAGTTTTAGGCTCAGATCTTTTAAATGAGCCTTGTAATTGAGAGATGAATCTAATTTAACTCCTACGTATTTTGGATAGAAATTATGTTCGATAGGAGAATCATTGAAAGTTACAGCTAATTTCCTATATTTTTCATTATTACTCAGATGGGAACAAGATATCTCTGTTATGTTGAAATTTGGACATTTTCGCCACTCAATAAAATAATTCCTTAAAATTTCCAAATCAGATGACAGTATGTTTTCCAGAGTATGGAAATCCGAATGTCGGTAAGCAATAGCAATGTCGTCAGCATAAACAAATTTCTGAGATGATGTCGTGGGTAAATCACTAAGATATAAATTGAAAAGTAAAGGAGCTAAAATTGATCCCAGGAGAAGACCGTTTTTCAATTTTTAATTAGTAATTAATAATTACAGTCAAATTGTGAACTACCTACACCATAGGAATTTATTATTTTTGTATGTTTGTCGATGTTTTTTCCATCTTAAACATCAACCTTATCTTGGTACTGGTTGAGTTGAAATGCAATGTAATTAGAATGATAACAGAAAATGCAAGGATCAGTTTTTGTTAAATTACTCATGTAGTGAAGTTTTGATTCCATTCTACCGCTAACGTAAACAACAACAAATGGCGCGGAATGCCCCAGCGAAGTAAAATTAGGTAAGTAAGTGTACATTTAAGGAAAACCGCACATAGTTTAGACCCTATCTCAGGCGCAAGAAACAGATACCATTCCGACCCTACCGCTTTATCCTCTTCTTACGAAGAATGTTAATTAATTCCGAACTTTAAACGTTTCGACTCTAACAACTTTTCATTCGAGTTTTTGGAACTCCAATTGACTTTTACTCTTCTCTCAAGCTAGGGTTCAAGTGTCTTATCGATAACATTCATTAGGAAATTAATAAAGAGCATATTTCTTTCGAAATCTCTGAAGATCATTTCACGAAAAGGAAAATAGTAGCTATAACAGAGAGAAATTGCACTGAAATCCTTTGAAACTTAGGGCTGGATTATTTTGTCTCTTCAGTGTCGTATACAGGGTGATAAGTAAGGATTTTCACAATGAAATGCAAGGGAGGGCTATAAGTAATTAATAGACGCGAAGAAGATATGTCTCTCACCCAACCTTTAAATGAAAGAACCAGAAACAAAGCTAAATACACATACAATATACAATAGCGGACACATCAACGCGATAAAGGATTCTGGAGTAATCTCATTGAAATTGAACCTTGTATTAACAAGGTTTTATGTCAAACTAGTGAACATGGATTCTAGGAGAATTTCTTTATTAAAGTGTAAGGCTAAAGGTCTAATTCAAAACTTCTTGAAATTCATTAATCAACACATTTAGAAGAAAAGTGAGTACTTATACAGGGTGTCTACTATAATAAGTGCCAAATTTCAGTATCTGATAGAACAAGTCATTTGCAACAAAATATGTTCTATAACAATTTTTCGAAAAGTTGATAGTTATCGAGTTATTCAACACTTCTTTATTTTTCGGAATTTTTTGCTTTCCTCTTTAAAATAAAGAATATCTCTGTTATTCTTACAGCTACATCAAATCAGACCATTATTATCGTAAAGAGCAGTAAATGTGCTATAAAATAGGTAGTTAATAATGTTAAAAAAATGTTTTATACCGGGTGTTGTAAAAGGTAAATGTAAAAAATGAAAAGTGTGAAACTTAGTGGTATTTCCTTGTTAGCTGTACCATTGAAAATTGGTGAATAAGTAGTTGTTTTTTTTCTAGGAAGAACTAGTACATGTAATAGACTCTTAAACTGTATATCAACTTCTCACTTAGCTTTTTGTTTTCCAATAATATTACGGTTTTAAGTCAGAAAAACATAAGAATCAGAAACGCAAATTTTATGATAATTCATTTTAAAACATTGTTGGTTCGAAACAGTTATAAATATTATTAATAGTAACATAAAAACAGCAAAGTTGTAAACAAAGGTTTCAGGAGGAGGCGGGTTGGAGAGTGTGTTGGTGCGTAGGCAATGGAGGCATCGCAGGGGCCGCCGGGAATGAATTTCACGAATGAAAAGGAACAATATGGCGGAATTTGATCTCCAGCTAAGCAAACTTGATATTTGCAGGGGTTTGAGGATATGCAAATTAACTTAAATTTGACAAGATCTGTCATTAAGTTAACCTAAGAAAAAGATAATTTACTTTAACGAATTAATTCGACTTATACACATCTACAAAAAAAAATGCCTGTTTTCTTAAATATTGAATATCGGGATATGCTGTTTATTTACGGATTTGCTAACGTAAATTCGCGAGCAGCAGTGAGTGCGGGAGTAAGCGTTACGTTTCCCCAATAGACAACAGTCTAGCAGAAAGCATTTGTAAAAGTTTTTAGGCGCTCTGGTGAAACTGAATTGTTTCAAGGTTTACGAAATAGAGAAGGTGGAAAATGCTCAGCACTGGAGGCAAGCACCAGCAATACTTCGCGCTTTTAGAGCAGATCCCACTACAAGTACTCGGCGTGTTGGTGCCACATTAGGACTTCACCATTCCACAGTATACAGAGTTTTGAAACAAAATAATTTATACCCGTATCATTTAAATAAAGTCCAGAATTTGTTACCTGTGGATGGTGAGGTCAGATTAGAATTCTGTAGGCTGTACCTAAATAAGTTGGAAGAGTGGGAATGTAATCAAATATTATGGACAGATGGGGCAACATTCACTAAAAGTGGAATAATAAATTTACGAAATTCTTCTATACCTATGGGAAACGAAAAATCCACATGCGACTGTTATATCTCATTATCAGCATGAATTAAGAGTCAATGTTTGGTTGGGATTGATGAGAGGGCGGTAATACTTTCCAAACACCTCAATGCCAATGAATTCACAAATTTACTAAATAATAACGTAGTTGACATCTCGAAGATATTTCCATAGCGGATAGATATTATTTATTTATTTATTTTATTTTCAAATGGACGGATGCCCTGCCCACAATGGTCGAATTGTGAGGGACTGAATGAATCAACGCTTTGGAGAGAAATGGATTGGAAGATATGGTCCTATGAGATGACCATAGATTACCCCATTAGACTTTTATGTTTGGGGCACTCTGAATGTGTATAAAAATCGCATTAATGATCGAGAAGAACTAATCAACAGAATTCAGGAATGTTGTGATGCAATGAGTCGAAAACGTAATGAACTTCGAAAGGTTGTGGATTCTGTACAAAAAAGATGTATAAAATGCATTGAGCAGAAAGGTATGCTATTTGAACAGATTTTATAGTTTTTGATTCGGTTTTGCAATAGCATTGATTTTTGCGTTCATTCAGTTTCATTCAAAGTTTATTTAATATTTTTATGTTACTGTTTTATAGCTTTTTTACTGCCCTTTCTGATGATATGGTCAGATTTGATATACCTCTAAGAATAACAGAGATATTCTTGTTTTTAAAAGGGAAAGCAAAAAATTTCTCTAAACCAAGAATGTTTAATAACTCGATATCTATCAACCTTTCGAAAAAGTGTTTAGGACATTTTTTGTTGCAAATGACTTGTACTATCACTTACTGAAGTTTGGCATCTATTATAGTAGACACCCTGTATAGGAAATATATACCATTACACATTGAATATCTGAAACTCTCAAGTTGCTAATTACAAACACTACAAAAGTTCTCAACAATTTAAAGAGAGCATTGACACAAACCATCCACACAACAGAAACACATATATCTGAACAGTAATTTTGTAGATTTACCACATCATAATAGTAATAATAATAATAATTTTTATTCCCATTGACTTTACAGATATAAAGAAATTGTCTTGTAAATAATAAACATATATAAGACACTCAAGATGAAGTACAACGCTTACATATAAAATTAACTCTAGACAGCAGTTACTATCATTTATCAGTTCATCAAGACTGTAGGCAGCCATTTTGTTTAAGTATTCTTTCAGCAAATTCTTGAATTCACCAACGCTTCGTGCTACTCGGATACACTGTGGAAGTTGGTTATGCAATCTTGGTCCCATGAATTGCTTTTCCTTGGGTGAAGAGAGATCTATTTTCATATACCTACATATAGGCAAAGCTCTTGTACCAAGATAATTGGCAAATTTAATATCTTGAAACTCACGAAAGCCTGTCTACACGTCTGTCTTCTGGTGATGCCCGCCATTATCCGAATTATCGCTTTTTGTGCTGTAAAAACTTTTTTGAAGTGAGGAGAACCCGACCAGAAAATAACGCCATACCTCAACCTTGATTCCACAAATCCATAATAGTTCATCTGCTGTTTACAGGTCAATATTCTTCTGATATTTAGGAAGAGAAAGCCCAGTGAACTCAATTTCGAGATGAGTCTGTCACAGTGAGCTTTAAAATTTAGATTTTCATCAATTATGATCCCCAAAAACTTACAATTCTCCAGGTTCCCGATTCTAAGATTCACCATCAGTAGCACAAATATCCTTCAGATTTGATTTCTGTCTATTATGAAATCTCATTAGACTACTCTTATCGGAATTCAGATATAAATGACTGCTGCAAAACCCACTGAATTGCACTCCTTAAAAAACTGTTGCATCTCCTCTCCAAACTATCCTCATTTGCATCGGAAATGAGAAATGTAGCATAGTCTGCAAAAAAAGTCACATGTGCTTTAGCATTCAAAAATTCTGGCAAGTCATTTATGTAAAAAATTAATAAGATAGGCCCTAGATCTGAACCCTGCGGTATTCCCACGTTTACGTAACCTTTCTTTGATTCAAAGGTTTTAGCAGCATTGTGAGTTACGCCTTCCAGAGTGACATATGACCATATTGATATATATGATATAGGTATGATGAACGCCAATCGAGAGCGCATCTCATGACCCTATATCTCCCAACCTTACCCAGCCGCAACTTGACATCAACACAGTCAAATGCCCTGCTTAAATCACAAACAATTCCAGCAGGACACTCACCAGACTCCAGATATCGTACCACTTTACTGTAGAAATCCTGCAGCGCAGTTTTAGCCGACTTGCTGGATCTAAACCCATGCTGATTTTCCGTCAATACTCTATGTTTAGTAACATACGATGAAAGTCGATTCAGGAAAGCATACTCGAACATCTTGGCAAAGTCCAATCGGCCTATAATTAGTGATGTCTTTCTTTGACCTTTTCTTATATATCGGTACAATTTTACACCTCTTTAGAATATTGGAATATTTTTCCTGCCCGAAAGACATATTGATTAGAAACAATGAAGGACATGTGATACATATTAAAACTCTTTTGACTAACAACTGTGGTATGTCATCAAGCCCCGAAGACCTTTTGTTCCTCAGCCTATAGTTCAGGAGTCTGAAAAGCTCTTTATCCTTATAAGGTAGTAGGCATATGCTCTGCACATTCACACTCTTCACAAAGATCTCCAAGTCCAGTTGACTTTTCGGGATTTTCTCTCTAATTTGGGATGGTATATCATCAAAATACTGACTGAACTCATTTGCCACGGATTCAGGATCGGTTATCAATACATTATTCTCTACAAGTATTTGCTTCTTGTATTAGTTTTTTTATTCCTACTACTGATTTCCTAACAAGTTTTTATCGTATTCTGACTATCTACGATAAGGTTCTGATAATATGCAAATTAAGTATTTTCTCTTAGTTTATTATGTTTCGCTTTAGCCTTCAAATATTCCTCATGAAGTCCTGGATATTGTTTCCTTAATAGAAATAAGTCTCTCAGATCGTTTGCCGACCGAATGACACCATCATTTATCCAGTCCTTATTCTTTTTCTTCTCACATTTTTTGTTTTTATTGGAAAAAAATACTTAAATGATTGACGAAACTTATCCAGAAAATATTCCGCACCCTCATCTACATCGCCCATGCTATAAAGTTCACTCCAGCTGAAGCTCTCCAAAGCATTGCTGAATGCATCCATGCTAGCTTCCGTGAAATTTCTTCTGTGCACTGTCAAGGCTCCATGTATGTCATCCCTGTACTCCGTTGAATTCGTTTTCACTCCTACTTTTTTATGATCCGACTAACAAACATCAGATTCTACAGTTTTAACCTGCTCGAAATTAACAAATACATGATCTATAGTGTTGACACCTCTAGTCGGTTCCGTCACTACATTTCTCATATTCAAACCTGCCATAATACAACATAGATCCCCATATTGAACTACATCTCTCCGTCGATCAACATTAAAATCACCTCCAAGCACAATATGAAGACCTGGCATACCTAATATTGATTCGAACGCATCCATGAGTCCATCAAGAAGAGTCCGCCAATTGCGACTCGGTAATTTATATAAATTAATAATCAAAACTTCCGCGCCATCACACTTGTATCTCACTACACACATTTCAATGTCTTTTTGAATACAGAATTTGTCCAGAGCAACTGCTTTGCCCTTGAATCTCTCGCGTATCCAGATACCGACACCCCCCTCTTATAAGTATTTCTTGAGTAGTGGATCACATTTTTGAATTCTCCGATACTCAAAGTGTCCAGACATGATGTAAGCCATGTTTCATTCAGGCATAAGAATTCCAGATTTTTATTTTCACTTATACTCTCAGTGTAAATGTTTTCAGCCAGATTTTAATCCCTGACAGTTACAGAAAACTATATCACCTATAATTCGTCTCTCTACTAACTAATTGTAGTTTGTTCAAACTTCGTCTTCTTGTCTTGCGTTTGGAATGGTTTAATTGGACTCGTTTCCAGGCCGACCTCGAAGAAAATTGTACTTAGTTATCGTGACACTAGTAGGCCAAATTTCTTGTTTATAAATCTTCTCTTTCAGATCTGTATCTGCTTCAACTTGAAATGCTACACTTATTGCATCTTCTCTTTTCGGTTACAGATTTACTAGTATCAATTCGTCCTACCTTAACCCAGATTCTTCTAGGGGTACCATTTAATCCAGAATTCGCTGCAATATTATTACCTATAACTAAGGGCGTTTTCATACTCTTGTTTTTTCCTTGCTTTCTCTTTCGCTCAGTATAGTCGGTTTCGTATTATTTGTTGTGTTATATATTTTGTCTACTTTTTCATTTTCAAATACATTAGTATGCGCATCTCTGGTTTCTCCTGATAAATATTTTATCTTGGCAACATTGGAGAAATTTGCAATGACATGTTTTTGTTTACTTTCATTTAATAGTCTAATTATTATTTCTAAGTTACTCACGGACATCTGAAGCTCTTGATTGATTTCATAAGCACACTTTAATTTCACTTTTGTAATTTTAAGTTTGTTTTCCATATTCATGAAACTCACGTCACTTTTATGGTTAAATACTCTACTCGTTGATAATTCATTATCTGAGTCTGCAAATTCCATTTTGTCATTATTTTCAATATGGTCTTTTAGATCCTGACTAATTGTTACATTAACCGGCAATTGTTTATTTGATATAATCAATTGAATACTCTTTTTTCAGTTTAGCTAGTTCAGTCACATATCCACTTCGGAGCGCCATGTTGCCAACATCTAAACGATAGAATATGCCAATAGTAAAATATGCAACAAAACACAGTTTAACACAATAATGAAGAGAACATACTTAATCTAAAACAATTCCCTGCCCAACAAGACAAAATACAGAACACGATAACAAATTCTGCCAATACCACAACAGCGCTGATATTTAAAATATGTTAAATTTTTATCCAAACATTGCCGTGAGCACTAACAACATGAAACCGGTACCAATACCAAATAATCGTTATCGTTGAAAGTGACATAAGAAAACCAGATCGCGATAGGAGCAAAATTAACATGAATAAATTCAAAAATTCCCTTCTCCTGAAACCAAAAGTGGGCATATCAATTCAATTGGTAACAAGAAAAACTGGACCTCACGTCAGTGTTATCCTACATACATAAATCCACTGTATATGATCCATTTCGATTAAGGTTCTACCAACTTAAACTGAATTGATAAGTTCGACCGATGTCAATGGCATACATTTGTACCTGTGAAAGCATCGAGAATTGACATTTCTGACGGACTTTTGGACATCTCTCTATTCCGATTTCACTTAAAATGCATATTTTTCAGACCAATTAGTGGGTACTTTTTCTGTAAGTTTGTGGAGAATGCCGGGTACCAGGATATCGGAAATTTCATGTAGTACCATTTTCGATCGACGCCCCAAAGATTCAATGAGTCAATAGTCGAAGGAGACGTAATTAGTTAACTTTAATTCCTGTGATTGCTTGCGTGAGTAAATGAAAAAAAATACAAACAATAAATCATATAGATCAGGGGTTAGTGACGCGGTGTCATACAATTCAGCGTATGACATAAAAGCCTAGAGGAAAAAACCCCAGTAAATAAACCCTGGCTTCCCGTCTAAGTGTGAAAATACAAAAATAAGCTGATATATATTTTAGGGACTTCTTTCTTCAAGAGTGGTCTTCTATTGATGGAGACAGAGACTTCTTCAAGTTGCTCACATCCAATCTTGAAATAAAAAAACAAAAGCAGAAAAAAGAACTGAATAAAATAAATACGTATCATATTCGTTTGAAATTTATAACCCAGAAAGAAACGGAAACATCATGAATAGCCCTAAAACCATCTTGAAATTTATATATGGGACAACTATTGATGAGATGAGGAATTGTTTCTTCTGCTTCCATCTAAATAGCATGCTATTGGTACAACCATGACCTCTTCTCAAACGATTAAGAACTGTTCAAATTTTTCTTGGAAGATCAAAACCAGGAACTTTTTCAGAAGGATCCGAAACGAGATAGGTACTTATTGAACATTTCGTAAGAGTTCCACTTACTCTTCCATATCTTTATCGCTTATGTTGATATTGAAGAACGTATTATGCCATAAAGGTTTACGTGAATTCAATCGTGGAATTCTATTTTGTGGAATATATTAAATAATTGGGAATAAATTGGAAAAAGAATGATATTTGTTCCAAGAATTCAGATCTGCAGTCTGTCCGCGAATATGGGGAGGGACAATGTTAGACAAAACTGGTAACCAATGAACCGGTGTAGATCTTATGGTACCAGTAATTATTCTCATGGATGTATTCAATTGTGCATCAATTTTTTGTGTATGTGCACTATTAAACCAAACAGAGCAACAATAGTCAGCAGCAGAAAAAACTAGGTCTAGAGATGCTGTGCGAAGAGTGGAAGTATCAGCACCCCAAGATAATCCAGATAATTTCTGAAGAATATTATTTCTAGTTTTCAGTTTTAGGCCCTGATCATTTAAATGCTAAGCAGCCCCTAGAGGGTTAGCCGAATTCCAGCCGAGTTTTCAATGAAAACATTCATAACTACCAAACTTTACATAGAATTATTTTCAAGTACGGTACATATATCCAAAAATACCACCTTAAGGTTACTGCATATGTCGCATCCACTTGCAACCCCCTGGGGGTCAGTACGTATTCACCCCAATAATGAAAAATTTATAATAAATCAACCAAAAATGGGAGACCTTCATAAGCTTCGCAAAATCATTTTTAAATTGATAAGAAAATATTTAGTTAATTACATCCGCCTTGCATCCCCATGGGGGGCTGTAATCACGACATAAACAATACTCGAATAGCTATCAGTATCGCAAGAACTTGACATAGTTACGATAATAAATTTGGTAATAATCTGTGCCTCATATTCTTCAGGATTGATAAATAACTCACTTCCACTCAAATTTCCTGAGGGCTAGCTTATTTTCTGCCGAGTTTTCAATGAAAAAATTCATAACTACCAAACATTACATAGAATTAATTTCAAATTCGGTACATATATCCAATAATACTATCTTCGGGGTTCGTTTGGTATTCACCCAAATAATGAAAATTTCATAAACATCAACCAAAAATGGGAATCTTTGAAAATATTAATAGAAGCAAGTATTGTGTCCAATTTTCACTTTATGTTGCTTACGACACGCCCAGTTTTGGTTTTCAAACTATCGTCAGGTGCTTGATACAAACTGAAATATTTTTCTGTTCTTGAACCTATGGGATGTTCAAAAGTGGCGAATGGCTTATTTCTATTTAGGTATTAGGTGTTGATAGATTGGGGTTCTTGTACAGATTTGTCACTTCCATCAATTTTCCAGCAAATTTAATTTCAGACTTTTCTCGCATTTGTGAAGGATCTTAAAATTAACGGTATCCATATTATGCTTTTCAGTCAGAATATGGTGATAAACTACGAACTGTTGGTCTGATTTCAAATGTTCTTTGAATCCGATCTAGTAGTTTCTGCCGGTTTGGCCAACATATTAAGCATTGCAATCTTCACAACTGATTGTATAATCACCAGTTTTGGCGAGGTGAAGTTTAGATTTTGTTCCGTATTCACGCTTCATTTTAATTTGCTAAAGTTAAAAATTGGGTATTTTTCTTTATTGGTTGTTTTATTTGAGTTCATATTAATGTACGACTCTTTTTTGTTCATAATACTAAAATTATAGCCAACGAGTTGCGCTAATTACACCATGATCGTGCGCATGTGTATGTGGGGAAAAATTGCAACGTAGTACAGTTCGAGTAAGAAAATCACCGCAGGTACTTCATGTTGAAAACGCATATTTTTTGAACTTTATCGCAATCGCAAGAACTTCTGTATTAAAACCGAATACTATTGAACCGCATACTAGTGAAACTTTATCACAATTCGCGCCACAAGAACAGAACATCTTTGGGTGAGGTGACTTGGACAACCTGACCGCTGTCAAGTCTGGATCCCAGAAGGGCCCTTCGCCAACACCAGAAAAAACCAAGAAGACCAAAAGGTGAGTGTAATTCGTTGGTTCGTTGGCTTTCATTCAATTAGATCTTGTTTCGTAAGAGTCTTACATTAGAAGAAAGGGCATATACAGTCCGCTTTTATTCTCTCCCGGCACGCTAATTATTGAAAATTAATCCTTTTTCTAAAATCAAAACATGGTCCTTCGAGCCGGATTTTAAGGCCCTTTTTCTCCGCAATTTTTTCAATTTCGCTCAATTTTCAAAAAATTTTGATTTTTTCAAATTTTTTCTGTCAATGATTCGTTCATTCGCATACGTATAAACCGCTTTATTTGTTGATTCTGATAACTTTCAGAAAATCCGCATAAAATTTCGTTGAAATTTACCGCAAAATATTCAAAATTTTCTTGTTACTTTCGCTGAATTAGTTTCTTTCATATTTCGGGCCATCTTGAGGGATTTATCACGATTAAACACATGCTCTTGTTCCGCCGTAATCTGTTCCGGAGTTGAAATTCATTGTCGCACATGTCTATGATAAGTTCTGCGCAAACCGGGTTTAAGGGCTCGAACTTGATCAGAGGTGCGCACATTGTTATTGTTTACAATCGAGAGTTCCTTTGTTTATTTTCGTTCATTCAAAATGTCTGATAAATTACGCCGAACGGTTGCTCTCAGGCAGAGTTGCTTGAATGAGATCAAAGTAATAAATAAATTGGCTGTTGATGCACAAATTGATAAGAAGCTATATACAAAATTTAAAGTTCGCTACACTTCTCTGGACTTTTTGAACGAGGAATTTCAAAAATATCATGGTTCAATTCTTGCTCTGTTGTCTACTGATAAAGATTATAATTTAGACGAGGAGGATCAGGTGAAAACTAATTTTATGGAAATGTTTTATGATACTAAGGCTATCTACGCCGAATTATTTGAGAGTGATCCCATGTCTCAGTTGAATACCACGTTAGCTACAAGCGATAAAACGAATTTTGACATTCCGCATATAAAATTGCCACAAATTGATTTGCAGAAATTTTCTGGAGACATTCGCGATTTTCCGGGATTCAAGGATATGTTTGACGCCTTGGTACATTCGAATTCCTGCCTCAAACCTGTTGAAAAGTTCAATTATTTGATTTCCTCACTGACAGGTACTCCGCTAGATCTGTTGAAGCATCTCAAAGCAACCACAGAAAACTATCAAACTGCATATGAAACATTGGTTAAAAGATATACAAACCCACGAGCACAAGCGCGGGCGTATTGGCTTCCGATTGAAAATTTTGCCCCAATTAAATCAGAAAATCCGATTTTGTTGCGAAAATTATTGGACACTTTTTCCATTAATTTGGAAAGTTTGAAAAATATGGGCGTAGAAATTGAGTGCGATTTTGTTTTGACGCATATGTTATTGTCACGAGTTGACCCTGAAACCGCTCGAGCCTTTGAAAAAGATCATGGTTCGACTTCTATTCCGAATTATAGAACTTTATTTCAATTTTTGGAGACACATTGTAATAGCCTTAGTAATATACCTGCAAGCCATAGCACTCAAAGACCAAATTTAAAGCCAAATAAACCGAAAGTTTTCACTGATAAATCCGCAAACAATTTTCTTACACGCA
This sequence comes from Micraspis discolor, assembly GCA_030674115.1. Lineage (NCBI taxonomy): Eukaryota > Metazoa > Arthropoda > Insecta > Coleoptera > Coccinellidae > Micraspis > Micraspis discolor. Next base: position 465,497 of record JARTUT010001758.1, on the reverse strand, counting down.
AAAACGCTAAAGGGCAACAATTTTTAGTATGTGGTGAAAGCCACAAAATTTACTCTTGCTCGCAATATTTGAATAAAACGCCGCGCGAACGATACGCACTCTGTAAAAATCGTACACTTTGCTTTGCCTGTCTGAGTGATTTGCACACGGCAAGAAAGTGTAAATCTACTTCGTCATGTAGAAAATGTGAAAGTAAAAAATCACACTACGCTTCATTTCGAAAATGAAAATTCAGAAAATCCTCTTTCGTTAGAAAGAGAAAATAATCACGCATCGAATCAAAATTGCCAGGCGGCTAAGACCGAGCTCGGACGGTCTAGCGCAGAGGCACCCGCTCTAGGTCCCGAGAATGCTTTCTCCGCATGTGTTCAGCAACAATCACCTTCCGCTGTTATTTTATGTACAGCACTTGTCGAAATACAATGTTATGATGGTACTTACAAGAAATTTCGCGCATTATTAGATTCCGGTTCAGAAATATCTCTGATATCGAAAAAATGTTTTGCCACTTTAAACATTCCTAAGTTAGTTTCGTCAACAATAATAAATGGGATAGGAAATACGCAGGTTGTAAATAAAGGAATCGCTCAAATTTTTATTAAGCCTGTTGGTGAAACTGATTTAATATTTACAGTTGATGCACTCATTTTACAGAAAATATGTGATAAAATTCCTGCTTTTCCATTAGATAATTCTCAGTGGACATATTTGAATCAGTTAGAATTGGCCGATCCTCGCTATTATATTCCGAATGATATTGATGTTTTACTCGGCGCAGATATTTTCGCTCATCTTCTGATGAAAGATATTATTCATGGGAAAAATGGTGGTCCCAACGCACTTCGCACAGTTTTTGGTTACGTTTTACTTGGTAAAATAGAAAAAAATCCTAATGAATTGACATTGAATTCATTTATAACTACTTATTCGCCTTGTGATTTTGAGAACACGATGAAGCATTTTTTTGAAATCGAAAAGGTGCCTGAATTAAATCTCTGCTCTATAGATCCAAATTGTGAAAATATTTTTAGAAATAATTTTTATCGCACCGATTCAGGAAGGTACGTAGTTCCCCTTCCATTTAAAGAAGAAAACCCACTATTTCCACAGCCGTTCAATCGCTTTGCAACGATTCATTTCATTGGAACGTCGTCTCCTGCGAGAACCCGAATTATATAAACAATACTGCGAGGTTATTAAGGAATACCTTGATTTATCACAAATGGAAATTGTAAAACCTCCGCATGAAAATGATAATAATTTTTTTTATTTGCCCCATCACGCAGTTCTACGTCCAGATCATGCTACCACAAAATTACGCATTGTTTTTAATGCTTCGGCTCAGATGCCTAATAACAAGTCACTTAACGATTGTTTGTACGTTGGAAATAAATTGCAAACCGATATAGCTACACTTCTGTTGAAATTTCGCTTACATACTATTTGTTTCACTGCAGATATTAAACAAATGTACCGGCAAATTTTAGTTGACCCCATACATAGAGATTATCAACGTCTACTATTTCGCTTTTCTCCTGAACATGATGTTATGGATTTAAGAATCAAAACCTTGTGTTTCGGATTTAATTGTGCTCCTTCCTTGCCTTAAGAGTTCTACACCAACTTGTAGAAGATGAAGGTCACATTAGTCCTTTGGCTTCGAACGCTTTGAAGGAGGAAACTTACATTGATGACATCTGTACTGGTAGTGATTCTTTAGAAACCGCTCTAATTTTGAAGGAAAAGTTGATTTCAGTTCTCCAAAAGGGTGGATTTCATTTACGTAAATGGTCTAGCAATAGCCAAGAATTTTTGGATTCCTTGCCTCAGGATCAAATTTCATCGAACACCTACTCACTCGATCGCGAAGGTAAAACATCAAATAAGGTTCTCGGACTTATTTGGGAACCCAAACAAGACTATTTTCAATTCATTGTTGAGCCCATCGAGCGACCTTGCACTAAACGTAATATTTAATCAGAGTTGGCAAGAATCTTTGATCCTCTTGGACTTTTAGCACCAATAACATTTTTATGCAAGTACCTTATTCAGAAAATGTGGTTAGCAGGGTTGGCCTGGGATGAAATTCCGTCGAGTGAAATACTACGGGTTTGGACCAAATACAAGAGCGAACTACCTTTATTAAGGGATTTACGAATCGCTCGTCTCATTAATGTTCCTATCAATAGTTTTGTGGAATTGCACGGATTCTGCGATGCCAGTGAACGAGGTTACAGTGCGGTAATTTATTGTAGGGTGATTAGTGGTGAAACACATATCGATACATTTTTTGTGTGTAGCAAATCGAAAGTTGCCCCTTGTTCTACAAAGTTGTCAATTGCTAGACTGGAATTGTGTGGAGCCGTTCTCCTGACTAAGGTTCTAGACTGGGTAAAAAAGGTTTTCTATAAAAAGGTAAATTTTCATTGTGTCAAAGCTTATACCGATTCAAAAATTGTACTGGCTTGGTTAAATTCATTACCAAATAGATGGCATACATTTGTAGCAAACAGAGTGTCTTTCATACAGGAAAAAGTCCCATTTTCTTCCTGGCATTATGTAAAGTCATGCGAGAACTCAGCAGATCCAGCTTCTCGCGGCCTTTTTCCGTCAGAACTTAGTACTCATGAGCGCTGATTTCAAGGACCAGAGTTCTTGCGCTCATTTAATAATTCCATATATGACACATATTTTGAGACACATGAAGAACTTCGTCGTTCAGTTTTTATTTCCGTGAAGGATGAGAATTTTCTGGATGATTTGATGACAACTTTCTCAAATTTTTCTTTTATTCAACGCGTCTTATGCTACGTAATGCGTTTTGCCTCTCGTAAAAAAGAAAGTTCTAGGAATAGTGAAGCCATATCGCTATTTGAATTAAATAGAGCTGTTTTGATTCTTGTTAAAAGAACGCAAATGGTGTATTTTTCTGAAATATTCGAGAGCAAAAAATTTCCAAAACCGTTCAAAAAATTGAATGCGTTTATTGATCCCACCGGAATTATAAGGGTAGGGGGTAGATTGACCTATTCTGATATCGCTTATGACAGAAAACATCCAGTGCTACTTCCGCAAAAATGTAGACTAGTAGAATTAATAGTTGAATTTTTTCATAAAAAATATTTACATGCTGGCTTAGGTACTTTAAGTTTTTTGATTTCGCAACAATTTTGGATCTTATCCGCCCGACAAGCTATTCGTTCGATCATTTCGAAATGCGTAAAATGTTGGAGAACAAATCCTGTTTTATCCCAACCGATTATGGGCAATTTGCCACTCGTTAGAATTTCTAAAGCAAAACCGTTTGCTCATACGGGATTGGACTTTGGAGGTCCCGTGTTTATTACTATGAACCGCCATCGTGGGGTTAAAACTTTAAAAGCATATATATGCCTTTTTGTTTGCATGGCGACAAAAGCAGTTCACCTGGAGTTGGCATCGGATTTGAGTACTGAGGTATTTATTGCAGCCTTACGTAGGTTTGTATCACGTAGAGGGCGATGTTCGCATCTTTATTTAGATCGCGGAAGCAACTTTGTAGGTGCTAGTAGAGAGTTGATTCCACTAATGAAAAAATGCGCCGAATCTGAATCTATTACCCATCATTTTCTACCAGGAAACGCGCCGAGTATGGGTGGACTCTGGGAGGCCGGTATAAAATCGGTGAAATCTCACCTCAAAAGAGTTGTAGGGAGCAAGTTCTATCATACGAAGAATTTTACACTCTGCTCGTACAAATAGAGGCAATTCTAAATTCGCGACCGCTTACGCCTGTAAGCTCGGATCCGAATGATTTGTCGGTTTTGACACCCGGACACTTCCTAACATTGGAACCGTTGAGTGCTATTCCGGATGAATTTGATGAAAACGCTAATGTCAATCGCTTGAAAAGATGGCAATTGGTTCAACATTTACAGAATCATTTTTGGCAAAAGAAATATTTACAAAAATGAATATTTACACACGTTGCAACAGCGCAGTAAGTGGTTACAATCCACTCACATACCCAAGGAAGGCGCATTAGTATTAATTAAAAACGACAACTTGCCTCCTTTGAAATGGGAGATGGGACGAATAATTTCTCTTACACCTGGTCACGACGGAATCGCTAGAGTCGCTGACGTGAAAACTAAAACTGGTATACTAAAACGCCCTCTGATCAAGTTGAGTCCTTTGCCTCTTGGATGATTTTATTCGCGTTCATAATTGGGGTTTCGAGTATGATTTCTGATGAACGAGCGCATGTGTCAATCAATTTTCATTGACATAAAGTTTTTTTTTTTTTCATTTAATTATATTTTATTATTTTTTGGGAAAAAGGTTATATTTTTCTCGATAATTATATTATAATTAACAAAAAGATTTTCAACAGAAAAAGCGAAATACCCTCATTATGGACTTACCCAGCTTGTGGTGTCGTAATCCTTGAGAGCGCTCTCACCATACACTGCTAAAATCCACATCCAATTCGTTGAGCGATTAACGATAGCTGTATATGGTATTCACGTATGTTCATTCACGCTTCATTTTAATTTGCTAAAGTTAAAAATTGGGTATTTTCTCTTTATTGGTTGTTTTATTTGAGTTCATATTAATGTACGACTCTTTTTGTTCATAATACTAAAATTATAGCCAACGAGTTGCGCTAATTACACCATGATCGTGCGCATGTGTATGTGGGGAAAAATTGCAACGTAGTACAGTTCGAGTAAGAAAATCACCGCAGGTACTTCATGTTGAAAACGCATATTTTTTGAACTTTATCGCAATCGCAAGAACTTCTGTATTAAAACCGAATACTATTGAACCGCATACTAGTGAAACTTTATCACAATTCGCGCCACAAGAACAGAACATCTTTGTGTGAGGTGACTTGGACAACCTGACCGCTGTCAAGTCTGGATCCCAGAAGGGCCCTTCGCCAACACCAGAAAAAAACCAAGAAGACCAAAAGGTGAGTGTAATTCGTTGGTTCGTTGGCTTTCATTCAATTAGATCTTGTTTCGTAAGAGTCTTACATTAGAAGAAAGGGCATATACAGTCCGCTTTTATTCTCTCCCGGCACGCTAATTATTGAAAATTATTCCTTTTTTTCTAAAATCAAAACAGATTTCAAGTTGTATAGTATTTTTCCTAGTTTTAGTCATCCTGAAAATGTTGTTTTAATATCAAATTTAGAAAAGTAATTTTGGATTTGTTTTGATAGTTTCTACGATTTGAGTGATATTAATGAATTTGTTGGTTAGTTTTTCCGTGATTATGTACAGGACATTATTGGTTTTTAGTTTTCTTTTCTTTTCAATCAGTTTGTTTGCTAGGGTAATTGAAAAATTGTTATTAGTTGTAATTTTTTTGATTTCCTCAATTTCCGACTGCAGGTTATTTTATTTATTTAATTACACCAATCTACAGTCTAGACCAATTACAGATTGGGAATAAACAGAAATTACAGAACACAAACTCATAAAAATATATATACATTCAAATGCAAACCCAAATTAACTAAAAAATCACTCCAATACACCCCTCCTTATATCCAATTGAGTAAAGTTGGAAACATCCAGAACAAACATATTGAAAATTGCAAAACTCATGACATATTCTAAACAGTGGCGAAAACCGAAGCACGTTAGTACGTGGAAATGGAAGATAGAACGTGGATATATTTCTAATATATATAACATATATATAACAGGTAGTCTAAGGACGTGCAAGTCCACAGAGCCTAATAAGTAGGTGCAATCAATTTTGGAACTCATATGTTTATTAAGAAAAAAATTCCCAAATAAGTCCTACGCTCCTCTAAATAGTTAACATTAAACAATTTCAATAAATACCCCTTTTGTATTCCACGACACGGATACAAGCCATCTATTTTGAAACACACTTACTTAAGATATTGCCTTTGTATTTTCTCCAAACTATCTTAATGAACCCTATAACCGGGATTCCATATAACTCCCCATTTTCAAGCTTTGACCTAACAAGTGCCGTAAAAAGAAGGGAAAGGGATCGAATCTCCAACAAATCAATGGAATTTCTAATTACAAACCCGAGAGTCCTGAGACCATCGGAAACAGTTGCCCTCACATGGGGTTCAAAAGTAAACCTCTGATCGAATAAGACTCCCATATCTCTGTATTCAGTCACCTTGCCCAAAACACCTCCCTGAATGTTTTATAGAAAAATGACAACGGACTTACTGCGATAGAAGGACATAACTTTACACTTTTTTATATTTAATGATAGTCGATTTCTCCGGCACCAATCATTCAGATTTGTCACGGTTTCAAAATTCCCGCTCTAGTTAGTACCTGCAGACCGAACTGGTGGTGTTAGTTGCAGTAGTTTACCAGCTTATCTCGTACGTTTCAGTGAACGCCGTTGTTGGTGGTCTTAGTCTGTCATACTGTCGTTCTGTGCCTGTGACGTAGGTTGTCAATTACATCGTTCTTTCCGCATTTTTGGTTAAAATATCCTGGATTGATTAATCGCAATTTTGCGGATCTGAACAGGATTTTAACTGAAGCCCTGAGAGAAATCTTATCATTGTTGGTTTGGTTTGTTCGTTGGTGAAATTTTTGCGCTTTAGCGGAGTGGCGTATTTGTTTGGAAGAACGACGTGGGATTGGTGAGTTAACCTATGTTTGTCACGAGGTATTATAGATTTTTGTTCGTATTTTTAGCATCATTCTGCTTCGAATTGGGAATTATTATTGTACCGTTGCGAGGTACCGCTGATTCTGAACTGTCTTTGAAGTCTTCGAGCTGTTTGTCTCGGCTGCTTTTGAATTATCGTCGAACTGCCGTGGGAGCTGTCTTTGGGGACCTAACCAGATTTTGCCATCTAAGATACCACACCTGTCGTCTACCCAGGTTGCATTACTGTGAGAAATTGTCCTGCGTTGGCCCAGGAATATATTTGAGCCCAGTTTCCATCTACGAGACGGTGAGAATAATTATGGGTTAAGTAACTGTATCCTTTTGTACTTCAGTCAAGCCACGACCTAGACAGTTATAGAAGATTAGTCTGTAGAATTTAGTTAAGATTGATTAGTATCAAAGAGGCCCACTTCAGTGAATACTGTTTAGTACATAAAACCCAACCTATCGAGAAGGTCGCTTAGATATAAGTAAAGAGCTATTTGTAACGATTACCATCGAGGCTCTAAGTATATACCTTGGGGTGATATTACTGTTTGTTTAGTAAGAGATAAAGCATCATATCGAATATTCGGGTTGTGAAGTAAGAACTAGTTAGTGATCTACCTTCTGTAAGATATATCCTCGTTTGAGGGACCTTGTGTATTTCATTTGGGCTCATTATATTATTAAATAATTGCTCTATATTCTTTCTACCAGCCACTACCTCCAGCTTGTGTGATCGGGCTCGTTTGGCATCCTGAGAGTGCGTTCGTTATTTTCTCTCTTTTGCGACCCTGAGATCTTTAGTGTACTTTCCTCTTTTTTTTATCTTTGTATTTTCTTAAAAGAGAGTGGCGCCCCTTTATAAGTAGTCTCAGCTCTAGAGCTAGCCGAGGAGGTACTTTGTGCACTCTCTGGAACCGAGTGGGTTTGGTGACAGATTGTCGATTTCACATAGAAGATCCCTGCAATTCTGGATAGATTCGATTCGACGAAACAATTTGCAGTCATCTACATACAAAAGTAACAGACAGAGCAGGTGTAGACTCAGATCGTTCATAAACAGCATGAACAGCAGAGGACCCAAAATGGAACACTGTGGAAGTTCTAACGTTGCGGAGATTTGATATGACCTGAATCAAAAATACTGAACGAATAGTTTTCTATCAGCAAAATATGATTCCAGGTAAGAGATAATATCCATTTTCAAGCCAAACGAAGACAACTTTATAAGAACAACTAATGGTCAAGCCTATCAAATGCCTTGGAGAAGTCAGTGTATAACATCGACTTGAAAAAATTCGTCCACAGCAGTAGACACATACTGGGTGAAGTCAATTTCGTTAAAGTAGACCGGCCCCGAATGAAACCGTGCTGACCATCATTAATTTGGCATTTTACATGTGCGTTAATTATATCGTATAAAACTCTCTCAAAAACTCTACTAAAATTACTCAGAATAACGATAGGCCTATAATTTTCGATGTTTTCTGTACTGCCCCTCTTGAACACGATTTTACCCTGTTTCCAAATGCTTGGGAAACATCGATTGGAAAGTGACAGCCTAAAAAGCGCAGTCGAAAGCTTAGCGAAATTGATGGCACAGTCTCTCAGTAAAAGAGACGGACCTCATCCGGGCCAGCCGTCATGCTATCATTGCACTCCGTAAAACAAGACAACACACGCTCCTCACTTATATCGGGAACAGTTAGAGTCTGCCCTAAAACACTCTTGGCCGCAACGGTCCCGCTGTGGTACCGTAGATTTCACAAAAACAGCCTCGAAGAAAGCAGCAATGGCATTGGCGATGTCCTTAGGATCAGACAAAATGGATCCATCAAACCTCATCGACCCCGAAGTGGAGGAACCACCTCAAATTTTATTTAAGTAGCCCCAAAATTTCGATGGATCCCTGGATAATTTATTCTCGGCTTCCCGACGGAAACCAGACCGGGCGGGAGATTGCACTCTTTAGTTCTCTGTGAAGCTCCTCAAATTCCAAATGAAATGATGTACAACCTGTTGACTTATAGTCTCCTTGGCTTTCAACTTGAAAATTAAAAACTATTAAACCAAGGTGGGTACCGGGATTTCCTACTAGATGTTTCAGGTACACAAGCGCTAAAAATACCGTAAAGATGTTCATAAAATCCTGCACACGCTAAATCGACATCGTCAAACTCAGTGACGAAATCCATGTTGGTGTTCAATACGCAATCATAGAGCAACGAGAGGTTAGCTCGTCGGAAATTAAAACTCTCAGGAACACCCTTCCTCGACTTACCTTTAGGATGTCTAAATGGCAGGGTCAGATAAAACTCCAGAGGTGGATGGTGTAAATCAACCGGTACGAGAGAGTAGTTCAACCCACTCACGACCATCTGACAGCGACAACAAACAAGGTCCAAAATCCTTCCATTACTATTAACAACATTCAAAAATCTGGATATTGAGATTTTTGGCTATTACTAAAAAATGGAATGTTACCAAATGATTGAGTCAGAGATGTTAAAATAAAATGTTTATTGTACGAAGTTCACATTCACATGATAAATAGGTACTCGCACGTAGTTAAAATATGTACAAAATTAACAACATCTAAACAGAGAAGACCTATTTACAAATATGAGAGATTTGAGAATGCACGTGTTATGTGTTGTCAACTTGAGAAAGTTGAGAGTATGATATTGATATGACAGACTTTAAGAGTGAAAGATAATTAAGAATTATGAGTTACAACGTTTACAGTGATAGCCTGTCGAATCTATCAGAAAAACAGAAGTTAACTACATAAATTATCTGTTTGAGTTGATCATGCATCAGATGAGACTTGAGAATAGAGAAAAACTTTGTAATGATTAAGGTACTTGAGAAATTGATAAGTGTTTTAAGAAAGCATCTGTATCATACTAACTTAAGTTGAGAAATTTATCATAGAATGTTCAACGCTTACAGGAATAGCAAAGTCTATTAGAAAAGCAGAAGATTACTATGACATTGAATGATTTGATACGAGAGATTTGAAATGATAAGAGTGATAAGTTGAGAACATTATTGATATAAGCCTTATAAATTATGAGAGGGTTGAAAGGAACAATTACAAATTATACTTAAATAGTCGAAGTCCAACCAACTTGGAGACATCGGGTGACCTCTGTCAACCAGGTCCAGCACGGTTTATGTACGCCATCTGTCAAATTGAAAAGTGTTGAGTAGATAGAAAAAACTTGTGGTTATAGGGTCCTCCCCGATGCACCTAAGCTGGCACGTTGAGGTATCTGAAACTTTTAAGGCCTGAGAAGTCTATTCATACAAAGTTATAAATGCATACAGGTTATGACATAGGTTTGATGAAAAACAAGAAATGTGAGAGATGGTAAAATGTGAGAAAATATGGTAACATGATATGCACTAGAAAAGAGTTTGTGAGAACATAAGAGAATGGTCAGCGAAAGGCAATTAAGAGACTTATTAATTGAAATTGGCACAGTCAGCACGTGGTTTAAGGCAAAGAAGACAGAAAACGTGGAAAATATGCGATGTAACCTGCAGCAGAAGTGTAGAGAATGAAAGGTAGAGTGTATTAACGAAGAAATGTGCTAGGATTGGGCGAATGTTTAAATGAGAAGATGAAAAGCCATGCAGGTGAAATGAACATATGTGCAGAGAAAACTCGTGCATGTATTTGAGAAAAACTGTACTGTACCTTGTTGAGATGAACGAGTGAAACTTAATAAAAAGTCTGTCTTATGTATGGAGGAGTCTTGAAAAAGACTGTTGAGAAACTATATAAATCACTAGCACTTTTAAACGAGAGGAAAAACGAGCGAGGGAAATAATGGCGTATTCAGGAACGAGAGAATCCTGAGTCAATCAATTTTGACAGAGGTTGAGGATCAGCGCATGTTTTTTAAGGAACAGTTGGCCATTGTCATCGATTTCCGTATCGATCGGTGTCAGTTCCGACTTGAAGTTGGCTGCTTGAGGTGACCGCTTGAGGTTGATATCATTGGCGTAGAGTGGGTCATGAAGATGGGTTAAAAATTCTTCCAATTTTTAACATTCCGGCCGCCATAATTAATGGAGTTGATTATTTTAGCCAGCACTAGATAGAGTCTTCATGTTGAGGAGGAGAGCATCTGGTCACTTCAGTTGTTGAGCTACTCGATCCACCCATCAACTGGAGCTAACAGAGTTGTCGATGTCCTCAGAGTTCACCTGAACTGGTAAAGTACACAATTTTGCGATGGGTCTGGTGATAGTAGTCGAGGAAGTCTCATTTGCATGGAGGTGTGCGGTCATCAGTTATCAGCACTAGAAAATCAATTTGTGTGTCATGACGAGATGGTTGTACTCGAGGTGCTGGCAGTTGTCCCATGAGTTGTTGAGCGCGAAAACCACGGTGTCTGGCACATATGACACATCTCAGGATATGGAATGTAACTGGAGCTCCTCCGCCAATGATCCAATACCTTTGACGAGTTGTGGCTAGAGTGAATTGGGTACCTCCATGTAGAGTTGTTTGATGAGCCTCATCTATAACTAAAGAAGTATATTGAGAAAGTCGAGGAAGAATAATTGGATGCTTGCTATCTGGGTCTAGTTCAGAATGGGAGATTCGTCCGCCTACACGAATAACACCATCATGGTCGAGGAATGGAGTGAGTCTACTGAATACATTTGAAGAGGATACTGGAGTCTTTGATCGAAGAGCCTTGAGTTCGAGAGGAAAGTAGACTTCTTGAGTTGCCTTTATCCAGAAAATTCTAGATGTTTCCAAGTCAGTTGAGATCAGTTCTGTGAGGTGAGCGGAGGTCGGTGAGGTGAGCTGGAGTCTGTGAGGTGAGCTAGATCTAGCTTGCGTTGGAGTCAGGTGAGAATCCTGTAGATAAGATCCCATGGGTAGACTGACGTAGTGGAAATGAGGATTGAAGTGACTGGTTCTTGCTTCTGATTCATGGTCAGTTGTCTATGCCGGCTGACAATGAGGCCATGAGTTTTCTGACTTGGAAAGCCATGGTGGTCCCGTCCACCATAGCGAGTGGTTGCGAAGTTGTGGAGAAGTTACCCTCGTGATGCACAGTCAGCAGGATTGTCTTTGCCGGAAATATACCTCCAATGGGCCCTTGGAGTTAGATCTTGGATTGTTGCAACTCTGTTCCGAACAAAGTCCTTCCAACGTGAAGGGTGAGTGATGATCCAGGCTAGAGTGACTGAAGAATCCGTCCATAGAGTTGTTGAGTGGATATTGAGATCTAGAACAGTATGCGCATAATTAACAAGACGAGATAAGAGAAGAGCAGCTGCTAATTCGAGTATCGGGATTGTGAGAGGTTTCAAAGGCGTAACTTTTGTTTTGGAGCAAAGCATTGAAATCTTGCTTTTATTGGACGGAGTTTGAACGGGGAGGTAAAGGACAGCTGAAATAGCAAATTGAGATGCATCAGAGAAGCCGTGGAGTTGGATCGAAAATTCATCCTGGTTATTGGTCCATCGTGGAATTTTTAAGCTGGCCAGCTTGTATAAATCTTCACTGATGTCATGCCATTTCTGTTGAGGTGGTTGAGGTAGAGTTTCGTCCCATGATAACTTTTGGAGCCACAATTCCTGCAACAACATCTTGGCTTCAATTGTAACAGGGGGGACTAAACGTAGTGGATCAAAAAATTTGAGCAATTTGAGAAAGAATAATGCTTTTAGTTATTGTAGACCCAGATAGATTGGAGCTTTGTTGAGGTTGGATGTTCGTTAAACGTAATTGGAGATGACGTTGATACTTCCTCTTGTATCGAATGGAGTAGACTTGGGACGTTTCACTGCCATTTTGCAAGCGGGAGGCCGGCCGCCATGCAGAGATCCTGGAGTTGTTTGGCAATTTCCAGAAGTTGCTCTTCGGTATCTGCTCCAGCACAGACATCATCAACATAACGACCTTTCGTTAATGGAGGGATTGCTTGGAAACTCGTGACCTTCATCTTGGATTAGAATTTGAATTGCCAAAAATGGAGCAGATCTTGTGCCGTATGTTACCGTGGTGAGATGATATGCCTTCACTTTGTTAGTTGAGTCGAGCCAGAGAATACTTTGAAGATCCCAATCATCAGGATGAACCAGAATCTGCCTATACATCTTGGTGATATCTGTGGAGAAGACAAATTTATATTTACGCACCCACATAAGGACATCTGTCACGTCGAGTTGTAGTTTTGGTCCTGTGTGCATGATATCGCTGAGTAGTGAAATATCGTTGGAGCTGGGACAAGAGCTGTTGAAGACTACACGAAGTTTGTTGAGATACTGTCTGTCTTGAAGACACCATGATGAGGCAGAAAATATCTTGAACTGACTTTTTCTGATGAAACAGGTTACATGTGATGGAGAAGTTCATGTTCATTGTTGAATTGATGATAAAGTTGAGAGTATTCAGGATCCTTGTCGAATTTCCTGATCAGACGTTGCAGACATCGAAAGGCTCGTTTTCTGGATGAACCTAAAACATTTCGAGAGGATCTTAGAGGTAGTCTCACCATGTATTTGCCTGAGGCCAATCTAGAGTGAGTGGAGACGAAGTGGTTTTCACATTCTTGCTCATCAGGGGTGAGATGTGATTGTGGAATTGATTGAATTTCTTCCTGTTCCCAGAATTTAGTGAGGAGACGATGAAGGTCTTCTTCTTGAATCGTGTGAAACATTGGAGACTGAAGTGGAGTATCTTCTTGTTGCTGACACACAGGACCAAGTATGAGCCATCCAAAGATTGAAAGCTGTGCAATTGGAGATGATGGAGAGCCTTTTTTCATTTGAGGAAGAACTACGGAGCCATAGACATCAGCACCCAGAATGATGTCAATTGGTCTTGAGATATGGTATTCTGGATCGGCTAGATTGATATGTTGGAGATGTGGAGATAGCTGAAAGTTTGTGTAAAAGGAAGGCAGGTTAGAAAAAATTGATGAGAGTATATGAGCGTTAATATCAATTGATTGAGAATCATAAGTTGACTTGAGAGTCAGAGCAAGACAGCCTTGCGTCTTGGAGGTGGTTCCGTGGATGCCAACAATCACTACATGTGACTTTCTTCGAGGAATATTGACCTTGGTAGCCAAATCTTGAGAGATGAAGCTCAGTTCTGATCCAGAATCGATGAGTAGTCGAACCTTATGTGAGGCAGTTGAGGTGATAAGGTTGTTATTGGCGGTGGCAAGCAGATGCTGTGGTGAGAGGATTGAAGACGATGACACTTAGAAGGCTGGAGGTAAACAAAATTATTTAGTTTGGAGGTGTTCGAGCTGATTTACATGAATTCGCCACTTGTTGAGATGGCTGAACAGAGTTGAGTGCTGATTTGGGGAGAACTCGAGGAGGCACCGGTGCAACCTTTGAGAAGGGTTTACTACTTAATGGAGCGTTGTGGAGAAGAGTGTGATGTTGAGACCCACAGATTTTGCACGTTTTGTGCGTTTTGCATGACCGACGGTGATGTCGGCCAAGACAGTTGGTGCACAGAATTCTGTATAAGACAACGTCTGCCTTTTGTTGAGGAGGTCTTGCAGCAAAACGTGGACAATCTGCGATGAAGTGCTCTTGATCACAATCATCGCAGTTGTAAGATGGTATTGAGGAAGATCTTATCTGAGATGAGGAGGCTGGCTTAATTGAGGTGGCTGAGAGCATTGGTCGTTGAGGAGTGGTTGCAACTTTGGAGACTGTGGGCCGAGGTTTCGAGATGTCTTGAGAAGGCTGGGGATTGGTTTCAATCCATTCGAGGGCTCTTGAGCGGGACTCCAGGAACTCCATAATTTGAGGAAAAGTGGGGAATTCTGTGGTGGGAGAAATGAGATTTTCCCACTGTGCTCTGGAGGCGTGATCCAATCTGTTGATGTGGTACGTCAACAGATTGTAATAGGGCTCTAGGTCTTCACCTAGAGCTTTGAGACTCTAGAGAGGATTGGAGATACTCTCGAGAAGCTGTCGTAGAGATGTTGAGGAGGACGTTTGTTGGTCGGCCAGAGAGAAGGACAACAACTTGGCATGGTGAGAAGACAAAATGAGTCGTTTATTCTCATACTTCTGCGCGAGTTGTTGCCAGGCAACAGAAAAGGAGGACTCTATAAGAGGTAGGCTTGAGATGGTCTCGAGAGGGTCATGGGAGAGAGATGTTCGAAGATAGTGGAGCCTCTCAATATCAGAGATCAGCTCATTGTTGATCACTATGGATCTGAAAAGGTCCCTAAAGGCTGGCCATTGAGAAAAGTCTCCTGAGAAGGTAGGAATGGAGAGGTCAGGTAGTCTTGGACGAGACTGAGATGTTTGAGCTGAAGTTGAGGAGGCTGGCTGAGAATCTACGGCTTTATAGAGGTCTGAGAGTCGGGAGGTGGCTGCTTGAAAGAGGGAATACTCTTCCAAGTAGACGGACGTGGCGAAGTATGGGTGCTCCAGGCATGAATCAGGCCATGCTGATTCGAAATAAGAGTGGGTCTTCGAGAAGGACTTATGGAGCTCCTGGAGATGTTCCCTTCGTTGGTCAAGATTATCCTTCGTCCATGTCCTGGGGCTGGAGAGTTCTAAGAGGATGTTCTTGAAGAGCTGGATTCTGTTCATTTGAGTAGCCACCTTCAATTTGAGAGAGGTGGGTAGGCCGAATGATCTTGTCTGAGGTGGTGCTTCCGCTTGAGATGAGGTGGAAGACTGTCTGGATCGTTGCGATGGTATCTTGAGGTGTTCTTCAGCTGGAGGGGGTGACGAAGTACCAGACATCTTTGTTGTTGACATTCTTGAGTAGGTTGAGATGGCGAGAGAGCTCTTGAGCTGAAACATTGAGATGATTAATGTGATGTGAACAAACAATATTCCAACTCAATCATCCGGCCCGAAGGACCAAATGTTCAAAAATCTGGATATTGAGATTTTTGGCTATTACTAAAAAATGGAATGTTACCAAATGATTGAGTCAGAGATGTTAAAATAAAATGTTTATTGTACAAAGTTCACATTCACATGATAAATAGGTACTCGCACGTAGTTAAAATATGTACAAAATTAACAACATCTAAACAGAGAAGACCTATTTACAAATATGAGAGATTTGAGAATGCACGTGTTATGTGTTGTCAACTTGAGAAAGTTGAGAGTATGATATTGATATGACAGACTTTAAGAGTGAAAGATAATTAAGAATTATGAGTTACAACGTTTACAGTGATAGCCTGTCGAATCTATCAGAAAAACTGAAGTTAACTTCATAAATTATCTGTTTGAGTTGATCATGCATCAGATGAGACTTGAGAATAGAGAAAAACTTTGTAATGATTAAGGTACTTGAGAAATTGATAAGTGTTTTAAGAAAGCATCTGTATCATACTAACTTAAGTTGAGAAATTTATCATAGAATGTTCAACGCTTACAGGAATAGCAAAGTCTATTAGAAAAGCAGAAGATTACTATGACATTGAATGATTTGATACGAGAGATTTGAAATGATAAGAGTGATAAGTTGAGAACATTATTGATATAAGCCTTATAAATTATGAGAGGGTTGAAAGGAACAATTACAAATTATACTTAAATAGTCGAAGTCCAACCAACTTGGAGACATCGGGTGACCTCTGTCAACCAGGTCCAGCACGGTTTATGTACACCATCTGTCAAATTGAAAAGTGTTGAGTAGATAGAAAAAACTTGTGGTTATAGGGTCCTCCCCGATGCACCCAAGCTGGCACGTTGAGGTATCTGAAACTTATAAGGCCTGAGAAGTCTATTCATACAAAGTTATAAATGCATACAGGTTATGACATAGGTTTGATGAGAAAAAAGAAATGTGAGAGATGGTAAAATGTGAGAAAATATGGTAACATGATATGCACTAGAAAAGAGTTGGTGAGAACATAAGAGAATGGTCAGCGAAAGGCAAGTAAGAGACTTATTAATTGAAATTGGCACAGTCAGCACGTGGTTTAAGGCAGAAAAGACAGAAAACGTGGAAAATATGCGATGTCACCTGCAGCAGAAGTGTAGAGAATGAAAGGTAGAGTGTATTAAAGAAGAAATATGCTAGGATTGGGCGAATGTTTAAATGAGAAGATGAAAAGCCATGCAGGTGAAATGAACATATGTGCAGAGAAAACTCGTGCATGTATTTGAGAAAAACTGTACTGTACCTTGTTGAGATGAACGAGTGAAACTTAATAAAAAGTCTGTCTTATGTATGGAGGAGTCTTGAAAAAGACTGTTGAGAAACTATATAAATCACTAGCACTTTTAAACGAGAGGAAAAACGAGCGAGGGAAATAATGGCGTATTCAGGAACGAGAGAATCCTGAGTCAATCAATTTTGACAGAGGTTGAGGATCAGCGCATGTTTTTTAAGGAACAGTTGGCCATTGTCATCGATTTCCGTATCGATCGGTGTCAGTTCCGACTTGAAGTTGGCTTCTTGAGGTGACCGCTTGAGGTTGATATCATTGGCGTAGAGTGAGGCATGAAGATGTGTTAAAAATTCTTCCAATTTTTAACAGTTGACCTGATGTAAGTCCATATAGTCCAAGAATCCCAGGAGTGCCTCCACTCTTCCAGTAGTATGTGAAAAAGACAATCAATAATCCACATATTCAGTAATATTAAAATCCTCCAGAATAATGATAAGGCAAACCCCGAGAATCAGATATGGCATACCTGAAATAGCCTCGAACGGTCCCTCAAATTGTTCAAGTTTCAAACTGGGCGGTATATAAATGGTAAAAATATTTAAACAAGGACCCCTTGTTACTACCTTCAAACCAACTATATCAATGCTATGAAAGACCTCTGTAATGCAGCTAAGATCAAAGCAGGTAACCGTCAGATCAGAACGCACTCCTTGTCGCCGACGTGAGGTCAAAACTGTGATCCTTTCTATACATTATATATTGATCACTACATATTTCGGAGTTTGAAATATCCGAAGAGAGCCAGGTCTCTGTTAAAAATATAATGTCGTAGTCAAATTAAAAAATGCCTTTATAAATAGTATGCAATTTCGACCTTAAGCCTCTAACATTTTGGTAGAAAAAACAAATGTCACCTGACTGAGATGCAAGAAAGTCTCCAGAAATTCATCAACCAATGATTGCTATTCACCAGATGGTTCAATTTTTTAAAGTAAATAGGACACATTTATCCGTAACAAACTTAGGGTGAAGATCTTCTCTTATACATGCGGTAAGAAACCATATTCTAAGACCAAGTAACACTCAGCTTCTATATAACCTCCTATGTGAATTGAGGACGAATGCCAGTCTCGCTGTCTATAGTTTAGAATTGAATGTGCTAATATCTGGGAGATCCATGATATGAAATCGAAACACTATTCAGATATAAGTACTTTTGTGATTTAAATTTGTACCTCTACATGTTTCGAGCTAACTCAGTTCATCTTTTTATATATATTATATATAGTATAAAAATCACACAAGTGAAGCTGAAAAACAACAAAAATTCATGGAGAAAACGCAAAAATTTCTTACAGTGAAAGACAAGAACAAAGTAAAGAAAAAAAATAATGGAAGCATCAGGTCTCAGTTGTTCCACCAACCATTTCTGAGAGAATCTATTGAAAGTCTGTCTACAAAACTAACGGTATAGCCGTTTACTGCTATCTGTTTAATATTGAGTAGTTCTCCAGTGAAATTTAGTGGAGACAAAGGCACGCTAAATGACTGGTGGAAAAGGAAATGATTTCGCAGGATTCTTTCCATCATTACTCACATAAATTGGCATCTTTTCATTTTACTGACCCTGACGTTTACTGACATTCATTTTGATTCGGTTTTGGTGACACCATTCAACAAAACCCTGAATAATAATCTCACACAAATATTTTAATTTGTCGGACGTCTCTGATGAAAGCGCTATTGAGGAATCATCAGCAAACAATATTATCCTTACAATCAGATGGACGGAGTTATTGTAGTTGGATAATTTGGTGAAAACTTAATTCAAGCTTTAAGGTAAATCGTTTATAAACAAGAGGAATAAGAGTGGTCCCAGGACAGAGTCTTTGGAACTCCCAATTTCAAATTTCGCTCACCTGAATAAAAATCGTCAACTCGTACGAACACAACCCTATTAATGAGGTAGCTCCGAATCCAATCATGATACCTCTGAATTCCAGGTTATAAAGATTATTTAAAATAAACTGATGCGAGAGACTATCGAATGCTTGTGACAAATCGAAAAACCGGACAGCAACATGTTCGCCACGATCCAGATGCTCATAGATAAACTCAACAAAATTCAGCACTCCAGTATGAGTGGAGCGGCCAGCTCTCAATCCGTGCTGGGCACTATCAATAATTTGAAATTTGACGAGGTAACCCATCATTCAGTTACATACAATCATCACAAATACTTTGGAGAAGGTACTCAGGATGACAATTGGTCTGTAGTTCGAAACCTCAGTCATGCCATCTTTTTTGAAGACTGAAATAATGCAGGCTTTTTTCAGGAAGTGAGAAAATACTCCGGTGATAACTGATAAATTTATAAGATTTGTGAAATGAGTACTTAGCCAACCGATTATCAGATTCAAAATTCGGGCAGAAACGAAATCGACTCCAGAGCTTTTGGTTTTTTTCAGTGATTTAAGAGTATCAACCACCTTGTTGTCAAATACCGGATAGAAAAAGAAATTTGAATTAAGCAGAGTTGCAGTTGTACAGGTGGGGTGAAATGAACCTTTGAAATAACTATTAACAGACGTCTCCACGATCGCGGTGAAATAATCCACAAATATCTCAGCGACTACTATGGGATCATTATATGAAACGCCATCAATACTAAGGGAAATATATTTACGATTCTTCGCTGTTCTACCAGTCATAGTATTCACCATATCCCAGACCGTCCTATTCTTATTATTTGATGTTTCAATTAAATGTTTGTTGTATTTAAATTTGGTGCTCTTAATAACTCTTAATAATTTATATAAATCATAGGTGGGTTGACTACTTAGATTCCTTATATTCCTGTGTAACCAGTGAAGATGGTCCAAGTTACGTTTAGCTGCAGTACTAATAATAATAATAATAATAATAATAATAATAATAATTTATTAATCCCTTCTGACATTAAAAATGTATAGGACAAGTCAAACAATTTGTAATTACAATTTATCAGCAAAATATTCACTTACGGAGTAATAACATTTTTCCAAGAGTTTGTCTTTAACTTATATCTTAAACTCCCTGGAACTGAGCAATTGTATTCTTTTTGGAAGATGGTTTAAAGTTTTACTCAGGGGAGACATTTCAAATTTAGTCGTTCGGTGTTTTGGGAATGACATTATTTTTTCATTCCTAGTGTTGTAGTCATGATATACTGAGACTTTGGCAAAGCGGTTTTCGTTCTCTTTAGCATACAAGAGGCTCCTGAAGATGAATATTGATGAAACAGTTAAAATATTATGAGCTTTGAAATAAAGCCTACAAGAAGTTCTAGGTGCAATGTTGAAAATCAAGCGCAAAACACGTTTTTGAGCTATAAATACTCTACAAACATCGGTCGAGTTACCCTATAACATTATATTATAAGAGATGTAGCGGTACACAAGACTGTAGTACAAATTTATTAGTGACTGTAAGGGAATCAAATTTTTAACTCGACTTATGGCATAGGAGGAACTATTTATAATATTTTTCTGCAGACATAATGTACATGCGAGCACCACTTCAGATTCTGGTCTAAGTATATTCCCAGGAATCTTGTACTCTCCTTAGACTCTATCACATTATCAGAAAACCGTATTGTTAATTTATTCAGATCTAAGTTTTTGTTTTTGAAGTGTATGCATTCAGTTTTGCTGATGTTGATCATTATGCTGTTTTGATGGCACCAATCTACAAAACATTGTAGCAGCAGCTGACATAGTCTCTGCAGCTCCTCAAACGTCTTGGCCGTAATCACAATCGAAGTATCATCAGCAAACAAGACTAATCTCATTATGCCCAAAAAAAGCTCAGAATATGAGTAACCTGACATGAAAAAAAAGTATAGTCTTCAAATTTTTTGGTAGGTCATTGACGAACAAGAAAAACGGAAGTGGCCCCAGTACAGAACCCTGAGGGACACCCAAATTTATATTCTCTTCTTGCGAGTAACAATCACCATCATTGGATATCAGAAGATATCCAATTTTTTAAAGTTTCAGCACGACCAGAGTATTTTTTGAGTGGGCAACAATCTTCGAAAATAATATAAAAGAATAGTGCGAAACATTCATCTCTATGTTGAAAGTTGTAAATATCAGTAAAATCATACAGCGAAATAAATTAAACAAGATTATCTAAATTAGGCTGACTTAAATTTCTAACCAATTTTGGCGCATTGTGACTTTTATGAGCAGAGCTGTTAGTTATTGATACTTCAAAAGACATAATTCTATGATTACTAATGTGAGCCTCGTATACCTCAACATTACAATATTTCTACTCTCCATTAGTCAAAACATAATCCATTTTTGATATGGAATTATGTCCTGTAACATCAGTGCAGAGTCTAGTGGGTTTGTTAGGGACTTTTACACTGAAAAACTTTTCTGATTTAATTGTTTATTGACATCGAAAAGATTTGTACAAATTTAGAAAGGGACGACGTGACGTGCCGCTTGAGCTTTCTCGGGGGACTGCCTTTGTTCGGGCGGTTCGGCTTTTTAGTACCTGCCGAACTTACCCTGTTGCCACTGTCGCCTTGTTTATATTCTTAAATCTGGGGAGAAATACTGCTACACTACTCTGTCCTCAGTACCGGCTAACTTAAAAAAATTTACAATTTCATCCGCTACGATACGAATTATTATTACGCAACTAATGATAAAAATTAATATTTCTAGAAAAAAAATCTGAACATAAGATTAGTTAAATACACAAGTTCTTGATGATTTAACATGTTTTGTTGTGAATTTAATAGTTAGTACAATACATATAAACAATTGGTACATATTAGGTACTTGTTGTACGGGTTTGAAACAGTTCATGTTGGTCATGATCGTCTATATTGTTTTTTCTTTACTAGCGAGACACTCACTTTTTTACCGCACTGCGTCTAGGAAATCGCACTTGTTTTGGTTTTACCGCACTATCAGCTGGAAAAACCGCACTTGTCCTTTGATTTACCGAACTATCACGAAAGATATTTGCTGGGAAACCGCACTTTCCTACCCACTCTTGTCCTTATTTCTTTATCGTGAGTTGTCGGATTATTAGCACTAACGGTATCGTCTGTAGTGGTGCTAGTTGCTGGTGTCTCGTTACTAAGAATATAGGCGGGTTTGAGTCTATCGATAGATATATTGACTTGTTTTCCTCTAATATTGATTGTGAAATACTTTTCGAATCGTTGGAGAACTTTGAATGGTCCTTCATATGGTGGCTTCAAAGATTTCTTGACTCGGTCGGTCCGCAAAATTTGTGAGTGCAGGTATTTAGGTCTTTATGCACATAAACTATCCTAGAGGTATTTTCTTTTGTGGCAACGGGTTTAAGTTGTGCCATATGTTGGCGCAATTCTGCTGCAAAATCCTTTGTATTAATGGGTACGGTTGGTGGATTGAAAAATTCACCTGGGAGACGTATTGTTCGTCCATATAGCATTTCTGCAATTGAATGGTCAGCATCTTCTCTTACTGCTGTTCTAAGTCCCAACAAAACTGTTGGCAAGGATTCAGTCCAACTTGGATTGTTATGGGCTCTAATCGCTGCTTTCAAAGTTCTATGCAGTCTTTCGAAAAGTTGGCTTTCGAACTGTCTGCCTTGGTCGGTAACGATTGTCGCCGGAGTCCCAAATCTGGCAATCCAGTTTTTATAAAACGATTTCGCGACTACCTCTGCGGTCATATTTGTCATTGGTATGACTTCCATCCATCCTGTGAAGCGGTCGATACATGTTAGACAATATGTTTTGTCTCGGGAAGGTGGTAATGGTCCAATAATATCCAAATGCACTACGCTGAATCTATCGTCGACTTTCTGAAACTTGCTTAGTTCTGACTTCGTATGTCTTGTGACTTTGTTTTTTTGACAGTCAATACAGGTTTGTGCCCATTTTCGGATATCCTTCTTCATTCCTGACCAAATTATTTTAGAGGAAATTTGTTTAACGCTACTTTTATTCCAGGATGTGCAAAATTATGAAAATGCTTGAATGTTTGTAATCGTAACGGTTTGGGGATATATGGTCGAATATTTTCTGTTGATATATCACACCAAATATTTTTTCCAGAGTCTATTTGATATTTTCTGAACTGTAATCGTGGGTTTGCACGTAATTCTTCCAGTTCTGGATCATTTTGCTGTTGCTTTTCAATTTCTGCATAATCAATCACGTTGATTTCGTCTATCCTAGATAAAGCGTCAGCAATAATGTTGTCTTTTTTCCTTTTATGTGCCTTATATCTGTAGAAAATTGGGAAATATATTGTAACTGGCGAAGTTGGCGTGGCGAAGCTTTCTCGTTTTTTTGTTTGAATGCAAAAGTGATTGGTTTGTGATCTGTAAATATTGTGAATTGTCTCGGTTTCAAATAATGTTCAAAATGTTTCACAGCTAGGTAGATTGCTAAAAGTTCATTATCGTAAGTACTGTAGTTTTTTTGAGGTGAATTAAGCTTTCTTGAAAAAAATGCAATAGGCCTCCAACCTGATGGCTCGAATTGCTGTAATACTGCCCTATTGATTTGTCTGATGCATCTTTAAATAATGCTATTTGGGCATCAGGATGTGGAAATGTTAATGCTGTGGCATCTACTAAACTCTTTTTACAATTATTGAATTGGGTTTCAGCTTCAGGTGTCCAATCAATTAAATGATGATCATTTTTCTTGGAACCTTTTATATATTCATGTAGAATGGCTTGCATTTCAGCTGCATTTTTTATGTATCTGCGATAGAAATTAATTATTCCTAAGAAGGTTCGTAATTCACGCACCGTCCGTGGTTTTTTGTACTCTTTGATTGCTTCCACTTTCTCTTGTAGTGGTGTTGATGCACTTGCAGTCATTCTGTAACCCAAGAAATCTACTTCTGATGCTGCTATAACTGATTTGGACAAATTTAGCCGAAGTCCATATTGTCTCAATCGTTCGAAAACAAGCTTCAAGTGTTCACGATGTTCTTCTTCTGACGAGGAAGATATCAGAATATCGTCTATATAAGCAAAAACAAATTCTAATCCATAAAAAACCTGATGTATAAATCTTTGAAATGTTGCACCTGCGTTGCGTAAACCAAAACTCATGCAATTAAACTCAAAAAGACCAAAAGGTGTTATAATGGCTGTTTTACATTTGTCTTCTCCTGCAATTGGTATTTGGAAATATGCTTTGAATAAATCTATTTTAGCGAATATTTTTGAGTTGGATAGTATGTGGTGAAAATCTTCTATTCTTGGAATAGGATATCTGTCAGGTAACGTCTGTGCGTTTAATCTTCTATAATCTCCACATGGTCTGATAGATCCATCTTTTTTTGGTACTATATGTAGTGGGCTAGACCAGTTTAACTTTGAAGGTCTTATTATATTATGATCTAGCATAAATTGAAATTCTTCTTTTGCTTGTCGCATTCTTTGAGGATCCAATGGTCTCGCTTTACTATATACTGGAGGACCTTTAGTATGTATTTCGTGTTTCACATCATGCATTATTTCAATTGGCACTGGATTTGGGGATGTAATATCGGAAAACGCAGCAAGAATATCAGCGAATTCGCCGGTATTACTCACGGTCTGAATTATGTTTTGGCAGTTCACAACGGCAATATTTCCGGTGAGGTCCAATTTCGTGTTTCCATCTATTAATTTTCTACCTCGTATGTCAATCAACAAATTGAAACGATTCAAGAAATCAGCTCCTATGATAGCTTTACAAGTTTGAGCTATTATGAAAGGCCATTGGAATTGTCTTCTCAGTCCTAAATTTAAGGTTAAAATTTTTGTACCAAACGTTGGGATGGTTGTTCCATTTGCAGCATATAACTTGAATTCGGAGTCGGTTGTGGTTTTTAATTTATTTTTATTTGCTGGAAAAATGGATACATCAGCGCCACTATCTATCAGAAATTGCCAACCTGTTTTTTTGTCCCTAACAAATAAGCGGAATTGACGGTTCTTGTGTGGCACAGTGCTTTCCGCTTGCTCTACTGCCGATTGGAGTTTTCCGACGTCTTCCATGCACAAGGTGGTGTGCACTTTTCTGACAAGCATCTTTTTCCGTAACGAAAATGTCCATAACAGAATCTTCCATTAGGATTATATCTTCTACGATTTCTACGATCTGTGCTAGGAGATCTGCTCCTGCTACTATCTCGAGATCGGGAATCTCGTCTCCTCGATTGAATCGCGTCTATTTTCGCTTCTAAACTCGCGAATCTTGCATTTAAATCGTCTATAGGAGAACTGTTCTGATTTAAACTACTGACTGAAAATATTTCTTTCCGAGGATTTATTTCTGATATTTTATCTGCCATTACAGCTAATTTATCCAAAGATTCATCACTGACTATTATGATGTTCTTTATTGTGTCCGGCAGTTTGTCTAACCACAGCGTCTTCAGAGCTTTGTCGGTAATTTCGGAGCCTGCGAGTGCCTGCATTTTCCTCATTAATTGACTAGGTTTCATATCTCCTAGTTCGATACCCGTCAACAAAACTTTTAACTGCTTATCGTCGCTGACCTTATAAATGTCGATGAGGCGAGCTTTGGCTAGAGAAAATTTATCAGGAGAGTTACCCTTAATAATGTCCCATATGTTTTCCAAATATTTCGGTTCGATTTGTCCCACCAAGTAATTGAACTTGGTTTCCTCTCGGGTAATCCTAGAAGTAACAAACTGTGCCTCTATTTGTGTGAACCATATTTCGGGCTTTTCAACCCAAAATGGTGGAATTCGTATGCTGACTCCTGCTTCTTCGAGTGGTTGCGTCATGGCGGTCTGTTGAGCGTTGTTTTCATTCATGTTGATAATTACTGTTCATTATTCACTCACTCACGTGTCCGTATTTCACTATTCGTAACGTTATTTTAGTCGAGGGTCACCAATTGTTAGGGACTTTTACACTGAAACACTTTTCTGATTTAATTGTTTATTGACATCGAAAAGATTCGTACAAATTTAGAAAGGGACGACGTGACGTGCCGCTTGAGCTTTCTCGGGGGACTGCCTTTGTTCGGGCGGTTCGGCTTTTTAGTACCTGCCGAACTTACCCTGTTGCCACTGTCGCCTTGTTTATATTCTTAAATCTGGGGAGAAATACTGCTACAGGTTCATTTGATGAAATCTTCAAATTAAAGCATTCCAGCAAATCTAAGAATAATATACGTTTTTTGACCTAGTATCAAGTAAATCAATATTGAGATCACCACAAACAAATATCAAATCTTTCAAGAAAATTTTCAACAATACAAGAACTCGGTCGATATACACTCAGAATGGCCATGCGGACGCTATGGGTAATCACTACTGTTCCACTAACTTCACATTCCAATTCTTCCGATCCATTCAAGGGATTAGAACAAAGCAATTAGAAGTTTTTGAAGAATTGAGGAAGGATAGCATAGATATTCGTGTCCTCACAGAAACAAAAAAAGAGTTAATGAAAGAATCGGAGAGTACATTCATTTTTTACAGGGGCGTTGACAAAGGTGAATGGGCCAAAAGTGGAGTTTCATATAAGCGAAGAGATCATATAAAATGTTGAGAAGAAATAAATGACCGAATAACATTGGAGATAGAGAAGAAAAGGATCTTCTGGAATTCAGGTTACATCTATTGTACTTAGTGTTCTCTTAATTTTATTATGGTATTCTTATGGTTCATTTCTGTTTCTATTCCTATGATTTGTTTATTGATTTGGAACTTTTTCTTCGTAGTGAATATTTGATATTTGGGTCCTTTTATAAGTAATTTTAATTTTTGATCGATGAAATTTGTTATTGAAAGATTCATAAACGTCGAGAAAAATGTATTTTTCGACACCGTGTGTGCTGAGAAATGTGTGTGTTCTGATTTTATTTCAGCTTCGAGTTGAAGTTTGGAGAGCTTTTGTAGAGTGAATTATATTTGTGTCTGGAAATTTCGCTGACCTTTTCTTTAGTTACTGAGCAATCGAACTCGATATTGTGCAATATTTAACGGAGATCATATTTAAAACACATTAAATATAATTTTATGTTGTCTCTTACTCAGAAATGTTTCTTAACTTCTTCAGTAAGTCAGAGTTTCTCGATCCAGGGACGAAACCTATTAGCTGTGGAATTGTGGACACTAACTTGAATGCGATGTAATTTGGAACTATTTTACGTTTCACATCTCTTTGTTGAACCACAGATTTAATGATATACTATTAAATTGCACTTGAAATTTGTACTACAGTGTCATCAGTGTTGTTCGGCTGATTTGATAGATTGTATTGATTTTATTTTTTTTTGTGAAAATCCATTATCAATATTAAAAGGAACAAGTATTTTGTCTAATTTTCAATTTATCTTACGACACGACCGGTTTCAGTTGTCATTACCTCGTCAGGTGCTAGATACAAACTGAAATATTTTTTTGTTGTTGAGCCTATAGGACATTAAAAAGATGTAAATGGCTTATTTTAAAATTGACCGTATTCATATGATACCTCTCAGTCAAACTATGGTGATAAACTGCAGACGGTTTTTCTAATTTCAGATGTTCTTACAATCTGTTCCCGAAGTGTCGGCCTGTTTGGCTAACATGAGTTCCATTGTTGGTATCACTTTAGGTGAAATGGAGAATTTGAGACCTTTGTTGAGGAAAGATATTTGGTCTTCACTTAGATCTATACCTACTTGATAAATTGATTACTGCTTTGAATGATCCAAAAGTTCATAGGTTCTCGAATCCTTCATGAGCTTCTCAAGTCTTCTTTCTTGAATTTTTTTTTTTGGTCATAAATTTCTTCATAGCTATGTTTTATTCAGTTCTTTTCCACATCTTAGACATGTCGAAAATTTAGCCAGAATAATTTATTCAGCTGAATGCTTACGTCATCGTTTGGATATTCGAGTAGTCCAATTATTTCTATGGCAAGATCGGATCAAAATCAAAGTTTTTCATCTAGTACTATTCAATTTTTGTAGATGACGTCAAATGATCAAGTGACCTATTTATTTTGTTTAGTTCATCTACAACCTGTATGACCTCAAAATATTATTGAGATTTCTCATAATTAATACCAGAAATTTTCATATATAAACATTTATTTTTCAAATAGACGTCAACAATTAAGTGAAGATTAAATAAGCTCTACATAAAACGAAAGCTAATCACAATCATAATACTGGACATACGAACACATATAAACTTTGTATAAAATAATAAAATATTAGGAGATACATAAAAATATAAGTCTTTGAGTTCACTCTTCATAGAAAGTGAAATAAGGAAAATAATAAATAAATATATTTAAATTAGTGCTGCGAAGAACCTTCAGATAACTTGTTATAAGGTGCCATATAGACATAGTCCCCTACTAATAATCTCATTGTAAATATTACCTGAGACTTATCAATTGGGAATATCACAATCTCTCCCTTGAAAACCAAATAAATATTAAAGTTTATTTCAAGGATAGGAAAAACTATTTCTAAGGAAATAGTTGCTTCATTTGACCGATTTTCAATCAGTTATGTTGATTTTAGTATCATTCCTCAGCCTCTCCTACCATGTGAACAGTTTCAGCAGCTCCGTTAAAGAGTAAACTGATAATCTCAGTTTTATCTTATCTAAATATCAAATATCAAACGACGTCTCGAACGAAACACAACGGTTACTGGGGTATCTGAAACCAAAAACATAATCAATTTATTTAAAAATAAATGATACCTATGGTATGCATTGGAGTGTAAGAAGGCACTGGAAAGATGTCAGGGTATGATGCAAATAAGAATGACGTTATATTTTTATCGGGGTCATCTTTGGTTGAAGAGATCAACGGTCGTAATAAAAGAGCCAAATCTTCGACGATCTCCCGGTCATTGTTAAAGGTTTTTTACCATTTGTGCTCTTGTGTTTCCGACAAGAGTCTCCTTAACTTTTTTCAGCACACGAAATTTAGTTCCAAACACGTAAACAAACAAACCGCTAGCATGTTTGGTATAGTAATTACGAACAGTACTATCAACAGACAGAAACTTAAATACTTAGAAATACACAACGCGAGCAATTTGAATGAAAATTTCTGGATCTTTCCTGAGTGTAAATCTTAGATCTCATCTAATGTACAAAAATAATAATACAAAAAACATATCCTCGCGGCCACTGAGGCATAATTTTGATCTTGACAATACAGGCAAAGCAGCTCGATACCTCTTTGTAATTGGCACACCATAATCACATTTACGAACAAATCAACAGAGTAGCACCTCAACACATTGATTTATTAATCAAATGATCGAAAAAACGTTAGTGAGAATAGCACTGGCCTGAGGTCTTGAGCTTTTTTGTGGTGCTTTTTAAGTTCTTTTCCGGACTCAAAGAGTGCTATACAGAAACCAACGACAGAGATTGTGAAGGAATCCAAAAACTTAGATCTTTTTTTTTTTTTTTTTTTTTTTTTTTTATCGGTTTAAAACGTGCGACGACGTTGTCCGATGCCTAGATTCCATCGTTTGCGATCCTCCCATTGTCCTATTTGCAAGTTTCGTTCGCTCATTGCTTTTCGTATTCCTTCCATCCAGTTCTTCTTTGGTCTTCCTCTTCGTCTTCTCATATTAGGTATCCACTCCATTATTTGTTTTGGTAGTCGTGTCTGTCCCATCCGTTGAACATGTCCATACCAGATCAGTTGTTTTCTCTCTATATCATCCATGATCGTGCCTTCTACTCCCATTTGATTACGTACTTCTTGGTTTCTCACTCTTTGCATTCTTGATATTCTAGCCGATCTCCTCAACGCATCCATCTCTGCAGCCTCTATCCTCTTCCTATTTCTCTCTGTAAGTCTCCATGTCTCCGATCCATATGTTAATTGGCTTTTGATCATTGTATTGTAGATGTTGAACTTTCGTGATCTAGTTATGTTTTTGCTCCACAATATTCCATTCAAACAGCCAATCACTTTCCTTGCTTCTGTTACTCTTGATCTTATCTCATTATCATCTGTGCCGCTTGTGTCGAACTTCACTCCCAAATACTTGTACTCCTCGCAAGGTTGTATGCTTTCTGTACCCCCAATATCCAGTACACTCTTTTCGTCTCCAATACAAAGGTATTTAGTTTTCTCAGGTTTATTTCTAATCCCCAACATTCATATGTTTCTTTCAGTTTACGTGTCATGTATTCTAGATCTTCTTTGTCTCCCGCGATTATAACCTGATCATCCGCAAACTGTAAGGTGTAAATGTTTGTATCATCGTTCAAGGGTATGCCCATCCCAGAACATTTTCGCTTCCATTGTATCAAAGAATATTTTATATATATTTTAAATAAAGTGGTCGATGTGGTGCATCCCTGTCGCAATCCCTTGTTGACATAAAATGGGCTTGACAATTTGTTTCCTATTTTAATTTTAGATGTTGAGCCATAATATAGATTCTTCAATGCACCAATCAAAGTCTGGTTTATATTTGTGTTCTGTAGTGTTTCCCATAGCTTACACCAAGGTATTGAGTCGTAAGCCTTGGTTAGATCTACGAATAAAATATGCGTTGCTAGGTTAACTGAACTCCTTTTTCAATGATCTGTTTCATACAGAACACATTGTCCGTGCATGATCTTCCAGCTCTGAATCCACATTGTTCCTCCTCTTCGTCAATTTCTTTTTGTATTAGGGCTTTCAAAACCTTTCCGTATAGTCTGCTGAGCGTACTTGTAACTGAGATGCCTCTGTAGTTCGAGCATACGTCTTTTCTCCCTTTTTTATGAATTGAAGATATATAAGCCTGTTTCCAAGCATCCGGAACATCCTCTCCGTTTATGTATCGGCTGAATATTGTAGTGAGCAGGTGGAAAAGTTTTTCAGTACCGTTCTTGATGAGCTCTGCATATATTCCCTCTGGTCCACAGGATATACCATTTTTAGACCTCTTATATTCTCCACCACCATTTCCATATCAATTTCGATGTTCTCACCATGAATGTTAACTGGGTTTTCCTCTTCTGTGTATTGTGGACGTCGTTCTTGAAGTAATTCTGTGTAGTGCTGTATCCATTGTTGTTGTCGGATCACGCTTATGTTGGATTTTTCCTTTCCTGTTGATTTAACATTTTTTATAAACTTCCACACTTCTGTTGTTTTCCTTCCTCCTATGTATGTGTCTATTTCTCGGCATTTTTTATCCCATATTTCGTTCTTTGCTTGGTTAATCATGTTTCGTGTTTCTCTTTTCATCGCGTTGTACGTATCTCGATCTTCTTGTTGCCTTGTTGTGATCCACTTTATATAAGCTTTCTTCTTTCGTTCTATCATTTTTTCTACTTCGTCGTTCCACCATATCTTCGCACTATTAAGTTTTCTTTTCTCTCCAATAGCTTCTCTTGCTGTTTGATGTATACTTTCAACAATATTCTTGTATATATCAGGTGTTCTTTGATTTTCCGGAGATTGCAAATACATGTCAAGTCTACGTTGATACAAATACTTGGTAGAATCGTCTAAAAGGCCCTCCAAATTATATTTCGGGTAATCTATTGTTTCACCTGCTTCATCATGTTGGTTATCTGGTTTGTTGTCTCCGACGAAAGTTTTTGCAATCTTAGCCTTCAAAAGATAGTGGTCCGATCCGCATGTGACTCCTCGATGAACCTTTACGTCTTCTATTTTTAAGGTTGATTTTTGTCGTGTGATAAAATAGTCTATGATTGATTTTATTTGTCTTGTTGGTTGTTCCCAAGTATACTTATGGATCCATTTATGTCTGTAGAAACCGTTTGTGATTTTCAGTTCGTTTTGTCTACAAAAGTCAATTAATCTAGTTCCATTGTCATTAACGGTATTCTCTCCATAAGGTCCCACCACGTTGTCTCCTGTCTTTGATCCTGTCCTACTATTAAAATCACCTAACAATATGAGTTCTCTGGTATTGCCTATTTGAACAACTGTATCGTTGAGTTTTTCGAAGAATTCATCTTTTATTTGAACTTGTTCATCATCTGAAGGTGTATATACTGCTATTATAGTAATTCGCCGGCCCCAGAGATCCAGGTTGAGTGTTATTATGTTTTCGTTTACGTATTGCCAGCTTCTGATATTTTTCTTATATTTTGAATGCACCAGAATAGAAACACCACGTTTTGCTCTTTGTTCCTTGGGTACGCCACTAAATATATGGACATATTTTCCAACATTTTCCGTTCCGTGGCCTTTCTTCTTGGTCTCAGTTAGTGCTATTATATCCATATTCATCGTCTCTAGTTCTGACGTAATTTCCAACATCTTGTTCCGACTACCTTGTACATTCCATGTTCCGTAATTCATAAACCTTTTCCATTCCCTTGGTCGTTTTACCGTGAATCCAATCCTTGTTCCGAGGCTATTTCTAGGCTTTTTAGCTGTTGTGAGGTTTTTACGAGTGTTGAGTCGCTGGCCCAACGCCTCAACCCCCAACCTGGAGGACCAGGGTATCTCTCTTTGTCTGACTCCTCACTCTCGACCTGTCCGGCTTGGGTGGCCCTACCAGTAGCTGTGCTACCGCCGGCATAGCTCTCAAGATCCCTGGAGTACGCAAGCTCCTCACCCGGCATAAAATGCCTTCGTCAAGGTGGAGATACCTTCGAAGGAGAACTTAGATCTTACATGTACAATAACTTAACTTACAGTTTTTCTTCAGTTTTCTTTCAACCACATACATACTTGAATCAACTACAATTTATTTTATTATTATATAGAATCTGAATCATAACCAATGTATTAAAATACAGGGTCATTTGAAAACGAAACGAACGAGATTACAGACGAAATAAATTTTTTCGATAGAAATGCTTGGACAGGTCGATTTCTGTTTCGAGGGAGACAACTTAAGACGTAGGTCACGGACGCATAGCGCTTCAACCCTTGCTACTATAACCCTCACCCCCAAATTTTGAATAGGGAAGATGAGGTGAGTGATATCTCATTTGAAAGGTATATTTATACTGATTTCAGCACAGTAATTGTTTGTTCATTTTATGCATTAGTTCTCGAAATATTCTTAACTAAGTATTTGAAAATGAAGTGGTGTTCTCATGGCACTTGTAGTGTTTTTTTCTGAAAAATCGACAACCATGACTGTGGCTTCCTTCCTCCAATCCACTGACATAGAAATCTTCAATCAAGATGTCGAACCTGGCTACCTGGTAATCTTACTAGAGATATGTATTTGGACTTATTGGAAAATCACATTGATCCAATTTTGACGGAAATTATTGAAAAATATGCTGGAAATTATGTGGAAGATCAGATAGTGTTTCAGCAGGATGGAGCTTCTCCACACTACGCCTTACCAGTTCGAGAATATCTGAATCAAAGATTTCCAAATCGGTGGATTGAAAGAAGGGGTCCCACTGAATTGCCCGGCAGATTTGTCACCACTAGATTCCTTTCTTTGGGGCCACTTGAAGTGTAAAATTTACTCTACACAGCCCGATTCCATAGAATATTTAAGAAGACGTATAATGAACCAATGTCGTCAAATCACTCCAGAAATGCTGCAAAATGTGCGTCATCGTTTCGAACAAAACTCATTTCATTATATAGAAGCTAATGGGAACAATTTGAATATTCAATTAATTGATGTGAGTTTTTGATAAATTATTCACTTTACTTTGAAAAGTCTTATTTCTTAGATCAATACTTCAAATCGTTCTGATACCGTACAGTTGGAGAATGATTTCAGTGAATAAAACATCTGACCAGTTAACACGTACGGTATGACTTCATTTGCCCAGTGGTAGATGTTTTGCAATTTCAAATACAAGTAGGGAAATTTTGGTGTTTCGGAAGCACGAAATGTCAAATATTCTCAAAAAATTAATTTAAGTGATAAAATTAACTAACGCATGAATATTTCGAGAACTAATGCACAAAATGAAAAAACAATTACTGTGCTGAAATCAGTATAAAAGTACCTTTGAATTGAGGTATCACTCACCCTATCTTCCCTATTCAAAAATTGGGGGTAGGGGTTGTAGCAGCAAGGGTTGAAGCGCTATGCGTCCGTAACCTACAAGTGGTCCCCCTCGAAACAGAAATCGTTCTGTCCGAGCATTTCTACCGAAAAAACTTATTTCGTCTGTAATCTCGTCAGTTTCGTTTTTAAATGGCCACCCTGTATAAAGTATATTACAGTAAAATTATTCTTGTCAATGTCCTGTTTCAAATATCAATGATGGTTGTTATGTTTTTTCGAAAGAATTGAATTACTTGTGGTAATAAGCACTCAAGAATTACAGACTTCAATGTATCGCCGTTCGATTTGTGCCATTTTTGATGTGATATTGTTCAGATTAACAAAATTTTAAATGTTTTCCGAGGTTATTGATTTTCGAAATATCTTTGATTTGTACCATTTTATTGTAAATACCATATTTTTCAAGATCTCGGAACGTAACGTGTTTTGATTGGCAACCTAGTTTGAGATCATTGATACTGATATCTCTTTATTCATATTTGTCTAATTGTGAGATATGTTAAGAGTTTGTTTCCTTCCTAAAAATGTATCGATATTTTTCTTTGGATTTGGACTCTCAAAAATAATGGATCGAAGATAAGATTTGACTGCTATCAGGCAAGTTTTTTTGTAATTTGGGCTTGAATAAATAGGGTTTTTCAAAGAACATGAGCTCACTTGAAGGATATAATGGATATAAGTTCAATTATGATTTTTCATGAAATAGATTTTCGTTCTTTCCGTTGAGTTTCAGGAGGAGAAAATTTCAGCTTTGAACAAAATTGAAAGAAAATTGTGAGTGGTATTTTGAATTTATTAAATAGGTTCGTTCATTCATTGAAGCTTTTGTTTTAGAATCACATGGTCCAGAGTCAAGAAAAAAAAACTCTAAAACAAGCGCGCTAAAGCTCATGATGAAACGTAAAAGCTCTTCTGAATTTTATTATTCATTATTTCAAATAGAATAATTCTACGTCTTTCAGAAAAGATTCACAATCTCTATGCTATAAGAAAAATATGGAATGACTCGTCCAGGATGAAACATCCAACATATGAGCACAGAACATAAGTACCCTGACTCGTCTTGACGAAGAGTATTGGTTGTGGTCGCGAAGAAAGTTAAAGGGATTTTTATCGAGTCAGGTGCTTGTAGCACCACCACATGTGTTGGTAGAGAGATCTGAAATTGTAGGCTATTTACAGTACCGCGCATGAGTAGTTCGCTGAGTTGCAGCAATAAAATCAAACTTAATGATTTTCAAGAAATAGAACAACTTTGACGATTTCCACTCACCTTCATCGCATTTATTTTGTTCTCTTTTTCTCTTCAACTCATTTTCTATTTTATTGAAATTATCCACCATCTGCTTGTCTTCTTCGGTGAATAGTCCATCTGAAGAATACGATGATCCAGAGCTACTTCCTTCAGCATTTTCGTCATTTCCGCTCCACCTCTTCTCCTCTCCAGTATCTATTTTGTGGTTTCTATTACACCTTTCGATAGATCCACTACTCCTATTATCATTTCCACTGCCTTCATCTTCAATTTCGCTATTGCTGTTTTCGTTTTCACTATTTTCATTTTCACTATTAATATTATCGGTATTTTCATTTTCATTATTTTCATAAACGCTTTCTTCATTTTCACTATTTTCATTTTCGCTATTATCATTTGTACTCTTGATACTATAATTTCCACTACTACTATTTTGATTTCCACTCTTTTTATTGATACTTCCATTATTGTTATTATCACCTCTTTTATTGCTTTTGTCGCTTCCACTACTGCTATTATTACTTCGATTACTTCCACTCTTCCTACAGTTATTGTCGTCATCCCTGCTTTCATTTCTATCTAAGACAACTGAAACTTTCAGTTTTGTGTCGTTACGCCGTGGAGTATATGGGAGCATCGGAAGCATTCCTTCATAAACAAAATCATCTGGATGATTGTATACGCTTCCATTCAAATATACCATGAAATCCTGGAAACGTTGTTCAGCTGCGAAATAAATGAATTGAATTAAAAAATCATTATTTCAATATCGATATCATTATGGATATGTTTGAGGGAAAAATATATATTAAAATTATTTAAGAGCATCGACAGGAGATAAGCTTCTGTCAGACGTTTGTTGTCCACTTTATACTTCGCACACAAAAAATTTTTTAAGTATAGTGTTTTCCAATAGGGACTTGACAACTTTGAATCTAAATAGAACAAAACCATTTGAGATATTTCACAAACTTTATTAT
Organism: Micraspis discolor; assembly: GCA_030674115.1. Taxonomy (NCBI): domain Eukaryota; kingdom Metazoa; phylum Arthropoda; class Insecta; order Coleoptera; family Coccinellidae; genus Micraspis; species Micraspis discolor. The sequence goes on along the minus strand of JARTUT010001758.1, from coordinate 429,458 downwards.
TGACTTGAAGTACAAACACAACATATATGAATGGAAGGCGACTTCGTTCATATGGCCAACACGAGTCCGTTTACAGCGGTCAATTCTCTGGACCCAATTTCCGATGACTCGGCCACACATTTCAGCCGAATCGGCCGCTATTTCGTTGTTGTCTCTAAGCTCTTGCAGTGTCGTCGGCTTGTTGACATAGACCAGTGACTTGACGAAGCCCCAAAGAAATTAGTTCAGAGGCGTCAAATGGCACGAACGAGGCGGCCAATCAACGGGGCCGTTTCTCGAAATTACACGTTCATCAAATGTCTGCTTCAATAAACTGATTGTTACGTGTGCTGTGTGGCTAGTGGCACCATACCTCATGTTGGCCAAGTCCATACCTTGCAATTGGGACCAAAAAAAATTCGTTATCATATCGCGGTAGCGATCGCCATTGACCGTAACGTGATGATTGCTGGCGTCAACCAAAAAATACGGTCCAATGATGCCGCCGGCGTGAAGACCGCACCAAACCGTGATTTTTTTGGTATGCAATTGAGTCTCGTGAATCACGTGTGGGTTGCTGCTCCAATAACGCATATTTTGCTTATTGACAAAGCCATTGAGCCAAAAATGAGCTTCATCGCTGCGATTTTTTCGTTACTGCGACTGGTCCCTTGTCTCACTGGCATGACAACATCCAACAATGAATACGTAGACTCGAATTTTTTTATCAAACTTGTGATTGCCTGTCTACTAGGGCGCGATTAACACCGAAAATTGGAGTTAAGGCTCTTAAAGTTGCGGTCACCGACTCCGAATTTCGGTAGTAAATTTTTATAACTTAAAAAACGTTATTCGTTCGTGTATTTCACCATGACGAGAATATTCTCTTTACTGAATACATTGACGTGACAGTTCAATGATTGGTCTAAGGGTGCGTTCACAAATTAAATTCAAAGTTGCCAAGTCTCCATTGAAAAACCGGACATAACTATCAGAAGTACTACTGTTGAAATTGTGAATGAAACAAAAATCTTTTACGACTACGCAAAGTTGCTGTAGCCAAAATCGTACATTTTTGATAGCCCGAATAACGTTTATTAACAATTTATACCAAGAACCACTATGGTACAATGTTGTGCTTGTTAATGATACGTAATACTCTTGATTATCAAAATATTCCTGTTCAATAGAATTCGTAAACGAATGCCAAAATTTCCCTCACTTCCATAGATATATACCGAATTGTACACATAACACTAATATTTGATATTGAATTTGGAGTACATTGAAATGTCTAAATAATTATTGTTTACTAGCTGACCCGACAGACTTCGTCCTGTCAAAAAGATTTGTAATGTGGCAGTTTTTGTGCCTACGTATTTTGAAAAATTCTCCTGAACAGAACCGTCACCCTGGTGATATATATTCTTTTGAAAGTTCAAAAACCCTGGTGATAGGGCGTTGTGAATAAAAAATAATTAAATAAAACATATATAAGGATTTAAAAGTAAGTAATCGCTTTATTGTTAATAATGTGAATCATAATTATTATTATTATCATTGTAGTGCTTTGTGGTATACGATGTTTTTTGTTTGATTACCTGGCGCATAGATAAACAAATCTGATGGTTTTCCAACACGGGAACAGGCAACATACAATTGACCATGTGAGAAGCATGGGTTTTCTAGATTAATACCACAAACACTTAATGATTATAGCCCCAAAAGGGACTTGTTTATAGTCATTTAAACTCAAATGGCACATCAGTCGGAATCATTGGGATGCGCGGCATGATAACATCTTCTCCTTTGTACTTTCCTTTGAGTATAGTTGCTTCTATCAAATTGTTTAGTAATTTTTTTATCGCTAAACGTGTACCATTGCAAAGACGCGGTTGGTTGATATTTCGCAACATTATAACCACCGCTCCAACCTTTAATTGAAGATTGCGAGTTAGTAATCCTGGCAAATCCAGCGAGTTTAAAAATTCCGGTGGATAGTTGACTACATCATCTTGATTAGTAGCCGAATCAACTGATTTATATATACTCAATTCGCCTGTAATTTGTTCTTGAATTTTGAAATTTAATTCATTTACATCTATGTTTTTTGCAGCCAGTATAGCTCGTTCGCTCAACCAATCATGGTTTCTGTAATTTTGAGAAACATCTGGAAACACCTTCTGAATAAGTTCATCTTTTGATCGAGTTAACTGACAAAAACTGAGGAAAGTTAATGCAGCCAGTCAACATGTCTATAGGAAATTTGCCATTACCAATGTCAATGAGTTGTTTAGAGAATATGATTCCAGATTGGTCATTTTGCAACTCGACACGCATATTCTTGCTTAAATGAAGTACTTTGACATGTTTCCACAAATTGGAGGACTTTAGACATGCATTGAGTTCATCAGCTGGCGTTGATCGTGGAATAACTGGCAATGTTTGACGAAAATCTCCTGCTAATAAAATCATTGCACCACCAAATCGGTTATTATTGCTCCGTAGATCTTATAAGGTTCTGTCTAAAGCCTCCAAAGATTTTTTATGTGCCATCGTGCATTCATCCCAAACAATCAATTTAGTTTGCTGCAAAACCTTTGCCATTGCAGAGTTCTTCGAAAAGTTGCAGGTTGGAGTTTCATTGCTTTGCATATTGAACACACCTACATTGCTCAGACAACAGTGAGTGCTTGTAATTTAATATGAACTTTATACCATAGCAATTAAGCTCAAATTGACTACGTTTTAGTTACAAATCATTTGTATGGGAAAAAGAAAAGGGCTATTTTTAGGGTTTTTCCAGCAATAATTCTAATTTTTTTCACCGTAAAAACCATCCTTGAAATTCAACGAACATTTCATATATATTATATAATTGGTCCAGGCGTTGTTGAGCTATGCGCTTAACAACACATTTTGTGATTCATTTTTATATTATAGATTTCAAAATAATATTGTTGTTAGTTGTTCCAGCAGCCCAACAGTAATCCTTGCTGAAAGGTAAATCATTATTCTATTATAGGGATAAAATATTTGTAATGTTCATAGTACATTGCTATCTGAAAACATTGGCCATAAAATTATTAATGCTATTTAAATATTCCTCTGTTGATTCAACAGTCGTTCTGTAAGTGAACGTGATATACACGAACAAAAAAAATCCACATCGCTACTACCTTTGTCTACTAACCTAACTCTAGTCTAGTCTACTGCAGTTTGTAGCTAGGTCGCAAGTTTGCATTTAAGACAAAGAAACTGATAACTGATTTTTCAGACATTGAATTAGCCAAACCAACGAGGAAAATATTCTATCATTAAATCGCCCAGTGCGATGCGTTAGCAGGTGCGTTGTGGGCAATGCTGACGGCCACAGCGGTGACTTGTCCAACGTAGAAAGTAGGCTTAGGCAAACTAGTTCGAGAAAGGGATCGCTCTTCTAGTTCATCAGCTCTTTCATTGGATCCCGGTTAGGGGGCGGTAATGCCTTTAGGAAGTACATCGTTGGATAGTTCGCTCTTTTTTCAATATTGCTCTGGATGGACAGGTCTTTTACTTGCAATTTACAACCCGGTAAATGGTTATAAACTTCGAATAAATTGTAATAGACCGAATGATTTTTTTAATTTTTTCTTTCTTCGGATATGTATGTGGGCTACAAAATAATTATTGAAAGCTGTCAATATTCCCAAAGAATTATTCTCTGAGTTCATCAAGAATAGCCGAGAATCGAAAACAGTCATGGTAGTACGTCACTTTACTACTTCCTCGTTCCTAGTTCGCAACGAACTAACAATCCAATTGAACTGGGCGATTATGAGATATACTAACGAAATCATTCGATTAAAGAAATGTCTCGAGATATCTAGATTATAAATAACGGTTAGTAGTTACTAATAATAATCTATACAGTACAGCTGCGTGGGGACGAGACAGACGACAACTCGATCTTTCGCTCGTATAATCGAGTGCTGCCTAATTGTCTCTCGGCTTAGACGGGATGCGATTATACAAGATACGAGAGACGATTATGCAGCACTCGGTTATACGAGTCATTTCTCGTCAGCCACACATAATAGTGTACTATACCACTATTGCCATCGATTTATCGGTATTTCTACCGATTTAGGGTCTAATCTACAGAAATGCTGTGAAGATTTACCAATTTTTCAGTTCCACAGATGTCAAGTCAAAATGAAATATTTTACCAAATAAATAAATTTTAATAATGATATTCAAAATAAACTCACAACTTCAGTATTTTGAAAAAAAAATCACATTCATTCAGAAATCAATTACGAATAACTAATAGAATATCACAGTTGACGACAAGATATTGTCGATGATGGAACTCGTGTTGAATGATTATTTGGGCTATTACCAATAATAATAATAATCATTCAATATAATATCACAAACAAAATATTAAGAATAATAATTATCGAAAAAGTTGTACCAACTTCACTATAGCAATCCAACAATGAAAATATTTGAATAACGATATACGAATAACAAAATATAATATAAAAATAAAATGAAGAATAAAATTGGCTTGAGGTCAAACTTTTAAATTTACGTTCGTCTGAAATATCGAAATTATTCATCATCTTTTACATCATTTTTGACTGTGTCTAGCATTTAAAATATATCCAGTCTTGGAAAAAAGCCTCTCTGAGGGTAAAGAAGTTGCTGGTATCGAAAGGTACTTCATAGCTAGTTTACAGACTTCGGGAAATATTTTTTCATGTGTCTCCCAATGAACCATGGATCTTTTTTGTGTGGCAATAAAGGGGACTCGACATATTGCTTCACCTTTATTATAGCTGATGAAGAAGGGCGTGAAGAAGATGCTAGATCCATAGCTTTTTTGACGAAATGCAGCTAGGAATCATCTTAGTCAGTCGTTTCTATTGCTTGGGAAGGCATGTTATTAGACGTATCAGGGTTTGAGTGTTCTTGGTTTTTATTTATTAATGCTGCTACTTCTTCAGTTATCCACTGCTGTGCACGGTTCGCATCTTTTTCGTTACCAAAGGCAGATTTCTTGAAGCACGGATCCAAGAATGTGGCTTTGGCAACTAACTTTGTACATTCCAATCCAGATAGTCTTCTCGTAATTTCAATACATTCAAAGGATATGCTTTCAGCTCCATACCAATTGGGGTTAGAGTTAGAAGAATCCGTAACTTATGCTGTAATCCTCTAATGAGTGGCACTATTTTTGACATGGTCACATATTTTTCCGCCGATAACTCCTCTGTAATGCGCACTAATGGCTTCAACACTATTGTGCAATCCGATACAATACTCCATTCCGCTCCAGACAAGTTATCAGGTGTGGAGTTAGATGATTCTGTGAGTGCTACAGATAATGGCTGTTTTATCACCAACAGCCATTCCAACATGATATAAGCCGAATTCCATCTTGTATTCAGGTCCTGTTTCGGTTTTAATTCTATTAAACCCATTTCTCCCGGTTTTTGGCGTGAAATATTTGACGCCGGTACACTATGTTTGAAATGACCCACAATACTTCGGCACTTCACAAGATTATTGGAAAGTTCGGGAGATTGGGTGATGACCTCGTTCACAGATAAATTTAGCGTATGTGCAACGCACGCATGATGGTGTTTGTTCAGCACATTAATTACAGCTTTTTTTATATTTGCTGCGTTGTCAGTCACCACCGTGATTATATTTCAAATATGTTATACTCTTCGAATATATTTTTCAGTACATCACCGGTGTTTTCGCTTGTGTGTGATACGATCAATTCCCGAGCTTCCATAACTATCGATTTCAACTTGAAATTCCGAATGAAATGAATAGTTAAACTTACATACGATTTCTGGTTTTGGGACTGCCAATAATCTGTTGTTGCAGATATGAAATCAATGTGCTGAAGGTCATCAATTAGTTTCGATGTTATTTCGTTATAATGTTGAGGAATGAGTTTCGTTGATAAAGTCGTCCTAGAGGCTAAATTATATTTTGGATTTAATTTTTTGCATAGCCAGCAAGACCTTTATCCTCAACAATTGGCAATGGCTGAAAATCTGTAACTATCATTTCAACCAGTGACCTGTCTATGTCACATATTTCATTATGGGTCATCTGAGCCTCTTGTGTGGTAAGCCGGAGTTGTTTGATACGCTTTTTTGGTAGTTCATAACTGGATGATGGAAGATTGCTACTAGGATTCGTGTGTCTCGAAGTCGTGGAATTTGAAGGATTATCTTGAGTAAGTGGTGCTGTCGTATTAGCCTGCGTAGATATTGGCTCTCTAATTAAGATTTCAGAATTATCCAATAGATCCTGAAGTTCTATAAATGGGTGAATTCTTTTCAAATGCTCTTTCAGATTTGTCGTTTTATCACAGTATTTGTAGTTTTTCTGACAAATATTACAAGTGACATTTTATTTACTGTATCCAATGTGAAATTATTATTATCAATATTATTAATACAAAGGGATTAGAGTTTTGGCAATGCCTATAAACTCAAAACTCAAAAAAAAATACTAAATCCAAGAAAAAAGTTGCACAGGACTACTTGAGGAGCGAAAGAAAAAAAAATTTGTCTGAAAAAAAACAAATAAAACACTCTCTCAACTCAAACACCATCTGTCATAATTGTTCTTAAAAGAGTTCACTGACACTGACTCAATGACTACAGGAGGCAAGGAATTCCATACACAAAACACCCTATTTGATAAAAAAATGTTGACTTTGCACTGTCTCAAAGTTCTCCTTGCGGAGCTTGAATGCGTGGCCCTGTAAACGACAATCTGTATTCATCGTGAACCGGTAACGTTAAACAACCGTGGTTGGGCTATCGTTCTTATGGATGAAGTAGCCCGGCAATGTCACTAAGCCATCCGGGCTTCCAGGGTGAAGCTAGAATTCGGCTATGAGAATGAAAGTCGGATGGTAAGATCCAACATAGGCTGTTAGTTCAAGGTACTTGGACTGCAAAGACTGCGTTCGTGAAGACGATAGACCATTCACAGGGCTTATTTACCTTTTTGATTGTCTAATATGTGTTTTCTTAGTGATAATAAGTGTTCCAGAATGATATTTGATGTCGATATCAGATTCTCCCGCATTTAACCTTCGGTTAAGCTCCTCACGCAAAGTGTTGAGTTCCTTGATTTGCATAGGTATCTTATCGTGCAAGATGCTGAAATATCGCCAGTCCGATTTATTCTTGATCATTGTTTTATTCTTCAGAATCTTAGTAACTATCATCGAATTCGAAACTTTTAAAATTCTAGGACGATCGGTAGAAGGTGCGCCAATTCTTACAACTGAGATTCGGTGCGAGTTCTCATTAGGAGTCACATAATCAAGAACCCTCGTAACCATAGATAAATCTTTATTGGAATCCATTTCGGGTATTCCACGGATCAAAACTTTGTGAGATTTCCGAAGGCGATCAAGTAATTCTGATGGTTGAAGGTGTGAACTAGGACATGCCGCAGAGGAGCGCTCAGGCTTTTCAAATTTTGTTAGCCTCTGATAAGTTGAGTCTACGGCTTCTTTTAGGGACCTGTGGCTTGCAGCCAAGAGATCAACCCTGGAGGAGCAGGAGGTAATATCTAGCCCATGTTGATTAATTGCTTGGAAATGGGTGGCCAAAGTGTCGCTATTGCGAAGTATATTAGTAGAATGCTTCTCCAGTATAGATTTACACTCTGAAAGTTCAGTCTGAAGCATTTGTTGATTCGTTTTAATAATGGAAATATCCGCAGATATTCCATCCAATTTAACTATCAGTATATTAAATTGATCAGAGCTCAGAGAAGTTGACAGAGATTGTTGAGGATCGACTTGCGTCGATGAAGAAAATGTTTTTATACGGAGAGAACGACGTTTCATCTTTTTTTCTTTCCAACATTTTGTTTTATATAAACTAGATATGTAAACAGCAGATATTTCTTTTCTCATGGAAGGGAATAGGATATCACAAAATTCACCTTCTTGGACCGATAAGGAGGGCTTATACACAGACAGGGTAGGCCACGGAAGAGAAAAGGTGAGCAACAAAGGTAAGGAAAACAGTGTCTGGAGGAGGAAATCTGCAATATGTAAAATCGCGTAACAACGCGGCTAGGATCCTGCAATCGAGCGCAACGTACGCCCCTCACCGTTAAGCAAGGTACTGACAGAAGAGAGGCAATAGAACTACAATAAACGTTCGATGCACAAGTGGGAATCGTGGGGTGATCGACTCAACCGAAGTGAGCACTAATATAAACAAAGAGTGAACTCTACTTAAGAAAAAACCAAATATCAACTAGAATAATCTTATATTTCAGGAGCCACTTATAATACGTGTTGTATGCAACGTGTTCTTGGACGAATTCAACTGATTTTTTCTTAGATGATCGCGGCATCGTCAAAAGTCACTTGCGCCGTTATTTTTTAAAGCAATCTGAAATAAAAAGATCAACAACTAAATGTCTTTCCTTGATTGAGTAAAATAATTTATAGGTTGGATAAATATTTTTTTTGAATATGAACAAACAATAAAACTGTCAATTATTTCATACCACTGAAAATATCGAAATGAACATTTATTTTGTAGATGAATTTTGAATTGAAATCATGTGTAGAGACATAGTCTAAGAGTTTGAATAAAGGAGTTAACTGGATGACTACACAATGGATTTTGATAGATTTGAGTAGAAGAACTTTGCAATGAATTTTTTTAATCTTTTTCTTGTTTGTTGTATGGGGAAATGACAATAAAATACAGTCGCTTATAATTGAAAACACAATTTTGTCAGAATATGGAAGCCACGATGCTCAGATTAGGAAGGTTCAAGAAAAAATAAACTATATATTTGCTTCACACTCATTTCACAGATTAAACGGGACTAACTTGGATTTTTCCATATTTGCATAATAAACAATACCCTTCGGCTATTTCGGAGTTCGCAAATTGGTCACAAATGATTTTACGGCACACCCCGAGCGGCTAACTCAAAATTCAAGATTACCTGTCTACTGCTAATGTGAAATATGAAAACTTCAGATTGTGTCGAAATTTGGATATTATTTATTTATTAGAGAAGCATATTATGATAATTTTGAGATCATACCATCGAACTATTGTAAAATTTAGATTGGAAAATATTCAAGCAATAAAAATTGAATGTTAATATCAATAATATCATTATTATTAAGCGTAATAGCATTGAAATTAAAACGTATATGCTTCACAGCATCGAATCGTACGCTATATTATCATAAAACGCCATAAGTTGTTCTAACTACTAATATCATTCGATTATGAAAACCTATGAGTTATTAATTCAATAATCGATTATTAAAAGTAGTAGTACAGAAATAATCGGTTATGCCGATCATTTCTAATCGCCCACCTCTAAATTGAACTAAATGCCTCTCTCGCTCACCCGATCGTGAACGAACTAAAACGAACTAACGAACCACGGAGACAACACCACCTAAAAGACTTGAATTACTAAGTTATTATATAACTCCAGCACTTTTGTACCAAATCAAGAGTTGAATATGTATATTATTTATCAAATTCAATCTGTCTGGATCTTTCTTTGCTTCAACAGAACGTAATTATAGGTTTTAAATAAATTGAATCATTTGATTTATTTGAGTTAAATGTGTCATAGGTGTTGGTAGCACCATTGGCTCCAGAGCGGTTTCAACTCAATGAGTTACTGAGTTATAACTTCAAGACATTCGGTGCAATTGCGTTTTTTTATGTTTTGACCTTTAATAAATTAAAATAACAATTGCGTTACCTGAATTATTGTTATTTTTGATAATTGTTATAAGAGGATTCATTGAGGTATATTAGATTGAACCTTTAGTGGTTATTAAAAACCAATTACTAGTTATAGAGTTATAATAATGATATGTATCAATTAATCAAATGTCAAGCAAAAATAATGCTTTCTCCTGAGTTGAAGATGTTTTTTATGGGCAATCTCAAATATAAACTCATTTCAAACAAAGTGAGAATATGATTTCACTTTGACGTGCTTTCCTTAATTACATATTTCTTCATAGAGGCACAGGCATAGTATATTATAACAGTTATCAACAATGACATTGAAATGAACAGAAGCCTGTTCAACCAGGTAGGATTAGTGTAAGACTTCCAGAAAACACAGAAAGAAATTGAAATTCAGTCATTCCATAAACAACTTTTACATTTCATGAATTGTGATTTATTATTTATCAGAATTGTTGAGCAAACATTTACCAGAAAATTTTCCAAATCCATTAGAAAGTTTTGTGCATTCAGAAAAGCTTATAAATAGGAAATTTTGCGCGCATATTCGTTTCCCTTACGCTTGAACAGAGGAAATAAAACAACAGATAATGTACTACATGGATCAAGTCCCGAGACCAACCCAGAGATGACGCTCGTAGTAAACCAGTAACCACGTACTTCTTGAGTACAAACCTTCGCTTGAAACGTGTCAAAATTTTAAGTCGATCGGACCAGAAACAGCTGAGTTATCGTGGTTGGAGTAAAGTCGTTTTGTAGTTAGGAAAAAATCGAGTTTCGTGTTCTGATAAATCATTGCTTTTTAATGGGTAAAAACACCGTTCAAGCGAAATAATGGATTGAAAAATGTTACCCGGACTCTTGACCATCAAAAGCGACGATTTGTCGGTGGTTTGCCGAGTTTAAACGTGGTCGTACCGACACAAATGACGCGGAACGCTCGGGTAGACCTGTGAAAGCCGTTACACCGGAAAATGTGAGTGAAGGGACAAAAATTATAATGAAAGATCGTGAAGTGATGATCCGTGAGATTGCTGTGACGACACAGATATCATATGGAATTGTATTTACTATCCTTCATGAAAAATTGAGCATGAAAAAGGTTTTCCCCAAGTGGGTGCCACGATTGCTTTCGATGGAACAAAAACAGCAACGAGTCGATGATCCAGAAAGCTGTTAATCGCTGTTTACTCGCAACAAAAAGATATCTTGCGTCGTTACGTGACCATGGACGAGACATGGATACATCGCTACACACAAGGAAAAAAATTTGGCTCAAATGAGGAGGTCATCGCTGAAACTGAAGCTTATTTTGAAGCGAAAGATAATTTTTTTTATAAACATGGTATTGAAAATAGGAAAAAGAAGGTGATTATGTTGATGAATAAAAAACAATTTCACAAAAAAAATTTTGTTTCCATTCTTAGTCTCGGGAATTATCGATACATGTGTTGAAAGGGCCAATATCTTGAATTAACAACAACAACATTTTCAATTTTCCTTAAATTTCATTCCAACTACGAATTACTTCCACTTAAAATTTTAAAACTTATATCATCTCTCAAAATATCTTCAAACAGAATTAATCCAGAAGAAACTTCTGAAATCTTTCGATGCATAATAAAACCAGTAATCAGGACTTTACTTTGGTTATGATTAAGTTTGTCTCGATAATAAACATAAAATAACATAATTCGCCAAATGCTTTCTAGAAATGTCAATACTTTTTTTTAATGAAAGGAGGACGAGGTAATTAGGACTAGAAATTCTCATATAAACACGTTTCATCCGACGAATGTTATCAGTTATCGAATATTTAAAAAAAAAAGAATTTTTCATAATTTTTCTAGAATCCGAAATTGTTTCTTTCAAGGTTAATTCAATTGTTTTCAATGTACGAATTGATAGCATTAATATTCTAGGAGTAATAAGGAATCCCAATTTAAGATGAACAAAACTATTAGACAGATTTCGACGAAAAAATTACCTATGATGAATTTATGAAAATTTTAGATCAGCACCTTTAGGAAGATAGAGAGTATATGGCCGACCGGACATACTCAGTTGAGCCGACTAAGTTTGTGGTGTCCTGATAAACACCTTCCTCTATACCTAAACTAATATGAACTATTTCTGCAAAAATATAAGTAAAACCGCGAGTCCCCTTCTTCAAGATTTTTTGAAATAAATCCTAATTACTCATGAACTATTGAGTTTTCGCTCAAGAAATAATTTAAGTCTGAAATTGTTATGAAAAAAGCTATCCAAGTATGATATTGTATAGTGGTTGTGCCATTTGAAATAAGAATGTAGAAGTCAGTTTGGGATATAACGGAAAATTGTAATGGTCTGGAAATATCTTAGGAAAAACGATCATTATATGCAACCCCTTTGTCGCTCATTTTCTGCAATTTGTTTTAAATGTTATGTTACAATATTTTTCAATTTCAGAATATGCTTATAAGATACCAACTGAGAGAATACTCAAAACTACTGAATTATCGTCAGAGCCCAAATTCATTTTACCTGTCCTATCGGGCGCAAATGCGGTACATAAGCCGTAACGAATTGTATTGTTATCATTATGTCCCACCTTAATTTTAAAGTACGTTCTTTGAATTTGTAGGTACACAAATATTACCCGAGAAGAGTTAACGGTATAATCAGTTTGTTTTACGAACATGAGGTGATGCATTAATGAATTCTTGCTAATCGTGTCTTGGAAATACTGAATATTGTACTTTCTTTCTCATTATTCGCAAATTAGTAGATATAGGCTTAGATAATCAAACATTAATATCAATGTTTAGAGGGTTCAAGTGTCGCTCATTGGATTGTGTTCAGGTAGTTCAAACACCCGGTTAATTATGAATCATTTTGGGATAGTATTGGGTTATAATTCTCTAGACTAGAGCATCTAGAGCTCTAGAACATCTTGAATACACTGATGCCACTTTGTGCATTTAAATGAATTGCTGAACTCTCACACCTTTCAGCAGTGCAACAGCTATTTATCGGTTTGCCTAATTGTCAGTAATTATCGAATATCGAGCCGAATATAGTTTCAAACGATTTATTTCGGCCATATAACCCTCACATATCTATAGAGATGAGCCAGAGTTTCGAGTTTGAAATCGATCGGATTGATATTATGGGATTCATTGAGCAATCAAAATTTCAGATGCACATAACTGCTGGAGTATTCGACTCAAAAAGCATCTTGACCCGGATATTTAGACAATAAACTTATTGCGAAAATTTTCTTCAAACGATAGGTCTATGGTCGGCTAAACAATCTGACCACGGATTTTTCATCAGGAAGTCGATCCCTATCAGTTGAAACCATTTTCGGTTCGATATTAGAATATTACAGACATCAGCTCACAATGATAGCACACTGCACTACTATTCAAATAAGCTAGCAAGCACAAAGGGGTCACAAATGCACAAATGTGACTAGCAGATACACAACCTAGTTAGTGGGTTAGTTTTTACGATAGTGGAACTATGAAGAATCGCACATTTTTTAAATTAATGTCCCTTTATTGTTAAATCAACAATAATATTTCATTTGATTGAGTGATTATTAGGAATCGTGTATTCTCGATGACAGAAAAGTGGGTCTTCTTGAAGAACTAGCATAGACAACACTTCCTGCGATCGATAGAATTGTGTTGCCTTAACGAATTCAAATTTATATATTAGATATACAGGTATAATATATACAGGGTGGACATTTGAAAACGAAACAGACGAGATTACAGACGAAATAACTTTTTTGATAGAAATGCTCGGACAGGTCGATTTCTGTTTCGAGAAGGCCAATTTAAGATGTAGCTAAAAGACGCATAGCGTTTCAACCCTTGCTACTACAACCCTCACCCCCACATTTTGAATAGGGAAGATGGGGTGAGTGATACCTCAATTCAAAGGTATTTTTATACTGATTTCTGCTCATTAATTGTTTTTTTTATTTTACGCATTAGTTCTCGAAATATTTATGCGTTAGTTAATTTCATCACTTAAATTAATTTTTTGCGAATAATTAACATTTCGTGCTTCCGAAACACCAAAATTTCCGTACTTGTATTTGAAATTGCAAAACATCTACTACTGGGCAAATGAAGTCATACCGTACGTGTTAATGCTACTAGGGTCAGATGTTCCACTAGCTGTTTTATTCACTGAAATCATTCTCCAACTGTACGGTATCAGAATGATTTGAAGTATTGATCTAAGAAATAAGACTTTTCAAAGTAAAGTAAATATTTTATCAAAAACTCACATCAATTAATTAAATATTCAAATTGTTCACCATTAGCTTCCATACAATGAAATAAGTTTTTTTCGAAGCGATGGCGCGCATTTTGCAATACACTTTGTTTGTTCGACAGCTTGATTTAATATATCTATGTCAGTGGATTGGAGGAAGAAAGCCACAGTCATGGTTGTTTTGAAGCTCAAAATGTCGATTTTCCACAAAAAAACACTACAAGTGCCATGAAAACACCACTGCATATTCAAATACTTAGTTAAGATTATTTCGAGATTTAATGTATGAAATGAAAAAACAATTACTGCGCTGAAATCAGTATAAAAATACCTTTCAAATGAGGCATCACTCACCCCATCTTCCCTGTTCAAAATTTGGGGGTGAGGGTTGTAGTAGCAAGGGTTGAAGCGCTATGCGTCCGTAATCTACATCTTAAATTGTCGCCCTCGAAACAGAAATCGACCTGTCCGAGCATTTCTATCGAAAAAATTTATTTCGTCTGTAATCTTGTCTTTTTCGTTTTCAAATGGCCACCCTGTATATATAAGAATGATCGATTCAATAAAGCGAAATATGTGATGAAATTTATATTATGAATGCAAAAATCCGAGAATTGTCGTTCAATTTCGAAATATTTTCATTTCATGACAGCTGTGTGCAATTAAAATAATATATTTGGCGGATTTGAGGTCGAATTTTGAATTTTTTATTTATTTATAATTCCATTAAGATAAGTCCATAATTGTGAAAAAATTTTAGGGACGAAGTCTTGTACTCGATCATAATATACCGCTTCCGGTTTTTACAATTCCGTGTTGGTATCCAATCACTTACAGAACAGACCCACAAGAGCAAGTGACTTGACGGAAGAGTTTATAGCACTTTTAATCAGAAAGTCATGTAACGAGTTGGAATAATTCGATGAAATTGAAAGTTCAAGGAAGTACGAGTTTTCACAGTTATAAAAACTGGTTATGCGTTCGAATTCGATTTATTAACTGAACAATTATTTCAAGAAGTATGCAAATTGAAGTCTGAATAAAGAAAAATATAGGACAACTATGACCATTTCGAATGTTAATATTCAAATCATTCAGAAAAGCCTTCACGTGAGCTCGGGAGCTTTAGGGCTCGTTTATACTGGCCGGTACCTTATGTCGTAAGCCGTTACCGTATTCCGTATTCCCTAACAATTTCAGTAGGCGTTTATACTGGCCGTTAACTTAACCGTAAACAGAACATAGAGTTTATGGATTTTGCTCTATATTTGTTAATAATTGTCATTTTGAATTTAAGTTTCAATGTTTTGAAACGTGCTGACCATCTTGAATTATATTTTATTATATTATTTGAAATTACCGCTATCAAAACAGAGATTGATTCTGTATCCAATAGTCTGATATAAATAATTGACTCACTATGGAATGCGCATGTGTCAGAAAAACTCGCTCACTATTACATTCCCCTAATTTGTCTTACTTATAGGGTAATCTCATACCCTTATAAGATAATCTAATCTTATTATCTAATATAAATATGTAATTTGTCCAATTAATTATATGAATAAATATTTCTATGAATTTGTCCCTAGAAGGTGAACACTTTAACGGTACCGGAAAAGGTTACGGAATGAGTATGAACGAAAGCATTGAATTCCTATGGTTCAACTTTTACGGTACCGGTTACGGCATAAGGTACCGGCCAGTATAAACGAGCCCTTAGCGCGCATGTTCTTAAGTTCTTGCTGTATTCGGGAACAATTTGGTACAAATACATCCGCCTAAATGAATGAACAAACTTATATATCCGATTAAAAACGTACATTATTTCACCGTAATGAACTATTTTCCCCAACTGACGTGACTAATAAGTCCGGCCTATGTCCATCGAATATGTATTCGTGAAAGCATCGAGATTTGAAATTTCTGACGGACTTTTTGACATTTTTCGTTTCTCTTGAGTAAATGAAAATATTATTATTTTCATTCAATAATATGTTGAATTCCATAATTGAATTCAATAATATGTGAAATATCAATAACGTTCATACATCCACAAATTATTGTTTAAATACGTCCGATATCTTAGTAGGTATGAATGAATAGTTGAAAAATGTTTTTGAATTTTGTATTGTATCGATTTTTACGAATTTTTTTGCGAGCCTATTTGTTTCAACTTAATCCACATATCTTCCAAGTTAGAACTCGATCCTATGGATATTCTAGGAGTTAAAGAGGAAATCTCAGATGCTCGTAACTCCTGAACTATAAGCCGGATGGGCCCAATAACAAGCTTGACAGAGATATTCGGAGAGCTCACCTGAAACTAAAAAAAACACCGGTAGCACTCCGGGAGTGCCGGCAGAAGTGAAAACTTCAATATTAACGTTGTGCATTTTTGATATTTTGGAATGGTTAGAGAATAATTTTGTATGAATTGCTTTCATTATCAGTATAAAAGTGCTATTATTTATGTGGTGGAATACAATATTCATTTATTGTGCTATCGTACACAAAAATGACAATAGGTTTGTTCGGGTGGCAGTTCCCAGTTGTACTGGGGTCACAGAGAACCAGGTTCTGTAACTCTTGGAATCGTCGCAAGTTGTTCTATGACAC
This sequence comes from Micraspis discolor, assembly GCA_030674115.1. NCBI lineage: Eukaryota > Metazoa > Arthropoda > Insecta > Coleoptera > Coccinellidae > Micraspis > Micraspis discolor. The sequence continues at coordinate 412,812 of JARTUT010001758.1, read as the reverse complement.
GAATGGGTGAGAACAGTTGGGAACAGATAATTTCAAAACGATTTCGTTAAGTGCATAGATAAGTGAAAGTAAGGTTATGTTGTTACATCATGGACATTGAACTCTAAATACCATATAGGTATTCATATAGAGTTCAATGGTCATGAATCATATCATGGGTAGTGTTAAAAAGATATTGAATAAGTTATTGTGTTATTAATACGGTGGAAATACTTTAGAAATTACAAATATTAAAATTGAACAATTTTATTTGTCATAAATAAATAAACATATAATATATATGGATATAAACATATCCATATGAATAACTGTGAATATAATTTATATGTAATGAAATATTTAAAGAAATGATTTAATTTAATTATAATTTGAAATTTCAATACATGTAGTAGTGGTCATCAGTGGAGAAATTATTTTTGTTAGTTCATATCTGGATAAACTGTGAATTTTTCTGTTATTTCATTGTAATTTTGGTGGAAACTGTGTACAGAAAATTTTATATAATAGAATTAGGTAATTGTATATGGAACTAGTGGCATTTGGGAAATAAATAAAAATATTTTCTAACAATTTTCATAGCTTTGTAATTATTATTCAGATAAGAATTGTTTCAACAAGTCGTTGTGTTCTTGAAAGAGGTCATTCCTCCGTTTCCTTCCTAAATTTTCAATACATTTTGAGTGGTTAAAAAATAAAGATACTAAAATCACGAAATAACAAAAATAAATATATAGTATATAAATACGAAATATCGTATATATAAATAATATAAAATAATTATCTTACACACTTTGATCAACAATTATGCAATTTAGTAATTGACAACTTCTCGGTTTAAGGAACTGAATGAAAACACTTTGGATTCCTAGAGCGACGTTTCGGCGTTATATTTCGCCTTCCTCAGGCTACAATGATAAAAGAAATCAAAACACTAATACATGGATGACTATGTGGCTAGAACAAACTTAAATCGACATTTACACAAACAGATTACAGGAACAATTACAATTTTTCTTTCAAAATTTAGGCTGTTTAATCAACTTTACAAAAAATTCAATGTTTGGAGACTGACTAGATTGTATTGAAATCAAAAACACCATTGCCCATAATCTCTTACCTAAGAAATCCTTTATTCTTCAAGGAAGAACCAGTCAATGGAAAAGTCATAAAAATAAAACTTAATAGCAATAAATGCTTGGAGGGCTCGGTAAATACTTGAGATTTTCTTGGTAATCTATTCATAGTAAACAAACAATCAACTGAACAGAGAGACCGGCGGGCGAGTTATCACATAGAACATATGAAACTCCCACCACAAAAACACAAACAGGAAACACTATACAGGGGTATTCATCGACTATCTAACGAGGTTTATATATATGTTATTAGGGTGGAAGTATCAGATTGAATATTGACGTTGTCTGTTGTTTTCTTGATGAAGATCATCTCTTTGAAAATTCTCTTGTCTAAATTATTTTCCCTAGATAGAATCTCAGGTTCCTCAAAATCGAAAATATGACCTGTATCTCTATGATGAAATGACAAACCCGTACTAAAATTGCCACTCTTGCAATCGTTTTCATGTTGCTTCATTCTATTTTTGAGGTATTGTTTAGTTTGACCCACATATGAAGACTGACAACTTTTGCAGTTAACTTTGTAAATTAAATTAGATTGTAACATTTTAGGGGTGAGGTCTTTTAACTTAGAAAAAAAGTTCTTAATTGTTTTCCTGTAATAGCAAACAATACGGACACCGCTGCTAGACAGTGCATGGATGAGTTGCCTCGTCAACATCGGAACAAAAATAAGTTTAAATGTTTTTTTAGATGGTGTAGCTTCATTGTTTTCTGGAGCGTTAACTGGATTATTGACGGATGAGGCGTAAAAAATATTATTGATTAAAGATTTGGGGTAACCGTTCTCACGTAACATTTTCGAGAACAAATTAAAATTCTTCACGTGGAAACTGGGATGGCTGAGATTCAAGATTTTTTGCCTGATGTTTTTTATTATTGATATTTTATGCTTAAATTCATGAAACGACTTGTAGTGAAGTATTCTTCCAGAAGCTGTTGGTTTCTGATAAATGTCAAAAATAACTTTGTTGTTTTCTTTAATAAGCAGCAAATCCAAAAAAGGTATGGTACCGTTGTTTTCTACTTCGTATGTAAATCTTAAATCTTGATGAAATGAATTGAACAATTCTAACATTACTTGAATCTTATCACCAGGTATGGCCATAATAATATCATCTACGTAAATGTATAAAAACGGGATAAGAAAATCTACCTGAGAACAAACATACAAAAGAAGTGCGTTCATGATTATCTCAGCAAAAATCGGCGAGGCAGGGTTACCCATAGCAGATCCCTTATTCTGTGCGAAGAATTGTCCACCGTACTGGAAATAACTGTTGTCGAACATGAAATCAACAATATCAGTTAGCTGATTCTTTGATAACTCTGTAAATGTGCTTAATTCACTCCAACTGTTTTCTATGATCTCAAGGAGTTTTTCCTTGGAATACTCGTAAATAGGGAAACAACATCAAAGCTTACCAGTATGTACCCAGTAGGTATTGTGACATCTTTCAATTTCGAAACTAAATCCGAAGAGTTTTGGATTATGAACTTAAATGATGGTCGTAGTTTTGCTAAAATTTCTGCCACAAACCTAGAGATTTTTAGTGTGGGTGAATTAATGCATGAAACTATGGGTCTCAGAGGTCTGCAGTCTTTATGTATCTTGACGAGACCATAAAATTTTGGAGCAACTGAATTGTAAGTGTGAAGGGCTTTAGATTGTACCTCTGTGATAAAGGAGTTGGATTTCATCTTTTTGACGATGTTATTGCATTTCGTCTGTATTGAACTGGTAGGATCATGTCGTAATTTAGTGTAAGTGGATGAATCTGACAGCAACTCCTCCATTTTAGTATTGTACTCGTCTTTATTAATTATTACCACCTTGTTTCCCTTATCTGAATTAGTAACCAACATCCTATCTCTATAAGTGTTAAGAAAATGTTTGGTATAGGAACTTAACTTTAGAAAATATTTGGTAAAATAATTTATGTTTGTTGTGGATTGGAGCCTGCTAAGAAAATTGTGGATAATGTTACATGTTCTTGCCCTTAGGCCGTTTTTTTTGATCATTGTTGAGTTGGGATTGAGACTTTATAATATGTTCCGTATCGGTCAGAATTTCAACCACCGGAAGGTCTCTAGAACTATATGGAAGGGAAAACTTTGGACCTAGCGACAAGAACCGCTCTATATCATCAGGAATAGTTACATTCGAACAATTGACTAACCAAGATGGTTGTGTTGTTATGTTGAATCTCTTCTGAGTGTTACTTATTCTATTGAATTTATTAACATTATTGTGTTTTTAAAGTTTGTGGATAGTTCTCGTTCCTTCCAGAATTTAGTAATTGACAACTTCTCGGTTTAAGGAACTGAATGAAAACACTTTGGATTCCTAGAGCGACGTTTCGGCGTTATATTTCGCCTTCCTCAGGCTACAATGATAAAAGAAATCAAAACACTAATACATGGATGACTATGTGGCTAGAACAAACTTAAATCGACATTTACACAAACAGATTACAGGAACAATTACAATTTTTCTTTCAAAATTTAGGTTGTTTAATCAACTTTACAAAAAATTCAATGTTTGGAGACTGACTAGATTGTATTGAAATCAAAAACACCATTGCCCATAATCTCTTACCTAAGAAATCCTTTATTCTTCAAGGAAGAACCAGTCAATGGAAAAGTCATAAAAATATAAAACTTAATAGCAATAAATGCTTGGAGGGCTCGGTAAATACTTGAGATTTTCTTGGTAATCTATTCATAGTAAACAAACAATCAACTGAACAGAGAGACCGGCGGGCGAGTTATCACATAGAACATATGAAACTCCCACCACAAAAACACAAACAGGAAACACTATACAGGGGTATTCATCGACTATCTAACGAGGTTTATATATATGTTATTAAGGGTGGAAGTATCAGATTGAATATTGACGTTGTCTGTTGTTTTCTTGATGAAGATCATCTCTTTGAAAATTCTCTTGTCTAAATTATTTTCCCTAGATAGAATCTCAGGTTCCTCAAAATCGAAACTATGACCTGTATCTCTATGATGAAATGACAAACCCGTACTAAAATTGCCACTCTTGCAATCGTTTTCATGTTGCTTCATTCTATTTTTGAGGTATTGTTTAGTTTGACCCACATATGAAGACTGACAACTTTTGCAGTTAACTTTGTAAATTAAATTAGATTGTAACATTTTAGGGGTGAGGTCTTTTAACTTAGAAAAAAAGTTCTTAATTGTTTTCCTGTAATAGCAAACAATACGGACACCGCTGCTAGACAGTGCATGGATGAGTTGCCTCGTCAACATCGGAACAAAAATAAGTTTAAATGTTTTTTTAGATGGTGTAGCTTCATTGTTTTCTGGAGCGTTAACTGGATTATTGACGGATGAGGCGTAAAAAATATTATTGATTAAAGATTTGGGGTAACCGTTCTCACGTAACATTTTCGAGAACAAATTAAAATTCTTCACGTGGAAACTGGGATGGCTGAGATTCAAGATTTTTTGCCTGATGTTTTTTATTATTGATATTTTATGCTTAAATTCATGAAACGACTTGTAGTGAAGTATTCTTCCAGAAGCTGTTGGTTTCTGATAAATGTCAAAAATAACTTTGTTGTTTTCTTTAATAAGCACCAAATCCAAAAAGGTATGGTACCGTTGTTTTCTACTTCGTATGTAAATCTTAAATCTTGATGAAATGAATTGAACAATTCTAACATTACTTGAATCTTATCACCAGGTATGGCCATAATAATATCATCTACGTAAATGTATAAAAACGGGATAAGAAAATCTACCTGAGAACAAACATACAAAAGAAGTGCGCGTTCATGATTATCTCAGCAAAAATCGGCGAGGCAGGGTTACCCATAGCCGATCCTTTATTCTGTGCGAAGAATTGTCCACCGTACTGGAAATAACTGTTGTCGAACATGAAATCAACAATATCAGTTAGCTGATTCTTTGATAACTCTGTAAATGTGCTTAATTCACTCCAACTGTTTTCTATGATCTCAAGGAGTTTTTCCTTGGAATACTCGTAAATAGGGAAACAACATCAAAGCTTACCAGTATGTACCCAGTAGGTATTGTGACATCTTTCAATTTCGAAACTAAATCCGAAGAGTTTTGGATTATGAACTTAAATGATGGTCGTAGTTTTGCTAAAATTTCTGCCACAAACCTAGAGATTTTTAGTGTGGGTGAATTAATGCATGAAACTATGGGTCTCAGAGGTCTGCAGTCTTTATGTATCTTGACGAGACCATAAAATTTTGGAGCAACTGAATTGTAAGTGTGAAGGGCTTTAGATTGTACCTCTGTGATAAAGGAGTTGGATTTCATCTTTTTGACGATGTTATTGCATTTCGTCTGTATTGAACTGGTAGGATCATGTCGTAATTTAGTGTAAGTGGATGAATCTGACAGCAACTCCTCCATTTTAGTATTGTACTCGTCTTTATTAATTATTACCACCTTGTTTCCCTTATCTGAATTAGTAACCAACATCCTATCTCTATAAGTGTTAAGAAAATGTTTGGTATAGGAACTTAACTTTAGAAAATATTTGGTAAAATAATTTATGTTTGTTGTGGGTTGGAGCCTGCTAAGAAAATTGTGGATAATGTTACATGTTCTTGCCCTCAGGCCGTTTTTTTGATCATTGTTGAGTTGGGATTGAGACTTTATAATATGTTCCGTATCGGTCAGAATTTCAACCACCGGAAGGTCTCTAGAACTATATGGAAGGGAAAACTTTGGACCTAGCGACAAGAACCGCTCTATATCATCAGGAATAGTTACATTCGAACAATTGACTAACCAAGATGGTTGTGTTGTTATGTTGAATCTCTTCTGAGTGTTACTTATTCTATTGAATTTATTAACATTATTGTGTTTAATCTGAGTCAATCTCCGCTCATAGAACTGTCTCTGAAAACCTTCAAACTGTAATACATAGTTTTCCGGAACTTTCTCTAATAACTTGCTCTTAATATAATGAATATCTCTTTTGGTTTTATCTATTTGCCAATTGACTATTTTTATCTCTAAGTTAAGTATATCCTTTCTCAGTTTGTTAACAACAACTTGAACTTTGTATTGATAGGGATGATCACAATTAAAAACAGAATACAAACATCTAAGTTGATTGACAATATGGTTGGGAAAAAATGGAACTCCTTCTACATCTTAATAAGAATATCCTTCGGTTGGTCAAACCTGCTAGACGATTGACATCTCTGGCCCACCGTTTGAACAGTGAGACTATGTTCACACCAAACAAAATCATCACAGTACTGAAGAAACCCATGCTAGCACTAACCTCTGTTTTTAAAGTTTGTGGATAGTTCTCGTTCCTTCCAGAATTTAGTAATTGACAACTTCTCGGTTTAAGGAACTGAATGAAAACACTTTGGATTCCTAGAGCGACGTTTCGGCGTTATATTTCGCCTTCCTCAGGCTACAATGATAAAAGAAATCAAAACACTAATACATGGATGACTATGTGGCTAGAACAAACTTAAATCGACATTTACACAAACAGATTACAGGAACAATTACAATTTTTCTTTCAAAATTTAGGTTGTTTAATCAACTTTACAAAAATTCAATGTTTGGAGACTGACTAGATTGTATTGAAATCAAAAACACCATTGCCCATAATCTCTTACCTAAGAAATCCTTTATTCTTCAAGGAAGAACCAGTCAATGGAAAAGTCATAAAAATAAAACTTAATAGCAATAAATGCTTGGAGGGCTCGGTAAATACTTGAGATTTTCTTGGTAATCTATTCATAGTAAACAAACAATCAACTGAACAGAGAGACCGGCGGGCGAGTTATCACATAGAACATATGAAACTCCCACCACAAAAACACAAACAGGAAACACTATACAGGGGTATTCATCGACTATCTAACGAGGTTTATATATATGTTATTAAGGGTGGAAGTATCAGATTGAATATTGACGTTGTCTGTTGTTTTCTTGATGAAGATCATCTCTTTGAAAATTCTCTTGTCTAAATTATTTTCCCTAGATAGAATCTCAGGTTCCTCAAAATCGAAACTATGACCTGTATCTCTATGATGAAATGACAAACCCGTACTAAAATTGCCACTCTTGCAATCGTTTTCATGTTGCTTCATTCTATTTTTGAGGTATTGTTTAGTTTGACCCACATATGAAGACTGACAACTTTTGCAGTTAACTTTGTAAATTAAATTAGATTGTAACATTTTAGGGGTGAGGTCTTTTAACTTAGAAAAAAAGTTCTTAATTGTTTTCCTGTAATAGCAAACAATACGGACACCGCTGCTAGACAGTGCATGGATGAGTTGCCTCGTCAACATCGGAACAAAAATAAGTTTAAATGTTTTTTTAGATGGTGTAGCTTCATTGTTTTCTGGAGCGTTAACTGGATTATTGACGGATGAGGCGTAAAAAATATTATTGATTAAAGATTTGGGGTAACCGTTCTCACGTAACATTTTCGAGAACAAATTAAAATTCTTCACGTGGAAACTGGGATGGCTGAGATTCAAGATTTTTTGCCTGATGTTTTTTATTATTGATATTTTATGCTTAAATTCATGAAACGACTTGTAGTGAAGTATTCTTCCAGAAGCTGTTGGTTTCTGATAAATGTCAAAAATAACTTTGTTGTTTTCTTTAATAAGCACCAAATCCAAAAAGGTATGGTACCGTTGTTTTCTACTTCGTATGTAAATCTTAAATCTTGATGAAATGAATTGAACAATTCTAACATTACTTGAATCTTATCACCAGGTATGGCCATAATAATATCATCTACGTAAATGTATAAAAACGGGATAAGAAAATCTACCCGAGAACAAACATACAAAAGAAGTGCGTTCATGATTATCTCAGCAAAAATCGGCGAGGCAGGGTTACCCATAGCCGATCCTTTATTCTGTGCGAAGAATTGTCCACCGTACTGGAAATAACTGTTGTCGAACATGAAATCAACAATATCAGTTAGCTGATTCTTTGATAACTCTGTAAATGTGCTTAATTCACTCCAACTGTTTTCTATGATCTCAAGGAGTTTTTCCTTGGAATACTCGTAAATAGGAAACAACATCAAAGCTTACCAGTATGTACCCAGTAGGTATTGTGACATCTTTCAATTTCGAAACTAAATCCGAAGAGTTTTGGATTATGAACTTAAATGATGGTCGTAGTTTTGCTAAAATTTCTGCCACAAACCTAGAGATTTTTAGTGTGGGTGAATTAATGCATGAAACTATGGGTCTCAGAGGTCTGCAGTCTTTATGTATCTTGACGAGACCATAAAATTTTGGAGCAACTGAATTGTAAGTGTGAAGGGCTTTAGATTGTACCTCTGTGATAAAGGAGTTGGATTTCATCTTTTTGACGATGTTATTGCATTTCGTCTGTATTGAACTGGTAGGATCATGTCGTAATTTAGTGTAAGTGGATGAATCTGACAGCAACTCCTCCATTTTAGTATTGTACTCGTCTTTATTAATTATTACCACCTTGTTTCCCTTATCTGAATTAGTAACCAACATCCTATCTCTATAAGTGTTAAGAAAATGTTTGGTATAGGAACTTAACTTTAGAAAATATTTGGTAAAATAATTTATGTTTGTTGTGGGTTGGAGCCTGCTAAGAAAATTGTGGATAATGTTACATGTTCTTGCCCTCAGGCCGTTTTTTTTGATCATTGTTGAGTTGGGATTGAGACTTTATAATATGTTCCGTATCGGTCAGAATTTCAACCACCGGAAGGTCTCTAGAACTATATGGAAGGGAAAACTTTGGACCTAGCGACAAGAACCGCTCTATATCATCAGGAATAGTTACATTCGAACAATTGACTAACCAAGATGGTTGTGTTGTTATGTTGAATCTCTTCTGAGTGTTACTTATTCTATTGAATTTATTAACATTATTGTGTTTAATCTGAGTCAATCTCCGCTCATAGAACTGTCTCTGAAAACCTTCAAACTGTAATACATAGTTTTCCGGAACTTTCTCTAATAACATGCTCTTAATATAATGAATATCTCTTTTGGTTTTATCTATTTGCCAATTGACTATTTTTATCTCTAAGTTAAGTATATCCTTTCTCAGTTTGTTAACAACAACTTGAACTTTGTATTGATAGGGATGATCACAATTAAAAACAGAATACAAACATCTGTTGATTGACAATATGGTTGGGAAAAATGGAACTCCTTCTACATCTTAATAAGAATATCCTTCGGTTGGTCAAACCTGCTAGACGATTGACATCTCTGGCCCACCGTTTGAATAGTGAGACTATGTTCACACCAAACAAAATCATCACAGTACTGAAGAAACCCATGCTATCACAGAGGTACAATCTAAAGCCCTTCACACTTACAATTCAGTTGCTCCAAAATTTTATGGTCTCGTCAAGATACATAAAGACTGCAGACCTCTGAGACCCATAGTTTCATGCATTAATTCACCCACACTAAAAATCTCTAGGTTTGTGGCAGAAATTTTAGCAAAACTACGACCATCATTTAAGTTCATAATCCAAAACTCTTCGGATTTAGTTTCGAAATTGAAAGATGTCACAATACCTACTGGGTACATACTGGTAAGCTTTGATGTTGTTTCCTATTTACGAGTATTCCAAGGAAAAACTCCTTGAGATCATAGAAAACAGTTGGAGTGAATTAAGCACATTTACAGAGTTATCAAAGAATCAGCTAACTGATATTGTTGATTTCATGTTCGACAACAGTTATTTCCAGTACGGTGGACAATTCTTCGCACAGAATAAAGGATCGGCTATGGGTAACCCTGCCTCGCCGATTTTTGCTGAGATAATCATGAACGCACTTCTTTTGTATGTTTGTTCTCGGGTAGATTTTCTTATCCCGTTTTTATACATTTACGTAGATGATATTATTATGGCCATACCTGGTGATAAGATTCAAGTAATGTTAGAATTGTTCAATTCATTTCATCAAGATTTAAGATTTACATACGAAGTAGAAAACAACGGTACCATACCTTTTTGGATTTGCTGCTTATTAAAGAAAACAACAAAGTTATTTTTGACATTTATCAGAAACCAACAGCTTCTGGAAGAATACTTCACTACAAGTCGTTTCATGAATTTAAGCATAAAATATCAATAATAAAAACATCAGGCAAAAAATCTTGAATCTCAGCCATCCCAGTTTCCACGTGAAGAATTTTAATTTGTTCTCGAAAATGTTACGTGAGAACGGTTACCCCAAATCTTTAATCAATAATATTTTTTACGCCTCATCCGTCAATAATCCAGTTAACGCTCCAGAAAACAATGAAGCTACACCATCTAAAAAAACATTTAAACTTATTTTTGTTCCGATGTTGACGAGGCAACTCATCCATGCACTGTCTAGCAGCGGTGTCCGTATTGTTTGCTATTACAGGAAAACAATTAAGAACTTTTTTCTAAGTTAAAAGACCTCACCCCTAAAATGTTACAATCTAATTTAATTTACAAAGTTAACTGCAAAAGTTGTCAGTCTTCATATGTGGGTCAAACTAAACAATACCTCAAAAATAGAATGAAGCAACATGAAAACGATTGCAAGAGTGGCAATTTTAGTACGGGTTTGTCATTTCATCATAGAGATACAGGTCATAGTTTCGATTTTGAGGAACCTGAGATTCTATCTAGGAAAATAATTTAGACAAGAGAATTTTCAAAGAGATGATCTTCATCAAGAAAACAACAGACAACGTCAATATTCAATCTGATACTTCCACCCTTAATAACATATATATAAACCTCGTTAGATAGTCGATGAATACCCCTGTATAGTGTTTCCTGTTTGTGTTTTTGTGGTAGGAGTTTCATATGTTCTATGTGATAACTCGCCCGCCGGTCTCTCTGTTCAGTTGATTGTTTGTTTACTATGAATAGATTACCAAGAAAATCTCAAGTATTTACCGAGCCCTCCAAGCATTTATTGCTATTAAGTTTTATTTTTATGACTTTTCCATTGACTGGTTCTTCCTTGAAGAATAAAGGATTTCTTAGGTAAGAGATTATGGGCAATGGTGTTTTTGATTTCAATACAATCTAGTCAGTCTCCAAACATTGAATTTTTGTAAAGTTGATTAAACAACCTAAATTTTGAAAGAAAAATTGTAATTGTTCCTGTAATCTGTTTGTGTAAATGTCGATTTAAGTTTGTTCTAGCCACATAGTCATCCATGTATTAGTGTTTTGATTTCTTTTATCATTGTAGCCTGAGGAAGGCGAAATATAACGCCGAAACGTCGCTCTAGGAATCCAAAGTGTTTTCATTCAGTTCCTTAAACCGAGAAGTTGTCAATTACTAAATTCTGGAAGGAACGAGAACTATCCACAAATTATGCAATTGTTTTATTGATCTATTGCAAATGATCCTTCCACTTCTTTGAAATAACAAAAATTTTGAGAAGCTATTATAACGAATTGATTAAAAATTTATACTCACACAACATCCAATATACTCGAAAACAGCTATGTGAATATCCTAGTCACCAAATATATAACTTAATTGCCAATTAGAACTACTGAAAATTTGAATCACCGATGATTTTAATTTACCGCTTCTTCTGTTGTACCTTGTACCATCTCTAGATCAGGAACCGTAAGAACAGTAACGAACAGTTCCGAAATCAAGTGTTCCGACCACACGAACGACAAGGAACTCCTGTTCCGTCCCAGACGAAGGGGTGGGAACCACAAATTACCAAATATTACAGTTCCGAACTGCCACGCGAAAAATCCTAATTTATATTACATTAACATACACAAACATTCGCACAAGCGCCCTGCACCGCCTAAACGAAACAGCCACGCAGGCACGGTAGAAAGAGTGGGGGATATTATTCCCTCTCCTACTCCTCAATCTTACACTTTTTCGATGACAATCACGTGACCCTGACGCGAGTTTGGATGTTTTTACCCATACAAGAGAGTGCTCAGCGCCGCTAAAGAAGTTTTCACTGCAAAAAACTGTAGCTTATCTCCTTCGGATGACAGAGAATATACGGCCGGACGGCTGCCCGGGCGGACATACTCAAGTTTGACTCTGCATTCTTCATCAGGAAGTCAAATTCAATCGATTGCGTCCATTTTCGGCTCGATATTTGAAAGTTACAAATATTTGGACGATAGCACGTTGTTATCCACTAGAACGAGCTAGCAAAAACTGAATAACTTAAGAGAGTTAAGTAAAACGCGAACACCATCCCTTCATGTTATATGTGCAATAAATTTTAGGGAGCCTGACAATAGGATAAATAAAATTTCATTAACTCCTGTTTGAGGCATAGGGGTTCAAAGTAACATCAATACAAAACTCGTGGTATAATGAACGAAAATGTTGTGGATGATACGCAATCTCGATACTTACCTTCGAAGGGAATTTGGTATTTGACCGGAGTCGTTTCAATGTCACTATCATCATCTTCCGTCATATTCTCATGGTCAATTTCTTCATCTCCTGAATATTTTTCATCCACTAAATACTCCTGTTCGTCTAAATCTTCGGGTTCTTCTACAAAATATTCTTCTTCCTCCAAATGTTCTGCTTTTTTCAAACAATCTGGTTTCTGCAACCATTCTCGAACCTTCAAAAATTTTGCTTCCTCCGAATATTCTCTATCTTCCGAAATTATTCGTTCCCCTGAACCAATTATATTCCTCAAATATTGCTCTTTCTTTGAGGTTTTTTGCTCCGTCGAATAATTTTGCTTATTTGAAAATTCTGGTGCCTCTAAAATATCTGAGAGTGGTGGCACTGGAAAAGTTGGCTCCTTTGAAATAGTCGCTCGGGAAATTTTTTCCACTTGGTACTTTGTGCCACAATTTTTATACATTTCGAAATTTTGCGTTATTTTCTACTGAAATGACTTTCACTACATCCGCATCGGTTGAAAACAACAAACTGACCAAACTGGGGTAAAGGGATGCTTTCTCTAATATGGACAATGGACCCTACCTAAATGAACCTTTCTACCAAACCATTGTCATCGGCGCATACAAGTGGGGATCGAATATCTGAAACCTGAAAAATTAGATAAACTCTATTTAATGATTGTTAAACGACTATTTCATCGTCATTAGTCATAATTGATAATAACATCAGCTTAATTTGTTTATTAATTAATGTAATTTAAAAACTTCAACAGTCGTTTTCATCGTATTATTCTCCTTCACCATATTGGCATGCATCTGTGAAAATAAGAAATATTTAATAGAACGAATCTTCATGTTTGTGTTATTGTGGTTGAAACACGATAGGGCCTGTGGTTTATTTGAAGATTAATCTCGGTGTTATTTAATACCGGGATAAGTATTATTTATGGATTAAAAAATTGGTAGTTGTTCAATGTGAAATTAACACTGGATTACCTAACTTATAGGTAGGTTTGGCAATAATGCATAATTTCATAAGTCTTAGAACAACAAATTTTCAGTCCCTTCTTTCGAAAAACAAATCTTTTAGGTACGTTGACATATGAAATCGAAATTTGATTGGAGGTAACGCGAATTAGATAAGAATCATTGAAATATTTTTAATACAATTTAATAAATATTCATTCATTCCACGTTACAAAAAATGCACCTCTATATTGTTTCATTTCACTTTTAAGTCTCGAGTTTAGAGCTATACCAACAATACTACAAATTCAAACAAGAGTGGCCAGTTGAGTAATGATTATTATAAAATGCAATTGAATTTTTCTTCCTAATTCTATTTTTTCTTCACCATAAAGAAAAAATACTTGTCATATTCATGAAAATTGCTACAGCGTAGAAAGTTCATTGCCGAAATTGTAAAGAAGATAATTAGACTTATTTATTGTAGTACACAAATTGTGAAAATCTATAATTCGAGAAAATGAATATATTTCTACTAAGTATATAAATATTCACGTAAGAAATTGTGGTATTATGTTTCACGACGAGATATTGTTGATGATGGAGCTCGTGTTGAATGATTGTTTGGGCTATTACCATCCTCTCTTGTGGAAATAATGTTTTCCGACGTTTCGATAGACATCTTCTATCTTTATCAAGCAGGAAAAGTAAAAAACCTTTTGAAAATTATCAATTTTCAAAAAGTCAATATTGACGGAAGTCATGAAAGAAAATGAACAATGTTTTATACTCATCTGTGATATGATGATCTTTTTAAGTTGGATCGAACTATCGGCGTCCGAACTTCTGGCAGATCTATAGATGGAGCACTTATAGAATCAGGTGTTATTTTCATAAATGCTGCTTCTTTGATTTTTCTTCTAGCAAGTTTTTCTTCTTTGGATTTTATTGATGCTTCATCTACGAGTACTAGACAGCGACAAATCCAGGTTGGTCCAACATGCTGTAGATGAGAATCATCGTATAAAATGGGATGAAGCATCAATAATATACAAAGAAGAAAAACTTGCAAGAAGAAAAATCAAAGAAGCAGCATTTATGAAAATAACACCTGATTCCATAAGTGCTCCATCTGTAGATCTGCTAAAAGTTTGGACGCCGATAGTTCGATACTACTTAAAAAGATCATTATATCACAGATGAGTATATAACATCGTTCATTTTCTTTCATGACTTCTGTTGTCATTATTGATAATTTTCAAAAGGTTTTTTACTTTTCCTCCTTGATAAAGGTAGAAGATGTCTATCGAAACGTCGGAAAACATTGCATCCACAATAGATGATGGTAATAGCCCAAACAATCATTCAACATTATGTTTCACCTATAGAATATGGGTTTCATCCAAAACTCTCGTTCGAAAAATACAACATTTATTGTTTATGTCAAAAGTTAGGTTATATTGTTATGTCATAACAAAAATATTATTGAAAAAAATATGCTCACTTCTTCTTAGGTCTTTTCCCGTATTCTGGATCAATGTGATACTAATACAACTGTCATGATAAATGAAAAAGCTATATCTCAAATTTGAAATACCTACTCCTAGTATTTCTTTGTTTTTGTTCGTAGGTCAACTTCCCTTCTCATAAAAATCCACTTTATTTTTTGGAAATTTTGACAACATACCTTATTTAACCGTGAATGAACCATTTTACCTAGTTTCTACCCATCTGAAATTTCAAGTTCGACCCATGTCAATCGAATACGTATAAGCATTGAGTATAAATCTACCTAGTGGCATTTAGTATAAATCTACCTAGAGGGGAAACGCAGTTCAAAGAAATGAAGCCAAAAATTCTACCGGTAAAGTGGCGGTCTCAAGCGTGTAAACACGGAAATATTTATTTCATTGTATTAATGGTTGCAGCGACTTGGTCTCTCTGTTTGAGCTGGTCTGAGCCAGGGCCGGATTTATTCGACATCACCTCTCAGAATATTTTATTTTTTAGATATATTGACTTACTGTCCAATGATCTGTGTATATTTAGATAACGATTTTAAAAATCAATTATGGTCATATTATTGGTGATATCAAATACGTGAAGTGAATTTAGATCAGTTACGCATGTACATAAGAAAATTGTATGTAACATATATATTTGAATGAGCAATAAATGGATCATGTTCTAATGTTATGATCCTAATTCTGAGGAACAACCGACTTTATTCCCAAATATTTTTTATCCTCTGTATTGAGTCAAAAAAAATTTGATAGTTTTGGAGCACAGTTAATTGCGGAAAAAAATTTAGATTGCTGAAATGAATCTGGAGCAGTTCAGGTGAACGAAAAAGAAAAGAACGTGAAATATTTCGGTGTAATCGGATGTTTGAAACAACAGAAACAGACCCATATCAACTGAATAAGTATCTGTGAAAGCATCGAGCGGAGATACTTCTGACGGACTTTTTGTCATTTCTCTTTTCACGCCCTTACACGCACAAAATTTTGTTTGAATACGTCCGTCTTTTAATGCAGTATAAATTATTGAAACATTTTTCTATTGAAATTCTTGAAAAAAACTGTCTGCATATCGATTTTGAGATGTCCAATCCCAATTGCAAGAACTGATATAACTATGGATATGACGATAGAAATTTTCTGAGTAACTATATAATCACTTTAAATTTCTTATTCATTTTTAAAACCGCATGAAAGATTTATCCATAAAAAATCAGCCATCTTCAGCAAACCGTTGAATGGAAAAGGTACATTATAATTTCTTCTAGATATCTTTAGAAATTTATTTGCTTTCATTTCAATACTTGACAGTTATGATCAATCAAGAGTATTAAATTCAAATATTCTGCTGTAGTTGATTCAAATAATCTTGAGAGCTTGTCCATATTCCCCAAAGCCAAAGGTTCCGGTTTTAACCCAATCGTAAAATAAGCCCGCTATTTGGTTTTTAATTTTTATTTTCGGTACAATGCAAGTAAACGTCCAGTACAGTTAGTATCGGTCCTTACTAGAGAGCAGGTACAAATTGAAACCTTCAAACCTACCATCACATTTCGGTTCCTTGGATTATTCGATCGGGAGTCGTCGTGCCTACGCACGGAAGGACTCGATTTTGGCTTATATATACAGGGTGTCTACTATAATAGGTGCCAAACTCCAGAAGGTGATAGTACAAGTCACTTGAAACAAAAAATGTCCTATAACACTTTTTCGAAAAGTTGGTAGTTATCGAGTTATTCAACACTTCTTGGTTTTTCGGAATTTTTTGCTTTCCCCTTTAAAGACAAGAATATCTCTGTTATTCTTACAGCTATATCAAATCTGACCATATCATAGCCAAGGGCAGTAAAGGTGCTATAAAATAGGTAGTTACTAATGTTAAAAAAATGTTTTATACCGGGTGTAAATGTAAAACTTGAAAAGAGTGCAAACTTAGTGGTATTTTCTTGTTAGCTGTTCCATTGAAATTGGTGAATAAATAGTTGTTTTTTTTCGAGGGAAAACTGGTACATGTGATAGACTTTTAAACGGGATATATCAACTTTTCACTTAACGTTTTGTTTTTACAACAATATTACAGTGTCAAGTCAGAAAGACATAAAAATCAGAAACGCAATTTTTATAATAATTCATTTCAAAACATTGTAGGTTCAAAACAGTTATAAATATTATTAAAAGTAACATAAGAACAGCTACAACTTTGCTTTGAACGAATGTTTGAGGAGGAGGCGGGTTGAAGGGTGTGTTGGTGCGTATCTGGCGGCCCCACAGGGGCCGTCGGGAATGAATACCACGAATTAAAATGAACAATATGGCGGAATTTAATCTCGAGCTAAGCAAACTTGATATTTGCATGAGTTCGAGGATATGCAAGTTAACTTAAATTTGACAAAATCTGTCATTGAGTAAACTTAAGAAGAAGATCATTTACTTTAACGAATTAATTCGACTTATACACATCTACTTGTACTATCACCTACTGATGTTTAGCACCTATTATAGTAGACACCCTAATAATGAAATCATTCATTATACAATAGCTTATACTATTGTTACCGTTCACCAAATATTCTAGAATTACAAATATTTGGGGAAATTTGTTCATGAGGACAAGACCGTGAAAAAATATTTTTGATAAACTTCAAGAATTCTCAACTGTATAGTAGACACAATAATATCATATGCTCAATTTTTAGATTCTAAATAGATCCAGTTCTTCATCAATTTCTAGTAGGCAATTTAAATTGAAAAACACCCTATGACATGTATCTAAACTACCCTTATTTTATATGCCTGAGACATTATAGCCAATGTGGAAAATCATCTGTACAATAGTGTATAGTATATACGTAAAATTAATTTCATTTAATGTATATTTTTATTTTGGAGAAAGTGTTCGTGGGCAGTTCAGCAGAAAATCAACGAAGCAGTTATAGGAGTTTTCTGTAGGTATTAATCGGCATGTGTTTCTGCTTATTGGCTTCTTGTGGACAAGGCAACCATGAAACCAAGGCAAGAGGGAAAGTGTAGAAGAGAACCAACTACAACACAGCAGATGCAAGCGACTAATATATAATTTAAACCTTTAATTCTCCGATTTTGTATTAATACTAAAGTAGATTGATGATGATTATAAACCTATGTTCTTAATATTCGTTTATTTTTGAACGTAATAGATCCAGGGTAGAAACCAATTCTTCAAACAAGGCCTACTAGTTTCGACTTCTATCTGAAGTCTTCCTCAGGGTACTATAAATGTACAAATTATATTTTAAAATTTTCTCTGTAAATGAATTACTATTAAAATTTTTTTTTATCAACTAACACATAATTATCAAAATTTGAAATTTAAAACAATCTTTTAAGTTTCTTTCCACAGTTGTTTAATCAATTTATAGTTTTAGCTATCTATTTCATCAAATAAACCTTATATAATGAGAATAAGAAACTTTGATTTGACCATTACGAATTAGTTAAGAATAAATATATTGAATAATAAATAATAATAAAATACTATATTGACGATTACTCAAAACTAACCAGATAAAAGAAACACACATAAATGAGGAATTACCCGATTGAGGAACCATGTTAAGGCTAAGTATCTGTTAAATTAATACGTGGGTGAAATCCAAAACGGCTAACAATCAAGAGAAAACAAAGTTTATTTCGAATTTATAAGGGATTCCCTATCATTAAGATCCGTTAAAATGAGTATATGAAAATATCAGACTTACAGTTTGTTATGGTTTTCTTGTCGATGGATGATATCGAAATTGTAAAATGAATGAAACTCATATCAGATGGAACGTGCAACGCAGACTGAAATAACATATTTACTCACATAAATTTTACAGAGAGAAATAGGTGACTTTCAAATTCACATGAAACTCTTGATTAAGGATATATATTTTGAGGGTGCTGTACTATTTTTTTCTGATTTTATTAATTAGATAATAATATTAAGTATTAAGGTTGTCGATATCAGTTCTTTTGTTTATAGATTTTGAGTTTTCTTTTATCGAGATCATTTCATGTAGTAATCGTTTTTTAAGAACTTTTTGATTGCCTAATATTTTACACGAATCAAAATCAAATGAATATAATGTTGTTGAGACATGTTTTGATAGAGCAGTGTTATTTTCATTCTTTTCTTTCAAAGGATTAAGGATATTGAGAGAATCTCTTTTATGTTCATTTATTCGATCTTTGAGATCGTCCTGTTTATCCTATATACACACATTGGCAATCCTGGCAAGGAATTTCATAAATTATATCGGACAAATTTTTTATTTGTGTTGTCTGAATCAAAAGCCGTAATCACATTTATTTTTGAACAATTGCGCTCAAGGTTTCCTTATAGTCCTTCAATAAATGGTATTTTGAAATATATTCTCTTATTCCTATCTACCGGGCGATTTTCTGTGGGTTGTGCATTTAAAATTTTTTAACCAATCTTAAGGGCAGTCGTTTTTGATCGAAATATTCTTTATTTTTTCGATGTGGTCCTTGTGAAATTATTTGGCAGAAATTGTTGATGGATTTTTCAGTATGTTTGTTAAAATTCCTGGAAACGTTTATAATTTTAGTAGATAAAATAAATAACTAATATATAATATAATTATATAAATATAATAAAATATAACTGATTGGTTGACAAACTGTTAACAAGTGGGATTTAATCCTATTTAGTGTCATCCAGTTAGTTCCAAAGAAATCCGATATATGGAGCTGTCCAGTCTGAAGTGAACTTCAACTGCAGTTGAGAGTTAAGGTTAGTTTGTGAATTACCGCGGTGCAGATGGATAGAACTTAGCGTCAAATTGGTCAAAGAGTGAAATTTCTCTTTAGTAACGAGTTGTTGAAAAGTAAAACTAGAAAGTAGATTGTTAATGTGAATTGTTGTATTTGTGTTGTTGAATAGAAATGAGGTCAAGTAGAAAAGCTGTGTACATCACCCTGATACATATGCGGAGAATACACGTTCTTGAAAAACAGAAAAACTATTAGTGACTTTGTAAAGAGGGCTTATCTTGGATATTTTGGTGTTATGCTTGGTGATCAGGATAAAACCTGGGCACCACATATTGTCTGTAAAACTTGTACAGAGCATTTATGACAGTGGACTACCGGGAAAAGGAAAAGTCTGAAATTCGGAGTACCAATGGTTTGCAGAGCATTTATGACAGTGGACTACCGGGAAAAGGAAAAGTTTGAAATTCGGAGTACCAATGGTTTGGAGAGAACCAAAATATCACTTCGATTACTGTTATTTATGCCTAGTAAATATTACTGCAATCAATCGAAATAACCGTTACAAGTGGACTTATGCAGATTTAGTCTCTGCAAGACGCCCTATCCAACTTTTCAGCATCTACCACAACTCTGTGAGGACACATGTCACTCTGATCAGAATTCTGACTCTACTGAAGGTAACAGTGATTTTGAAACGATGTCATCAATTCCCCAATGTTTCAACCAAGATGAGTTAAATGACCTCACTAGAGATTTCAACCTGCCGAAAGAAGCTTCTAAATTACTTCCAGGTTGAAGGAAAAAAATTTACTTGAACCAGGAACGAAAATTACATTTTATCGCACAAGGGAGAAAGATCTGCTACCTTTTTTCTCTGAAGAACAAAATCTTGTATTTTGCCATGCTATTAGAGAACTCCTGGTAAAAATGGGTCTTCCTGAATATTTTCCGAATGTTTGGCGCCTATTTATTGACAGCTCAAAGTGAAGTTTGAAATGTGTTCTTCTACATAATGGCTAAATATCGATTCCTCACTCAACGAGAATCAAAGAGCAATATGACAACATAGCTTTGGTTTTGGAAGAAATAAAATATCATGAACACCAATGGGTGATTTGTGTAGACTTAAAAATGGTAAACTTTCTCCTTGGCCACACCAAGTATCCTTGTTTCTTGTGCCTCTGGGATAGCAGAGTGGCCTAGAAGAGAAAACATGGATGTTGGGGGAAAGAATATCATCAATGATCCTTAAGTTCCGCGAGAGAAAATCATGTTTCCACCCCTGCATATCAAGCTGGGTCTAAAGAAGCAGTTTGTAAAGGCTTTGATAAGAATGGATGATGCTTTGCATATATAGGGAAAAAATGCCCCAGCTGAGTAAGGAAAAAATTAAAACAGGAATATCTGATGGCCCACAAATAAGACAGCTGATTAAAGACCCTGACTTCATATATGATTGAGATTGAACAAAATGCATGGAATTCATTTGTTGCATTTGTTCATTTGTTGTTCAACTATGTTGAATTGGTCAATGAGATGCTGAATAATTTCAGGTGCACTATTTACACAGCCACTTAGACCGTTCTCTTGATAATTTAGGTGACATTAGTGAGGAGCAAGGTGAAATATTTCACCAAGATATCAAATGTATGGAGGATCGCTATCAAGGAAGATGGGATACTCACATGATGGCAGATTACTGCTGGTTTTTAAAACGGGATTGCTCTAAAATACATTCAAGAATGTTACGCAAAAGAAGTTTCCGAAATGTTTTGTGAGTAATTGGTTTAAATAATAACTTTTACTTTTTTCTATAGCATATAATGAATAATATCTGTAATATCTGTGTAATACAATAAAAATTCATTTATTAATTTGTTTCCTTAAACCATGGTATTCTTTTAAAATAGTGTAATGTATAATTCACAAAAATGTTGATATCTCAAAAATTCAGGCAGACAGGCAGATACTAATTGCATATTTGAATTCAGGGCATCAAATTCATATGAAATTACCTCCAAAATTTCAGCACCAAAACCACTGTTGACTAGTGTAATAGAATTTGATTTTATTATAATATTTCTATCAGTTCAGCAGCTGAATGTTCGTTATGATGCAGGTATACCCATCAAAATTTCATCAATATTGAATCTGATTGGTATAAACTTCAATCCAATTCAATGTATTTATTGTCAGAAAGATAGATTAGAGTGCATTTTCTAACCATTCACGTTTTATAATCAATGATGTCATATTACTGAATTATCTTTGGAATCCTCCGCGCATTTTTTTGGAGAACACAATAATTAACAACCTTCAAAAGTGCCAATGAACAACAAGGAACCACAGACCACTAACATACAAGGTGTCCAGAAAAGGTGTCGAGTAAGTGTGAGTTCAATAAAACAAAAAATATTTGTGGGCAATAAGATAGTTTATTGTTGATTATTAACATAAGAATTGGAGAATTATTTGGAAAAGATGATACTATCCAAATGACGACCGTTGTGTTGCTGGCACTCAAACGGGTCCGGAAAATGGCGACAACGCGTTGACACATAGCTATTGATATTGCTGCCATTTCTGACCTGATGTTTTGCTTCGACTGGATAATATTCGTCGGATTATTTTGATAAACCCTACTTTCAAGGTATAACCATGCAAAATAGTCAAGCGGGCTATGGTTGGCGCTTCTGGGAGGCCAGTTAATGTTACCCCTTCGCGAAATCTCTTTATTAGGGAACAATTCGTCAGCAACTTCCATTGAATCAATTGAGGTATCTCAAGTGGTCCCATCTTGCTGCAACCACGATCTTGAGTTGAAACCTTCAATTTTCTGCTACTTTGGGACCAAACATTCCGCAACATATCGCAATAACGGTTATTATTCACATTTATTACTCGTCCTCGTTGATCTTCATGAATATAAGGACCAATTATGCCTTTAGCAGACATATCGGCCCAAACCACTACCTTTGGCCTATGAAAGGGTCGTCTCGAATCAGTGGCGTATCCGGAGATTGAGTTTGGGGGGCTAGTGGCAAGTTTTTGGGAGTTGACCTGAACTATCAATAATAAGATAATGAGCTTAAGCGAAAGCGCGCTAGGAGGGGATTTATTGTAGCTCATCTATAATTTGACAGTTTTTATTCTACATTGAGAACATATAACACAAACAATTGCGAGAACAGTGCATACAATAATCATCATAAAATTTGAAGAAATAAAATATAGGTATATGAAAGTCAAGAAATAAAATATATATAGGTAAAAAAAATATATAAAAACTCAAGAAATAAATCATTCGAAATTTAAAGGGAAAAATATCAGAAATATTAGTGAATGTTATATTAATTAAAACATACCCGCTCCTTTTAGCATCAAACATGATTCAAAAATTACAAAACGAAATCAATCCGCCTCTTTTTATTATTAGCAAATCTACTTATAATATTGTCCACCTTTATTGAAATATCTCTATGTATAAATAGCAATGATAGCCCAACTAATCTATCCTGACCCATTGTTGAACGAAGCCACATTTAATCTCTCAGCAATCTCAAGTTTCAACTATGAACTTGCAGAAAAGCGCATCACTTCAGGTTTTACGCGATTGAAGCAATTCACATAGAAAACAGAACTCGAGGGATGATAACCATAATTCAGGGAATTTTCTTTCTGCAGAAAAGAAATCATCTTCGATAGAATTTTTTTCCATAATAAACTTTTTCATTAGTTTTCGTACAATCTTTGATATATTTTAAATTTCCATTTTCATTCGAGGATTTAGTGTTGGAAACTCTTTTCTGGGGGGGGTAATTACTCCCAGTACCCCCCCTCCCCTCGTGAATACGCCCATGTCTCGAATTCTCCACTGCCCAATACCAATAATTCTGCTTACTAAAATGACCATTTAGGTGAAAATCTGCTTGGTCGCTAAATAGTATGTTGTTGAAGTGGTGAAATCGGTGCAGCATTTCGTTAGCAAAATTCAGCCGATTAGTATAGTCCGCATCCTTCAATTCTTGAATTTATTGAAATTTATGAACTTTAAGATGTAAGTCTTTCTTCAAAATCGAATGTAAAGACGATTATTTGATGTTAAACGCATGGCTTCACTTTCGGATGGATAAATACGGATTTTGACGAAACGACGCCACAACTCCTTCAATTATTTCTTTATCGCGAACTGAACGAGTACGGCCAGAGTTTTGAATTTTAACTATCGTACATGTATTCTTAAACATCCTGATCCATTCCCTATGTTATCGTCACTTGGCGCGTGGCGTGTACGATATTCCGCACGATAGAGACGTGGAGCATTCCCTATTGAATTACCATCACGATAATATGCTCGTAAGCAAAATGCGCGATACGTCCCCGAGGACTGTTCCATCGTGACTAAAACTCCACAAAATGGCGGACGCCACGAACCCCTTCCCGCTTCTTTAAGAAGCCACGTTCCGAATATGGCGCGAAAACAAATACCCGATACCCTTTCTGGACAAGTTGTATTCCCAAGAAACATTTCTGGTAACTGGAAGATTTATAAATTTGATATTGGTGTTATTAGTGATTCATAATAGGGGTGCTAAATACCTGAGGTGTTTTACTTCATATAGGAGTTGCAAAAATTATTGATTCCCAAAAGTTTCTATAAACTACAGATTTTCAACTATTCATAAAAATTTCAGGTTATAGTACCAAAAGGTTCATAATATGGGTTTATAAAGATAGCAGGAACCCGCCTATGAAACATCAGGAGCAAGGTGATACAACAGTTATTATAGGGCGTTCTATAGAAGTGTTTGCAACTTCGTAATGTAACCGATAATGTTCAGTAGTTTCAAGTTTTTATCAAGTCTTTTATACAGGGTGAGTCTTTGACCACTGCGTTAATTTTAACCATAGGTTCTTGAGATCAGAAGAAACACTTTTTCCATTACGGTTTTTCCAAATTCAGCTGCGTTCAAAAGTTATAAGCATTTTTAGTTTTCACATTGGGCAAATACCACTCTGTAGTCCAGTTTAGTTTGAATGAAAAATACCTTCCACAGCAATCACTATTGAATCTGAATTGTTTAAAAACATTATTTTCCCTCTAAGTAATGATTCACTCACTCATGTTTCATCCGATGAGGTCCATATCCAGAAGGAAGATACAAAATACTTATTTTCTGGTAAAAAAAATTCAACACCATAAACATAGATTTTTGTTGTTCTACTATATTTTCTTTCTACTTCAAGATTATAAACCATGCCTTTCTAGTGAGAAATTCCAAAAAAACCTCAGAATTATTGGATGTTATCATCATACATTTGTAATTTTCTTCTTAAAATTTCCAAATCATGATAACCATCATTTCTATGAAACTTCCCATGCAAGAGGTTGTCACTGAGCTTTCTTTTTCACTCAAAGCCAGAAAAAATCATCTATGATTTTCCAAACACTGATATTTCTGAAGTTTCTTCTCCTTGACAGAGATCAGTGAACAGGTATTTTCTGTACTGAATCCCAATAACAATTTACCTGGATAGATTACAAGTATTTCCAGATTTAGGTGTGCAATTATACTTTCTTGAAGAAATACCTAAATTTGATTTTGAAAAATCAACTAGGTGTTCTTTGATAAAAAATTTTTTGTTAAATCATTAATATGAATCTATTCTGTTGAGACTATAATTACTGATTTTTATAATCAGAGTAAATAACGTAAACAAGAACATAAATATTGAATAATAGTTATTCATAGATTATGTCAAATTTTATTACCTTACCATAGAATATTAATTTATCACCCAACCCCAGGAGAGAAAAAATTAATATTTGCAATGTTTTTTTAAATGAAAGATACTATCTGTAACTATTATTAATCTTTAGTTATAATTTTCCTCAGAATAATTAGAATGAATTATTATCACATTAAAATATTATAACGTCTCTGTGGTGGGTAGTTCCAAATAAAAAAGTATTCTGTGGTTCCTTGTTGTTTTGATTCTGTTTGAAACTGTCAAAAGTTATTTGTATCTTCAAAAAAAAAAGTGGAAAGATTTTTAGGGATAATATCGATAGTTTTAAATTATTCAATTCAGTATGAAATGATTATGGTCAGAAATTGCATTCTGTTCTAATCTTTCTTGTTTATGAGCTTATATCTTCCAGTTTCAATATTGATTGAATTTTAATTAACCATGCATCATAACAAACATTCAGAAATATTAAAACTAAGTCAAATTCTATTATCTCTTAAATTTGTGAACAAGGTTGAATCGGTGTATGAAATAAAGATAATAAAGGTATAAAACAAATCTAGGAGTCTGGGTTCGAAGTTTTTTAAAACTCATATGAGCTCAATTTGCAGCATTCCTATGTTAGAATAGATATAATTTGATGAACCCTGAAAGCCTGAAGCTATAAAAAACCAGCTTTTCATAAAGACAAGTCTTCAATTTAACAGGTCCTGACAGAAAATACTTTACCTATTTCAATGGTCAAAATATACCGAAGAGCGATGGAAAACTTTTTCTTTATTTATTATGGAATATTATTCTGGATTAAATATTAAACAAGGTGCTAGACATCACTAACAATGAATACAGCAAATGGCAATTTAGATTTTGTGGTGAATGTAAGATAAAAATTGTTCAGTGGTTAATTTCATCTATAGTGTTTAGTGGTGGAACCATAGACTGGAGAGATTTCCCCAACCTTTTGAAGAAATATTTAATATAGACATAAAATATGGCAACATTGAACAAATCTGATTATTGAATCATTTCAGCACAGAGTTGGATTTGGGAAAATCAGAAAATTTGGACAAAATTATTTCGATTTAATTCCTTTCAACTTCAAATATCTCAAGAATGGTGCAATTTAGGAGGAAAGATGAAGAATGATTTTATATGCAAAAAAGACTAATGATTCCAGGAAGTACGAGATACGGACCTTTAGTTCAAGCGATATTTGTTTTTCATGCAATTTAACCAATCTGTAGAGTAGTAGTGAGAAACCCACAAGAAATGGAATAAATCTATTGATGCCAAAATATGCATGACTGCTATCAAAAACCTTCTACAAGAGATCATTTCAATTGATATTGTCGTTTGAATATTACAGGTGAAAATGCAATTTTTTTATGAAATTTCAACACCCTATATCTTTTGAACGGGGCCAAATTTGGAAAAATGTTATAGGAAGAAAATGTTTCTTTTGACATCAAGAATCTATGTTTAAAATTAACGCAGTGGTCAAAGACTCACCCTGTATACATAAAAATCATGTATGTCCAATAACTGAGTACCCTTATGAATCAAGATGAGAAAAGGTAATAAAGAGGTGTTTTTAAAAATTGAAAGTGTTTTGACATCACTGCATTTTCATAGTTAGCAGAATAACCTATAAAAATTATTAAATTTACACCCAACAATCGGGAAAGAAATTTTTTTAGGTCCTTATTGAAATTATTTATTATCGAGATGAAGAAAAAGAGGAGTAAATGGCCAATATTAAAAAACAGTTATTGTTTCAAAAGGAGAACTTTTCTTAATTTACAAAAAATGAGGAACATATAAAATGTTCTTCTAGCTGTTCTGCAGCCTTGTATAATAAAAATTTGTCTCTCTTCCTAATAATGTTTCCAGTCTTTATCGGGCTTTGAAAACGGATTTCGTACTGCACTCGCTGCATTCCTTGATTTGGGATAATAAAAGATGCCGTTTTATTCCCAAGCTTCAGGAACAATTGTAAGAGAAGGAATATCTCTTCCTGGTTCTTCGGTTTGAACTATTTTGAAAGACATGTCCACACCTAAACACAATTATTAAAAATAGTACACAATATCTTGAGTGGGAACTGGGGTCAAAAATATTAGGTTATGTTTTCATTCAGGGAGCAACACCTTCAAATGATCAGTAGTTCTAAGGCATCCAAATTAATTCACATGCGCGAGAACTACTGGTCATTTCAAGGTGTTTTGAGTTACCATCAGTTATAATACAGGGATGGTGGTGGTGTAAATCACTTAAAGTTCATAAAGCTTCCACTTTTTTTATTCAGTACCTACTTTTTATCACTTAAATTGTTGATTATGAATATGTCAAAAATTATTATAGAACAAAAAGGCAGTGAATTTATATTAGGGAAATGATTTATATGATTCCAAGTGTTGAGCATGACTAAATATCCGACACGGCCATATTGTTACTGAAAATGTCGTGTTTTTTCAGCTTTGTGAAAATTTAGAACAAAGTTGAATTTGGATTGAAAATGAATTTTTTGTTAATTTGAAGACACTATTATTCAAAACTTAGTGTTTGTATTGAAAAATTGTTACATTTAGAAAAAAATAATTGAAAATGATTTGGATATTTTTCAAAAAAAAAATTCAAAACTTTCGTATATCGAGGGCGCACGTGTTATTCGGTGGTAAAATTCGATTTCATACAAAGAAAAAATTGCAACTGTTTGCCCACTTACCTTCATTATTTTCTTTTTGTAACTTGTAAGCATTCAATAAAACTATAAATCCAACTAAGTATCTTCAACTTCATATTTAATGTTACATGGATAGTTTCTGAATTCAACTAACGAATAAACCAACAGATAAATAAAGATAAATAATACTTGACGTTGAATTGGAGTGAAACAATACGACAAAGTTGGGCATGCGCGTTTTCATCCAGAAAGGTAATTGAAACAACTACTAGATCTGTGGTCGCGCCACTTATAAATCTTGAAACCACCGCCTTGTTCAGTAACGGAAAAAGTATCATCTCCATATGGGAGTGTTATAACAGTCGTATAGATAGGATTATAAGAGTGTTCAGATGGTTATCGGAAAAATTATAAGTCTTTGTCGACACTTATAAGGAAGTTATAAATTATATCAATTAAGGCCAATAAAGGATATATAGCGGACAGGGAAAATTTATTGTATCTACATTATATAACTTTGAATTTTATAGGACAGTGTCGAACAGTGTATTCACACTTTTATAAAACAAAAAATGCTACTTGGGTTGGGATTGTTTAGACATTCTATTAGTTTTCCTGAGGCTTGTTCACTCATTTCGAAATGTCTCAACATTTCTCTGCTAATGTTGATAACCGATTCGTGTTGCTCTTTTAAGTATAACGCATTTTTGATCATCAACAGTAATATAAGACATGCAACCGAAGGATCGGAAAATAATACGCATATCATTATTCATATTTCTGGTATTATCATGCAAAAGAAGAAAAAGTTTTTTAATATTTCATTGAATATAAGGATTAATTCATTTATTCATCATCGTGCAGTTTATTTTCAGTGTGTGAACCGGCATGGTCCTTTTTCAGAACTTTATTCACCTAGTATAACTTTCAGTCTTTTAGGCTCATCAACGACATGGTCAGTGAAACTCAATAGCGATTATATTTTAGGAGGGTTTGTCCTTACATTGCAGATTCCCCTGATCCATTCTCATTTGGAAATCAACTTTTGTACTTTTTGACTGACTTTTTACAGAGTGAAATATTTTTCTGATTTGAAATTATATTCTTGTGGAGTATTTGGATATGTTGAATTGAAACCTATGAGTGTTCAACTCTGCAATAAATTATTGCTCAGCATGTCAACAATTATTAAGTCCACATTAGCTTTATCTATTCTTATGATGATCTGACCATCAAAATGTTTTTGAAGTCTGTGCCACGTTAGGAGTTGTGATTTGCACAACTTTACTACCATAAACACAATTAGTAATCGTAGCTCGCTTCGATTTCATATCCAATTTGAACTCTTTAGAGAGGAAATGAGTTCCTTAGAATTATTTTG
Source organism: Micraspis discolor (assembly GCA_030674115.1). Lineage (NCBI taxonomy): Eukaryota > Metazoa > Arthropoda > Insecta > Coleoptera > Coccinellidae > Micraspis > Micraspis discolor. The sequence goes on along the minus strand of JARTUT010001758.1, from coordinate 383,213 downwards.
AACAAAACAAGATTTGCCAAATTAAATGACCTACATGAACTAGCAAACATTGACACAATCCAAGAAGTTATAAAAAAACATACACACAAATTCTACAACTTCACAATTCACAAACTTGACCAAACGAGTGATCTCGATAAGACAAATCCCGGAAACACCAACATAAAAATAAAACATACACTCACACACCACATCATGTTGACATTATAATCTTATCCTCAATCTTAAACCACCTGAGAATAATTGTGTTTTATTTGTGCCTCATATATCTCTAGAAAAATTGTGAAACCAACATCAAATCAACGCTGTATTGTATACATAATAAAATCAAACCTTCAGATAAAATAAATGGGTAAGGTGCTGGATAATAATAATAATAATAATCTTTATTCCATGGTATGTACACACATAAAAGGAACAGTGTCAAAAAGAAAGAAAAAAATCACCTCAAATAATCATGCAAAGAATATGGTTCCAAATCAAACAAGTATTCCTTGACATCTTTTTTGAAAATCTTAATATTATTTAATAGCTTAATCCTATTAGGTAGATAATTATATAATTTGATGCACATATAAGATGGGTGTCTTTCAGATAATGACAACCTTTATACAGGGTAATGTAAGTTCTGTGCTCTTAAATCATAATTACTTCTACTTGTATGAAGCGAAAACATGACTCTATTTTTAAAGAAAAACATCAAACATTCAAATACATAAATACCAAAAACAGTTAACATTTTATTTTCCCTAAACTTTCCCCTACACGATTGAATAGAAGTCATCTTGAACATGTATCTTATAACCCTCTTTTGTAAAACAAACAACCTACTAACATCTGAGCTCGATCCCCAAAATATGATACCATATCTCAACAGGCATTCAAAATTGGCAAAATATATAGTTTTCAAGTTATTTAGACTCAAGTAATTTGACATCGTTCTTATAGCAAATCCTACACGACATAACCTCCCGGAAAGGTAATCAATATGATATGACCATTTCAAGAAGCTATCCAGATATATCCCCAGAAATTTAACAGATTCTTCTATATTGATGTTACAATCAGGTAGTTTCAAAACACTTTCCTTAAATTTTTGTGATCTATTTGTGCTAAATAATACTGCTGTTGTTTTGCTTTCATTCATAATTAATTTATTTTTCTCAAACCACATTTTAATTGATCGTAGATTGAAACGGCCTTGGCTTTAATTTCACTGAAATCACCTCCTCCTATCATCAAGTTCGTGTCATCGACAAAAGATGTTAATAATCTTATGATTTCCTCAATAATGTCACATATATCAATGATAAAAATAATGAATAGGATGGGACCCAGAACACTTCCCTGAGGAACCCCAAAATCACATTCAATTAAATCTGATTTTACAGTTTTACCATTTTTAACGATAGCAACCCTCTGTAAAAGCCCGGAAAGATATGAAGCTATCCATTCTTTCGCTTTACCTCTAATTCCCAGTTTCTCAAGTTTAATCAACAAATAAGGTCTGAATAGACAGTCATAAGCACTCGCCAGATCAATGAACAAACCTAAGCCAAGTTTATCATCCTCCAGTAGCGCTATAACCCTCTCCGTAAACTGATATAACGCAGTTTGAACCGATCTACCCTCCAGATAGCCATGCTGGGAATCATTGAATAAATTACACTCATTCATGAAATTTAAGAGCCTCCTACACATTACATGTTCAAATATCTTGGAAAAACTGGACAAAATACTGATGGGCCTGTAGCTTTCGAAAGAAGTTTCATTCCCTTTTTTATAAATGGGTTTTATTAATGCCAGTTTCAAATGTTTTGGAACTATTCCAAATTTTAAAGAATTGTTCACTATGTACGAAATAACATATTTTATCTCATCAGCACAACTTTTCATAATATTAACAGGTATTCCGTCATCTCCACTACAGTATTTATTCTTTATTTTTCTCATTATTTCAACTATTTCATCAGGAGTAGTTGGCTGCAAATCAATTGAACTGGGGTTACCTGGTAAACTACAAGAGAAAATCCTATTATCCAAACCATTCAACATATTAGGGATTTTTTCAACTAAAAAATTATTATATCTTTCAGCCACATCCACTAGACCTTCACTAAAAATATTGTTTTTATTCCTATGCTCCCTATCTCTAATATCATCACAAATAGACCACATTGTTCTATTTTTGTTGTCAGATGACTGGATTTTTATATAGTTATGTATCCGCTACCGTGAGAGACTGCATTCCTACACATTCCTAGATATTCCGGGAAGTGAAATAGGATAGTGCGAACAGGATAGTGCGAAGTGCAATCGTGATGTGAAATCGCGTTTTCCTCCAAAGAAAGACAATGTCTAGAAGTTAGTTCAGATTTAGACTTTGTACAATTAAGTTAGCTTACGACTTTTTGTTAAGATCAACCTCTGTTACTCCGTTTCTTGCACGTTAGGAATAATTACCAAAATCATTAATTGAATAACTCATTGTGATTTGTAATTGAAAAGAATAAATTCTTTTTAAAAACTGACTTCAAGAATCGAAAAACATTATATTATAATAATTTGCTCTAGCCGCAGTTAGAAGTTTGTTATAATTTTTTTTTTCAGAATCATATAAGGCTTTGTAAGAACTATCACATGATTTTAAAGTGAGCAAAATGTCTAGCTTTGATTTACTATCCCTGACTTCCTTGGTATCATAAAAGTTATTCAATTTCTTTTTTCCGAGTTTACACAATTTCAATGGAAAATGTTTCTCAAATATACAACAAAAAGATCGCATAAAACATTCCCACTGTAAATCAACATCTGACTCATTAATAGAAAATACTGACGGCCAGCCCTCCTGTTGCAGATCACTTCGGAAGTTAATTTTTCCTTCATCACTATAAAACCTACGATAGATAGAGTTATTATGTTTAGTTTGCTCCATAACTATATTGAAACTTATTTTTTGGGCAAAATGATCTGAAACAGTGGTATTGAGCACTTCAGCATCGGCATCAAAATTCACAAATATATTATCTAAGCAACTACTTGTATTATGTGTAACCCTGGTAGGTACACTGATTGTGGGAAAAAGTTGAAATAAACTTAATAATGTAAGAAATTCAGATTTTTTACTTGTGTTGACTAAAAGGTCAATATTGAAGTCCCCAGCAACAATAATATTTTTATTCTCCTCAGCCACTATTGTTAGAACCTTCTCCAGTTGAACCAGAAACACATCCATATCACAACCCACACTGCATGGCCTGTACACTGCTAGCACAATAAAACTTTCACTTCCTAAACATAACTCAGCAGCAGCACACTCGAACTGTCCAATGACAGAAAAATCTTCCAACTTCTTCCTTCTCCTACTATTGACATCTTTGTGGATGTATATTGCCGCACCACCATGTTTACCTTTGGGCCTGCATACATGTGAGATTAGATTGAAATTATTTAATGTTTGTACTATTTCATCTTCACTTTGCCAGTGTTCTGTTACACAAACAATTTTACAGTTTTGTTGAGTTGAAAGAAAATGCTGAAAAGAGTCTACACTATTACCCATGGACTGCAAATTTTGATGGACAAGACAATTATAATTTTTCTTGATGCAATTTAGATTGGTTGTGGTTATCCTAGGTTCATCAAATCGTACCTGGGCTTGCAAATTTATAAAAAATCCGCCGCAGCATAATTTTTTCTGTAAACATGCATGTTAAATCTTTTGATAACAGCATTTTCGAGCCAGAATTCAGAATTATATAACTCATCTTTTCTTTCAATTGGTACCTTCACTAGGTAAGACTTAAGGTCACCCTTCTTCTTTTCAAACTGTAACTGTTTAATTTCCATTACTTCCTTTTCGAAACCTGGTTTCCCTCTTATGTATTTTTCAATGATTTGTTCCGTGACATGAGCCTTTACACGTCCTATAAAAAACCATGCTTTCCTTTCTTGACCCAGAAAACCTGTCTCTGAATCACCCTCACCAACTTTATTTGTTCCGAGCCTAGCTGGCCTGAAATTTCTTCTTTTCCTGCTCTGTACACTTTTCCATTCTCCTTCATTTCGCACGGTTGTTTTTCATTAGCGGTGTTTATGTTTATATTATTTATGTCATCACTGTCATTTTCACCAAGACTGATGACATCAATCATTTCCTTTCTTTGCGCAGCTTCCAAACGGTGCACCACAGAATTTTTGTTTACCGTATTATCCGGACAGGAAACATTTGTTACTGCTCTTTTCAGTGATTTCGGCACATTTGCCTTAACTTCAACTTCAATTTGATTGTTATCATTTTTTATCTTAGTAATTGATTCTTTCTCTTCCAAAGACCTTATCTTATCACATTGAGATAACATTTCCTTTTCTAATGTTGATATTTTGTATTTCAACAATATATTATTATCGATTAGTAATTGATTCTTCTCTTCCAAATCTCTTATAATTTTAATCATAAATTCGACAACTTGATTGCACTTTGGTTGTCCACATAGATCTGTTTGATTGGTTATTTCAAACTTGTCTACTAGCCCAAGATATCGGCCCTCCACTGTGCAAGCTTCCTCAGGAACTCTTGAATCATACTCTCTCTTGTTGCAGCAACCAAGCCATCGTCCACGTACAAAACAACGATCAGTTTATCTTCACCAGATATACAAAAGAACAGACACGGATCAGCTTCGCTCTCGACAAGGCCAAACTTCATCAGGATCTCCTTGAATCGATTGTTCCAGCACCTTGGTGATTGCTTCAATCCATAGAGACTCCTAACCAGTTTGCACACACGACCAGAACCGTCTTCAAAACCCTCAGGTTGATCCATATAGATTTCTTCGGTCAGAACACCATTCAGAAATGCTGTCTTGACATCAAACTGGGCCAACTTCAGACGTTCCTTGGCAGCAACACTCAGAATTGCTCTGATTGTATCAAAACGAGCTACAGGACTGAAAGTTTCGTTATAATCAATACCTTGTCGTTGACTATAACCCTTAGCAACAAGACGAGCTTTGTAACGACCAATCTTTCCATCTGCATCTCGTTTGATACGATAGACCCAGCGATTAGCGACTGTCTTCCTCCCTGCTGGCAACTCTGATAAAACCCAAGTAGAATTTTCCACCAGCGAAGACATCTCTTCTTTCATCGCAGCCATCCAGTGCACGTGATCGGCAGATTTCATGGCTTCTTTGTAGTCTCGAGGTTCGTCCAACTCAGCAAGAAACATCTCACTTTAATCTTTTAGGTTTCTGAAGAGTACTTCTATCTCGAAGACGTAGTTGAGGGATCTCTTTCACAACCTTAGGGGTTTCTTCAAACTCTTCGATTCGCGGTTCAGCAGCAACAACTCGACGATTCATTGGCAGCACAGGATTCGGGACCTCAGGCACGTTCGGAGCTACCGGTGAGTTCAGATCTCTAGGAGAATCCAGAGGTTCAACATAGTCATCGATTTCTTCAACAGCAACAGGACGAACAGCAACGGGATGGACACCTTCGACAAGATCTCTTTCTGGGGCTTGTTCAGGAAACAATGCTAAAACTTTAGAGGAATGCTCTGGACCAAACACTACTTCTCGACTTCGTTTAACTTCCTTTGTTCCCTTGATCCACACACGAAAACCATCGATATCGTCCGAATATCCGACAAAGACTGCTTCGACACCTTTAGCATCCCACTTCTTACGACGTTCTTTGGGCACCATCAGGTAGCAAGTGGTTCCAAAATATGGAACCTGTTCAGATGCACACTCTTCTCAACAAACAGCTCACACGGAGACTTGCCTTCTACAGAGCTTGGACCAGTTCGATTGAGAATATACACCGCAGCGTTGACAGCTTCCGCCCAGAGAAACTTTGAAGATCCTTGCTAACAAGCATGGTTCGTGCTAGCTCAACAATCGTTCTGTTCGATCGTTCAGCACAACCATTTTGTTGAGGCGTGTAAGGATTAGTGACCACCATCTTCGTTCCTTCAGACTTCATAAGATTCTTCACCGCCTCATTATCGAATTCTTTTCCTCCGTCACACTGCATGCACGACATGACGTTTGTTCTGATGGCCTAAACGTTCATGCCAAACTTGCAGAGAGTCCTTGGACTCCATCTTTGACGAATTATCATCTGATTCTTCACCGGTATTTTTACCAGAACAGCAAATTATCGATGACTCACTCACCACCATCAATGCTGTCAAATTGTTCTCCTTCTCTTGCCGAAGTTTTAGATGTTTCAGGCGGGTTGTACAACCCGGATGAAACATCTTGCAACAACTTTCACATTTAACCGATGATTTTACGACAATTCTACGACAATATCCGCAGAGCGCTTCACTATTAATGTATTTAAACTTAAGCAAATGTATCCATGTTATTCCCCTACTAAATAATTTGTATATAAATATAACTTTGAAAATAATAATAACAACGCTGAAAAGCAATTGTGTTTCATTTGTTTGCACAAAGCCTTACATACATCAAATAATTTGAGCGTAATTAAGTAGAAAGTTTCAAAAGTGAAGATAACCTTTTCTGTAGGGCGTTAAACGTCAAGTTTCACCCTGCTTATATATCTTGGTGTATGTTGATTCTCTGATTTGAAACAACACTTGCTTCTCTATCTGCAAAAGTCGAGCGATGGCGGTTTTTTTTGATTGGGCTAGTAATTGTTCCTTTTTCTTGAATGGCAGCCGTACAGTATATGTGCCATCCTGATTCCTTGTATAAGATTTGAAGAATTCTTCGCAGAGGCTTTCTTGGATATTGTTGTTTGTGAGAGTTCCTGCTTCTCTATTTCCCAGAATTTGGTTATCTGTATTTCCGGTTCAGCGATGGCAATCATACTGGTTATTTGGAGCGGACCGGCTGATGTACTTCCGGAGAGAATCGATCCTAACTCGGTGTTTTGTGCGAGTAGATGAATGATACTTTATTGATTATACCCTAATCTTATATACTAAATTGAATAATAACGATAAAAATAACATTGCCATTTGGTATCAGAACATTGTCTGGGTCCCCTGTTGCGTTAATTGTTTCTAGCCAGTCAGCAGATTTCGGTCGATCCGCGGCTCGCTCTGCGTTATTCACTCTTGATTGCTTAATAATTTAAATAGAATTTTCCATGATATCGATGATGAATATTTTTTAGGATAATGTTTGAATTTCGAACAGCGCATGATGTCACTACGAGCAGAAAAGGCTTGTATGAGCATGGTAGAAAACACAGGTATGATATTAAAATTTCTTATTTTTGTCCGTATTTGCGCATCTCATCTCTGATGTCATCTGAGTCGTCAAACAGTAAACAATTTTCAGTTTTGAGGTTAATATCATGTTCGAAAAATATTTTTTTTCAACATGAACAATATCAAGGAAGTAGAATTTATTAATGTTGATTGATAAGAAGAATTCCTCATTACCCTTATTCACAGTCAAAATCTTTTGACGTTTTGCGACTCAGATAACGTCACAATGTGAGAGAAATTTCTTAGTTTTCTATTTCCCTTCAATCTGCAAGATCATACCTGTGTTTTTCAACCAAATTATAAAACATAATCCGCTAGGGATGACCACCATGTAGGTATGGGATTTTCATTATAATGCAATTCGAACATATGGACCGCGGAAATTCAGAGAAAATCAGTGGGACAGAAAAAAATTCACTATTTATTGGAAAATAGGATTTCTGTGGTATTCAGTTAGTGTAATTGGAAAAATCACATTGAGAATTCCCATGTAAACTAATTCTAGAAAATTTCCTACATAGGTTGACATTTCAGAACTCCTGATACGACAAATACTGCAATCTGTTATTATCAATATTATTGGCACCTCCGGACTCGGGATATCTTCAACACCCTTCTCTTCGTGATAGATTACAGTAGTAGGCACAATTTAACGATTCAGCTGGAAGTCACGTGCCCCTCACAAATCCCCTCAGGGAAAATATTTAATCGTTCACATTTTTCACTTTCAGTGAGCAGATAATTTTTAGCAACGCGCATTAATATGATTTCAGTCCCATACTACCTCTCGTTAACGGTCATCGTTATTTCTAAGATTTTCGAATAAAAGGGTCCTCTCAACAAGAAGATTATAAAGGGCACGAGTAACAAAACTTTCCGACAACATTTACAACAATGCTCACGAAGCCCCTCATTTATTTGGTCTATGAACGGTCAAACACCAATAAACTAGGTAGATGTGTGTTACCTAAAATTTCGTAGAATACTATAAAATAATGAAATTGTTGGTGTGTTGTTGGTTGAATGCGTGGGATGCTAGTGCGCATCGTTCTGGATGTTTGGTAATATCTGATCTGTGTCCTTTTAATCCATTGAGATGTTTGTTTATATAGGTTTGTTTGGTCACAATTTTCACACTTCACCTCATAAACCACATTACTCTTGACGGGCGTTTCGATCGGGTCTTTAAGTTTAGTAAGTTTTTAACGGTCTTTTGATTGTTTACTGCAATTTTAACCTTTTTATCCTTGAAATATTCTCTTCAGCTTTCCAGTTAAACCATTTATATTCGGGTATGATGCATAAAGGGTTTCCTCTGTTGTTTCAGTATTTCTTGTTTGTGGGTTGTCTGTTATGTTACTCGAAAACAAAAATTTTGTTGATAAACCACATGCATAACCATTCTATTTAAATATTTCCATAAGATTGTTTATTCCTTCTCTGATGTATGATTCATGACAAATTCTCTCGACTCTTATTTTAATTTGTTTTATCACATTTATTTTTGTACTTATGTTGTGCTTTGAATAATAATGTAGCATTTTGTTCGAGTGTGTTTCTTTTCAGTACCACTTCAACTTAACAGTTTTATCATCTCTGTGTACCTTTGTATCTAAGAAGGGTACACACTGTTCACTATTCTCGTTCTCTATGGTAAATTGTAAATTTTTCGAGTGAGGGTTGAAATATTTTATATGTTCGCTATTTCTTTTTTCGACATAGCCATGAATAAGTCGTCAACAAATTTCTTAAGGAATAATATTTTGAATGGTGTTTTTTTCACACATGATTCAATTAGGTGATCCATAACATATTGTGCAAAAATTGGGCTAAGTTTGGAACCCATCGCACATCCGAATACTTGTTGGAACAATTCTCTCTTATAAGTGCAATAGTTGTTTTCTAACAAAAACGTTACAATTTCCAGAAAGAGCTCCATTTCAATCTGTGTATGATTATTTATTTTATCCATTTTTCTTTTATGACCTTCATAACATCATGTTTGTCTAAATTACCAAATAGATTTACAACGTCAAGCGAGATTAATGTGTAGTCATCAGGAAGTATGAAGTTGTTCACAGTTGTTGCGAAATGAAAAGTATCTCTGATGTAGTATTCATTTTCTTCGTTATAACTCACCTTCAATATATCTGCAATGAATTTTGATAATGTATTTAGTGGGCTGTTAATACTCGATATAATCGGTCTCATAGGAAAATCATATTTGTGTACTTTTGGATTTCCGTAAATTCTTGGAGCAATTGAATTGTATGTTTTCATTCCTTTCGCTTTTTCTTTCGTTATAGTTTTAAAATTTTCGAGTTTTTTATGTATTTGTTGCATTTTGACTTTATCGTAAGTGTAGGGTTTCTCGGTAGCTTTTTAAAATCTGTGGAAAGTAAAATATTTCTAATTTTCTGATAAAAAACTATATCTTCTATTACAATTGTAACTGAACCCTTGTCACTATTCAGTACAATTAATTCGCTGTTTTCCTTTAAAAACTTTTTTTTTGTGTGATTTTACAAATATTAGTTGAGATAAGTGTTTTTTGTGGGTCTATGAATGTAGTTTGTTAGCGTGTTGGTAACTTTTGCTCTTTGTATATCCTTTCTTTCATTTGGTATGGCCTCCAGTATGTATTATGTATCGGCTATTATGTGGTCAATATTTACATACTTTTTAGTGGTGGGAATACTGAAATTAGATCCTAGGGAGAGAAGATTCTTTACTGTGTCCGGTATTTCTTTATTGGTTAAATTTTTAATCCATTTATGTTGTGTTTCTATAGCTGGAACGCTGTTTGTTTTCATGTTGTTTATTTTTCTTATATTCAGTTCCTTGATAGTGTGAAACTTCTTATTAACCGCTACTCTCAGTCGGTGTTGATATTGCCTTAACATGAATTCTGGTAAATGATGTAATTTGATTTTTATGTCAAATTTGGCTGACTCAAGTTTGTTAAATTTGTGGTTGACTTGGCACAGTTCTAGGTTTAAAATCTTTATTTTGGTTTTGTCATTGAAATCACGAATTCTTTTATTTAATCTGAGGTTGTCGTATTCGAACAATCCCATTATACTTTTGACATTATCGGTTATGTGGTTTGGTGTGAGTCCTTGTCGTTTACACTCCATTAGAAATATTCGTCTGTTTAAAGCTGAGGCTAATTTTCGGTTGTTAGTACTCCACGATTTAAGTTCCTTTGATGTTTCAGGACCATATCTGAGTGTGATGTCTTCATAAAACCCCATTGTATTTACTTGAATTCAAATTGTAAGAGTATTTGAAATTATTAAAGTACAGTTTTAAGGGTAGAACGACTCGTTTTTTGGGAGAAATCTCAAGTGAAACTCTTCATTCTTCGCCAAGCTTTCGAATTTAATTTCATTCTTCTTCAGGGCCTCTGGAATACATTTTTGTTTTCGAGTAACATAACAGAAAACCATCAGACAAGAAATACTGCAACAACAAAGGAATTGCATCATTATGAATTATGCATCATACTCGAATATAAATGGTTTAACTGGAAAGCTGAAGAGAATATTTTAAGGTGAAAATGTTAAAATTGCAGTAAACAATCAAAAGACCGTTAAAAACTTGTATACTAAACTTAAGGACCCGATCGAAACGCCTGTCAAGAGTAATGAGGTTCATGAGGTGAAGTGTGAAAATTGTGAACAAACCTATCTATATAGGACAAACATCTCAGTGGATTAAAAGGAGAATGGCATTACACAGATCAGATATTACCAAACATCCAGAACGATGCGCACTAGCATCCCACGCATTCAATCTTGACCATAGGGAACATTTTGAAGACGTGAAAGTACTAAAAACAGGAAAAAATTGTCGAAAGAGATTGGTTTTAGAAATGATTGAAATTAATAAAAATGAAAATACAATCAATAAGAAAACAGATACAAACAAGTTAAGTTCCATTTATCGTTATTTGTTGGAAAAATCGAAAGAAAAGGAAAACGAAATATTCTTCGATGGTCCAGTCGACGAATACCACCATAGAATGACAGACTGTCAAATTTACGATTTCAACGAAATTTATTGTTTGACGAAGATAACGATCTCATCGATTTTTCAGATTTTTAAAATTAACTAATTTTGTTTCTTTAGTGTTTTTATGAATAGTAGTTATATTAGAATATTTGTAACTCATTGATGAGAACTGAAAATATTTATATCTAGGCAGATTTCTTTAACATAACCTTAAATTCAGTAAGTAAACAGGCAAAGATAATTTAATGTAGAAATAAAAATAAATTTCAATGGGCGCGTTCAGCAGACCCAACAGTTGCGGAACGGTTGTGACATTTCTATGGTTTTTCTGCTGAACGGTACGCTACCTGCGGAACATGTTGAGGAACGGTCACCATTTTTTGTAGCATAACCTTTCTCCGCTCAGTATCGGTAACACGTTGTGAGTTTTTTTAAGGCGCGAAGAAAGATGGGAGTTACCAAAACTTATACATGCGGTAATACTAATTTTGTAATAACCGATTCTCCCGAAATTCACGAATGATTAGAGGTGAGAGAGAAAGGTGAGTGAATAAATATTTCAATATTCCAATTTATTTATACATTTCTGCTATATATCAAGAAAGTATTGTACGCTTAATGATATGGTAAACGTTGACCAAAATCTCAGAGTGTATTTGGTCATCTTGAGATCTTTTTTTTCAACGGAAAAATACTCCCTATTTTTAGATACGAATAATTAATTTAATGAAACGTGGACGACATTTCATTATTTTTATATGTTTTATTACTCTTACAGATCTAAACTTCTTTTTAAAGTACGCTGATAAAATCAAGCAAGAAGCTGAACGCTCGAATAGTGCAGAATCATTAATAGAAGAGGCTACCATAAGCAGTGGAAGAAATGGTGAGTTCTTGCAATCAAAAACTAAAGATTAATTTTTTTAGCAATAGAAAACTATCAATTTAATGAGAATAACGAATAACATTCTGCTGTAGAGAATTATAAAATCTTAGTCTTTCAACAAACAATGTTTTTAATTTATTTCTTCTTTCAGCGGGTCCTTTCAAGTGGAACAGAGAGACCACAAAACTCTTGGTTTCTCTATATAAAGAAAGGGTCCAAGATTTTAGAGATCCTAAAGTAAAAAAAAATATGGAAAGCTTTTAAGGATGCTTTCCTTGAAAACGGATACTCAACAACAGAAGACGAATTAGACAGGAAATGGAGAAATCTTAAGAAAACATATACTGGCATCAATGACAAAAATAATTCAACAGGGACTGGCAGGATATCGTGGGAGTATTTCCATGATTTTGAGGAAATTTATTTGGTGGATAGATGCGTCAATCTTCCACCAACACGAAGTTCTTTTTAGATACCAAATAGGGTACTGCGGACCCTCCTGTTGAAGGACAAACCTTCCTACCTTCGCAGAACAAAAGGAGAGCGGAAGTAGAAGAAGATAATTCAATCAAGAGGCTCAGATTTGCCGAAGATGTAGGAGTTGCTCCGGAGGAAGCAGATACCTTCGTGGATTTGGATGAATATCGTAAAAAAATGTTACAAATCGAAGAAAATAGGCTCTAGGCCATTAGGGATCTGAAGACGACCCTAGATAAACATAACGATATTCAGCAAGAAAGGAATTTTTTATTCAAAAAATTAATAGAAGAGAAAAAAACACAATAAAATGTTCAATCATCAATCGAAAATAGTTTTTTTCTTCAGTCCAATGTAGTAATTATAATGTTTAGCCCATAATCATTAATGGTTCGCCAATTTAATTAAGAAAACTTTAATATACTGTGAAAAATTTTAAACATTCACCAAAATTGTTTTCATTCACTGAAATCATTTTTGTGGAATATATGCACCAATTATTGAGTGTTATGGTTAATTGGATAATTTACTTGCACAGACATTTCAAATATCAGTAAAGTAGTTGGCCAAAAAACTGCATTCAACGAATGCCAACGTTTCGCAGATATATTTCCACTTTAGGCCATATTTAAACTACTGTTTTCCACACAAAAGTCTTAGTGTTATTTTGTTGAGCAAATTTGAATAGAACATACTCAGAAAATTAGGAAAACTTAGTTTAAATATCATAGGCAAAATATAGACAATCTTTGTCACTTTGAATAAGTGCGCTGAAACTACTTTCCTAATATTTCTGTGAGAATCAATTATTACATTGAGTAAAACTGAAACTAAATTCAAATAACTTCACAAACAATTTTAAAAATTATATATTTCACAAAAGATCATGGCATACAAAATCAACAAGATAAGATGCAAACAGAATAAAGTAAATAATACAAAGAACTATTGGCTGAATAATAAATTTGCAATTTTCATCCTTTTCTGTAATGCTATGTTATGATTATATGTAGCTATTTCCTCAGTGCTATCATAATCAATAACTCTAGCATCTGGTTCAAAATTTTTTCATCATCTTCTTCATTCTTTATGAGGATGAAATTATGTAGAACACATGCAGCCAATATTATATCGCACGCTGTTTCTGGGTTTGCTACTTCAACCTACGAAGCTTGCCTTCAAGGCGCCCAAAGGTTCTTTCTATTATACTTCTACCTGCACTATGTCGAACATTGAAATGTGTTTCTACACTTGTCAAATGTCCATTGTTGGGGAATGGAGTCAAAACATTCTTTGTTAACGCATATGCGGAATCAGCAAGAATATGTAAATGTTGTGGCATTTGTTGGATATGGTTGAATATTGGACTATTCCTAAATGCCCGAGCATCATGAACACGTCCAAGAACTCCAATGAAGACATCAAGGAATTTCATGTTTGCGTCACATATTCCTAAATATTATAGTGTTCAAATAAATATGATATATATCTTTCATCGCAAAACATACCTTGAAGAATTATTGAATGGAAATTTAATCTATTGTAATAATCATGACTATTATTACTAAGTTGTCGAATCTCTACATGACAATCATCTATAGCACCAACAACTCCTGGTATCTGGTATTTGTTGTAGAACCCCTAAAACAGCATAATAAAGGAATCGTGCTGAAAATTATATATATTGTTACGTTTTTCCTCAGCGAATTAGAAAATCACTACAAGTCTTCTTTAAACTAATTTATATTCACACTTAACTAACAATAATCAATAATTTATATACACAATTTATTTACAGAATTTCACTAGGAACACCTGTTTATTCGTCGGCAAATTCTATACATCAATGAATCCATGAATCGGCTTCAGTCATTTATATCCGGCGTTGTTTTTTTCTAGAAGTTACCAGAAAGATGCTTCACATTCCAGAGTATTCGTCGCGGCCTTTTGATGTCTCATAAATATGCCATCATTAAACGGTTTTATGTGACAGCTTTATGGCGAGCGGTCCCTTTCATGTTTCTTAATCCCTTTGTCGGCGCATGAAGCGCTGACGCAGCAGTAATTAGACGGTACATATTCGGTTTTGTTACATTGCTCCCTCCTCAAAAGAACGTTCGGTCCCCGAACTTTTCCTTCATGTCTGAATCTGCAAGCGCTCCCATTTCTGCAGAACCTTTGTTGATCGAAATAGCAGGATACCGTTTTCTTTACGGGACCGCCTTTCGGGTTGAAACTACAAACCCGTATTCGGACATCGGTATTCTGGAAAACTACCTCCAGCATGTTACGAACTACTCTCCAGTTCAGACGATCCAGTCCACAACCCATCTTGGGAATTGCAAGCTTGTTCACACCTACTCTAGCCAGCTCGTCCCTAAGGTTCATCAAGGTGCTCCACATGGCTTGGTAAGTTGGTTTTCCATAAGATTTTTCCTTGGTTACCATGTAGAAGAGATAATGAGGTCCATCGGTCAACTTCAGGATTCGGTTAAGGGAAGGTTGTTGTCCCATGAGGTCTGTTACACGACCAAATTTCTTCTTGAAGAGGAGAGCTATCCCTTTGGACATGTTGAGATCTTCAGCTACGCCGTGCGCCAATGAGTAGTCTACCGGTACCGCAAACAGATCCTGTTGCTCCTCGGTTGTGATCCCGAACCTCGCTTTTCCGGTTTTTCCATAATTTGCCATGAACTGATTAAAGCTCAATTCCTCTTGATCTGGGGTCTGAGTTGTAGTCCTTCCCACTTCCGCCTCGTCTGAGCGTTATGATCGGCCTCATACCTTGCCAGGCGATTCACATGAACTACACGTTTCTTTCCTCTTGGAAATTTTTGGATGCGGTAGACTACATCGTTGATCCTCTTCGCACCCTTATATGGTCCTTCCCAATCCTTCTGTAACTTTGGGGATAGCCCTCTTCTCCTCTGGGGGCTGAACAACCATACCAAATCTCTTACCTCGTATCCACCTTCTGCTGCCTTGATGTCGGAACGAGTCTTCATGCGATCACTTGCAATTTGCAGGTTTTTCCGGACCTTCTCATGGATGTAGTGCAATCTCCCCTTCAGACTGCTCACGTAATCTTCACCCGCAATATCCGTTCCAGGGGTACACCCAATCTCCAGGTCACAAGGCAGTCTCATCTCTCGGCCGAACATGATACATGCTGGGGTTTCCCCTGTCGATTCCTGCACGGATGATCTATAGGCCAGGGTGAATAGATGCAGGTACCTATCCCAATCTCTCTGGTGGTCGGAGACAACCTTGGCCAAGTATTTTCCCACAGTCCTATTCATTCTCTCGACCATACCGTCTGACTGTGGGTGGAGAGCAGTTGTTCTGGTCTCGCATAGGGTCTGAAACAAGCTGAACTCGAAGTTTCGTCCCTGATCCGAATGAAGCTCCATAGGCATGCCGAATCTGCAGAACATCTCCTTGACCAATACATCAGCAACTGTTGCGGCTTCTTGATTCGGAATGGCGTAAGCCTCCACCCATTTGGAGAAGTAGTCCATAGCAACATTTTTGTCCTCCAGTTTTCTACAGTGCTTGCAGTCTATAGGGCACGGTCTTCTAGACATAGCGTCAGCGTTTCCATGGGATTTCCCTGCACGATGCTCCACAGTGAAATTGTACTCTTGAAGTCTTTCGATCCATCGTGCCACTTGACCTTCCGGATTCTTGAATTGAAGAAGCCATTTCAACGCTGCATGGTCTGTTCTCAGAAGAAATTCTCTTCCGTAGAGATATTTATAGAAGTGCTCCATGGACTCGACTGCAGCAAGCAGCTCTCTTCTCGTTACGCAGTAGTTACGTTCCGGTTTCGACAAGACTTTGCTGAAGTACCCTATAACTTTTTTTTTGCCATCTTGAATTTGGGACAATATACCACCTATTGCCATGTTACTCGCATCCGTGTCCAATATGAACCTTCCTTTCATCTGAGGGTAACTCAGGATTGGAGCCGACGTAAGAGCACCTTTCAATCGAGTAAAGGCTTCTTCACACTCTACATCCCATACGAAGTCCTTTCCCTCTTCAGTCAGTTTTGTTAAAGGCTTCGCAATATTGGCAAATCCTAGCACGAATTTCCTATAGTAGGTGCACAGCTCAAGAAAGCTCCTGACTTGGTGTTTGTCTTGCGGTGTTGGCCATTCGCGTACGACTCGGATCTTATCTGGATCAGCCCTTACTCCAGTTTCAGATACTACATGTCCCAAGTACTTCACTTCCTTCTTGAACAGGTGATACTTTTTCGGACTTAGCTTCAGATTTGCAGTGCGCAGCCTCTCAAGTACATCTCTTAAGTTTCCCAGATGTTCGTGGAATGTACGGCCAAAAACAATAACATCGTCCAAATATACAAGACACGTCTTCCAAGACAACCCTCGTAGAATGGTCTCCATCAGACGCTCGAAAGTTGCAGGTGCGTTGCAAAGGCCGAATGGCATCACATTGAACTGCCATAATCCGGTCCCAATAGTGAAAGCAGTCTTCTCTTTGTCCTTGGGATCCAATTCAACCTGCCAGTAACCACTCTTCTGATCGAGGGTGGAGAACCATTTCGAGCCTGAGAGTGTATATAGGGTGTCATCAATTCTTGGAATAGGATAGCAATCTTTTTTCGTGACTTCGTTCAGGCGACGGTAGTAAACACAGAATCTAGTGCTGCCATCTTTCTTTCTGACCAGAACTACAGGTGATGACCAAGGACTGTCCGAGGGTTCTATTATGCCTTGATCATGCATGTCCTTGATGATTCTCTCGGCCTCATCTCTCTTGGCAATGGGAAGTCTTCGCGGATGTTGGCGAATAGGTCCTGAATTTCCTGTATTGATTGGGTGTTTCACGACATTAGTTCTTCCCAGCTGGTCATCATCCATGGCAAATACATCACTATATTCGGTGATCAATTTTCTTACTTCCTTGATGTATTCTGGTTCTAGGTTGTTGCAGGAGGATGTCAGCATTTCGACCAATTTGTGTGACACCTTATTCTTCTTGGGAACGCTCTTCTGTTCGTCTTGACTACCGCCTGTCACACAGGATACTGAGCAGAATTCTCCTATTACAGTGTCTTTCTTCAGATTTACCGGATACATGTTCGTGTTCAGTATCCTCACGGGTACTTCCTGTTTCTCCCTCACCAACGTCTTCCCGGTGAGTATTCATCTCGAAACCCTGTCCCTTAATCACATCCATTCCTAGGATGACTTCCTCCGTGATATCTGCCACCAGTACCTCGTGCTCGAATGACGCACCACCAATTAGTATTCTGGTCTTCTTTCTTCCGTGCCTTGGTACACTCTCCCCAGTGGCGGTGCGTAATCGTGTCATAGTCGGTAATGTCTTGCCTCTCACTATATCGGTTCTTGCAATAGTACGGGTTGCACCTGTGTCGACCAACATTTTAGCCGACCGCCCATTGATCTTACCGTCGACATATATACTGCTGGAGTCCAAGGTGGTCTGGATGATAACTTCTGGGGCATTGTTTAGGCGGGTCGGCTTATGCCCCCTTTCACCAACCCGTTTAAGTTTCCCTGTTCCTGTTGTTTTGGCTTAGCAGGCTTCTTACAAGAGCGGCGAATATGCCCTACTTCACCACAATTCCAACATCTAGGTCCTCTATTTTGTTGTTGTTGGAGAACTCGGCGTATTATATCCTCTATATTTTCGGTGCTGTCCTCGGAATCATCCAATGTACGCCTGATTTTTATTTGACCCCTATGTGAGGCCTGCTTGGCTGCTTCGAACTCTAATGCATGGGCTATAGCATCATCCAGGGACTTAGGTCGGGCCAACCGCAAGGTTTGCTGGGTCTCACTATCTCTCAGTCCGTCTACGAACGTCTGCACTGCAAGCTGTTCTAGGAAACTGTCCGGTGCAGTCGGATACGCCAGCCTTACCAACCGTGCGATGTCAACTTCAAATTCTTGCAAGGTCTCTGAATTTTTCTGGATACGGCTCTTTATCTGGGCGTGATATACTTGCTGTAAATGTCCGTCGCCATATCTCATCTGTAATTTACTTATCAGTGCCCCGTAATCATTTTGCTGACTGGTTGGAATAATCTGTAAAATATTTAAGGCCTCGCCTCTCAATGCAACAATCAAGGCCGTCGCTTTTTCCTCATTATTCCATCCATTCGCGTTAGCTGCAGCTTCAAATTGTCTCTGGCATGTGCACCAGGCCGTTTTACCATCGAAAGTTGGCGGTTTGACCCTTGCTCGGCCTGCTTCTCCACTATTTTCGTATTTCACTGGAATACTTCTATCTTTATTGACCTTCTCATCTACTTGTCTGCTTATTTTGTTAAATCGATCTTCCATAATTTTCAATATGCTTTCGGTATGCTCTTCCAATTTCCCTTGTATATCGTCTTCTATTTCCTCCTTCAAAATCTCCAGGTTTTCTAACCGGTCTTCAATATTTCCAATCTTATTCTCTAACTTCGAGCAATTATCGGTCATCGTTTACAGACTATCCTCGACTTTATTCTCTATAGATTCTAATTTACCTCTAAAACTATTTTCTAGAGACTTACTGTTGTCGTCCATTTTATCTTTCATGTCCTTCGAATTTTCTTCCATTCTATTTTCCATGGTATCCATTTTATTTTCCATTCTGTTTTCCATGGTATCCATTTTATTTTCCATTCTATTTGTCAGTTCTTCAAAAGCTTTCTTGAAAAAGTCCATACTGGCCTGATCCATTTTTTCAGCTTAAGATCTCGTTGCCGGCATTCAGGATTTCCCAAACTAATTTCGGAGCAGTTTCAACTCTTCCTGGTAACCCCACACCTGACACCACTTGTTACGTTTTTCCTCAGCGAATTAGAAAAACACTACAAGTCTTCTTTAAACTAATTTATATTCACACTTAACTAACAATAATCAATAATTTATATACACAATTTATTTACAGAATTTCACTAGGAACACCTGTTTATTCGTCGGTAAATTCTATACATCAATGAATCCATGAATCGGCTTCAGTCATTTATATCCGGCGTCGTTTTTTTCTAGAAGTTACTAGAAAGATGCTTCACATTCCAGAGTATTCGTCGCGGCCTCTTGATGTCTCATAAATATGCCATCATTAAACGTTTTTATGTGACAGCTTTATGGCGAGCGGTCCCTTTCATGTTTCTTAATCCCTTTGTCGGCGCATGAAGCGCTGACGCAGCAGTAATTAGACGGTACTTATTCGGTTTTGTGACAATATATATATATATATATACAGATGGCGAACTAACTGACATCCGCCCAAAAAGGGTGTGGTATGAAATCCTCGTGTATACTTCGTGTATATCGGGCGCTTCTTTTGCGGTATGTCTTGCCGTCCGGCCCAATTATGATATCACTTTGCATCCGTATATTTTTTTCCACTTTTGGTTTCAGTTGATACCCGTATACTGTTTTTTCATTCAAGTGGGCATCATGCAACGTTGCCACAATCCATAAAAAATCGTAATGTTGGGAAATATTCAGAGGGGTCATTTGATTCCACGTAGAATAATTTTATGAGATCAGATTGAAATACTCCTACTAATTTAAAAATGAAAATCAATTGATATGTTGAAATAAGATATGGATCGCTCGAGCAATATATATAAATTACAAATTTATCTTTTCTTTTGATATTTCTTGATGTTTCTGTTTTTTTAATTTCATGTAGTTTCATCATTGTTTTAGTTCTCAAGTGTTTGAGTTGCAAAAGTCACATTCGATCCTTTTTATGTGAGTTATTATGTAGTTGTTTCAAATAAGTTTTCTGTTCGTTGAATTGAATTTACGCAGTTTATACAAAAATGAACCAAGAACTTAATATTCGTTTGCCCAAATAAATTCATTTTCTTTTACCTGATGTTTTTCACATTAAATCTCCATTATATGGAGAAATTTCTTGAGATTTTGAAATAGGAAAAAATGAGCATTTTATCAAAAGATATCCAAGTCTACCCTTCCTTTGTCTGGGTATATTAAATTTGTTGACGAGAAAATTTTTGATGATGGAACTTGTATTGAATTATTGTTTGGGCTATAACCATCATCTCTTGATTTCGTTCTCTCAACGTTACGACAGACATCTTCTGTCTTTTTCAATAAAAAATATTAGCTTTTAAAAAAGCTGAGATTAGAAAAATTATTCAACCTTTCAGTTTGAAAACGTCAAATCGATAGATTATGAGAACTAGATAAAATTGAATTGGGACTTATCTGTTGTTTGAAGATTTCTTTAAGTTACACTTCGAACATGAATATCGCTCTCGATCCCTCAAGTATATCATCAATTGAGTTAGCGGAAGTTTGGACGCTGATTGTTCGAAATAACTTAAAGAAATCTTCAAACCACCGATAAGTCCCAATTCAATTTTATCTAGTTCTCATAATCAATTTGACGTTTCAAATTGAAAGGTTGAATAATTTTTCTGAACTCAGCTTTTTAAAAGCTGATATTTTGCCTTGAAAACGTGAGATGATGTCTGTCGAAACGTTGGAGAGAACGAAAACAAGAGATGATGGTTACAGCCCAAACAATAATTCAATATTTTAAATTTGTTTATATTTTATAGTTTATACTTGATTAAGACAAACAATCAAATTCAAATCGCAACAGAAATGCAATCAATTTATAATAATTTATTATAATTCCAAATTTTCCCTACTTATTTGAAATATTTCATTCTAAAACATTTTGCATATTCCTCCAACACTACTGATACGAGACATTTAAGGCATTTAAGTGGCAAATAACGATAAAAATAACCTGTATGCTAGAAATATAAAATACGTTTAGATGAATCATGAAATAGTACTACTCTCTTTCCTCTTATTGTAAAAAACCTAAATATATGAAAATTATTTCAAATTATGCTTCTGATCAAAATACATACATTACATAAAGAGAATACTGAAATATCTTCATATATACCCTCAAAATGAGCAGTCAGTTCTTACCGTTTAGGAAATTGAACTTGTCTTCATGTTGTATGTCAAGCTGACTAAGCTCGACATTTTCATCTTAATGTAATGCCTTAAAAAACTTAACGTCAAGCGGTTACTGGGCGAAATGCTAGGGTTATACCAGTTCTAGCAAAAATAAAAAAAAACTATATAATTGTATAAGTTTGAAAATGTTGAAAATTGATACCCTACACTACATCCTTAAGATTTGTAGTCACAAAATTGTCGTCATAAATACCGACCTCGATATCGACCAGGCATTCAGCTTTTCAGGATACCGAGTGTGAATCTCTCTTAAGTCTTAGGTTGGTATAAGACCAATATGGACAGTTGTGACTTTTATAGATCCATTTGAATAAGAAGAGCATTCATTGGAGAAGCAGATATTCAAAATGGCGGTCCAGATTATTACTTATCGTATCACCCATTGTTTCGCAAAATTGTAATCGGTGATCAAAGTCAAGTTCGTTCATTTCGTTGAGCAATCTCATCTCATAAAGGATTCTCTCTGTGGTACGAGGAACCCAATACATTTCTTCCATTTTTATTGTACTTCTGTCAGCTGCTCGACCCATTTTCCCTATTAAGAACGAGAGCTGTTAGGGGTTGCGACCAGAGGGGTAGTGATATGAAACTGATTTGAACACACTTTTCTTCCCTCTCTACAAAAATTGACCTACTCCGAGCGTTTTTTCGGTATTACATTCCAAAGCTCAAAACTCGGGCTGCAACGTCATGGATGGCCCACCCTGTATGTCCAAATTAGAACTAGTGAGGATAATGAAACAGCTTGATGAAAAATATTCAAACTACCGAGCAGGTTTGTCCGATTAACTAAATAAGCCGAGATATTCAAACCCTCTTACCTATCCCATTCAGTTCTCAAGCTCTTTCCGATCGAGAGTCAAATTTCAAATATTCGAAAAAATTGGAGCATACACTGTTCAGGTAAACAAGAGTCCAGATATTCAAACCGAAAGACCTACCCTATTCAGGTACAGTGATCGTTTCGTTTTGAGGTATTCGTGCTCACGGACGGACAAAATTTTCCAGATTTCGAGAATATCTTAAGTCTGGAGAGTATAACTAATAATAATATAATCTCAGTGTTCAGATTTCAGATAGACCCAGTCTCTCATAAACGTCTAGTTTGTACTTAATTTTGTGATACCTTCTCAAATTTTGTGGAAATGCCCCTCCTGAATAGACCTACGAAATGTTTTCCCCAAGTATTGAATCATCAGTGCAACTAATTTCTCGAATGAATTAAGTCGAGTAAAAACCACGTTGGATTTCGAAGACCTGTAGAATATTTGGGTAATAAATACCATCTCTTATTGTTTTGATTAAAACGTTTCGATTGACATCTTCCATCGTTCACAAGGCATAACAAATAGCTTTTGAAAAAGCTGACAATATTTGAAAGTTCTGTCATTCTTGACACGAAATGAAATGGGAAATTATTGAAATTGTCAGCTTTTTTGAAAGTGGAATTTTTGCCTTGATAACGATAAAAGATGTTTATCGAAACGTTGGTTGTAAGAACAATATGAGATGGTGGTTATTGTCTAATTTCACACGATTTGTATCATCAAAAATTCTCGTCAACATCTCCAAGACTTACTGAATGTCATATTGTAAAATATTTCAGATTGGGTTTTGATTTCCACATGAAAATATCGACTACAAAGTCACACAAATTTCATTTCCAATTTCAAATTATCGTATAAATAATAAGAATTTCATCTCTTGAATAGAAGAACAATTGTAATACCTAGGATTCATATTCAATTGTATATCAATTCTCCACTCCAATATGTTCCAATTGTTAATATGCGATTCAAGAGAATCAACGCATCTGCAAATATTCAATCTCAACTAGCATCGTGATTCCACTTCTAAGAACTATAAAACGCAGTCGAGCACCAAGGTCACGCGAGATCGTAAAATTTCATTCCATTTCATGAACACCTGCAGAGTTGCGACGTTGCCAGACCCACCGGATGCTAAGATGGGCGTTATTTGGACAAGTCGGGTATACTTTCGATATACACGAAATCGACCAGAGCGCCACCACGAGGAAGTCCAGTGAAGTTCGAAAATCACCTCCAATAAACATTTCCCAAAAATAGGTCAAAAATTCGTCCAGCTGAAAGTAGGCGCAAACGAAAGAGGGCGATGAGTTATGCCGGTTAGTGATGATCTTTGGACTTGGTAAAGTGGCATCCGTACATCGGATGCTGTTTTACCGTGGATGCCACTTGAACCGGAGATTTAACATTGGTTGCGCCCACTTGTACCGCAGATAAATATATATATATATATATAGATTTATTTGACCGCCTACACAGACCCAAATCGGTATACTCTACCGACTTTTCGGTCCAAAAGTGACGTTGTCAGACCCGGCTCCGGGTCTGACAACGTTTTTCAATGGAATCATAATCAGGGGGGTCAGGGGGTGTTAGATATGAATTTTGAGCCGGGTCCGAAAAGTCGGTGAAACATCATATTTTATACAGAAATACTTCGGGGAACGGCCAGTGCGAGGGCGCTTCAGGCGACCTCGTCTTGCTTTATGTAAACGGTATACTCGATCAACGTCTCCAATCCCTAAATCTGGCAACGCTGTGCCTTGTGTATAAACCCGAACTTCTCATTCTTCTACAACTTATACAAACCCGATATAGGGGACCGTCTTCTACTCCAGAAGATAGTTTATTCATTTCTTCCAAGCGGACCAAAAGTATGATCTCATCTCTCTGATATTTCATTCTTCAAACGAGTATAGTTGAAAGTCATAAAAATGGGGTACAATAGCTCGTCGTTAGAAGAAAACTACCTGGAAAATTTTATTATCATTCTTTGGATAACAACTGACTTACGAATCATATTCATAAGGGTCATGGAAATTTCAATCACCCTTTATAGGGAGTCGTTACGAAAACTTTTCGATATTTTTCTGAATTCGTCTTTTCCGAATTTTTTTTATGTTCACCGAAATGAAATGAATCTGGACAAAATTTTTATTGAGAAATGTACAAGAATATTGGATGGATCTTAAAAATTTAGAAAAGCACTGACGTGAGGTCATGAGCATCAGCGTGCTCTTCTTAATGCCGATGAATATCTTACGAGATATCAAGTTTTTAGGAACGGTTTCTATGAAATTTCACAAACTTCTTTGTTTAAACGCTATCCGCACATCTTCCTAGTGGATTCCTGGTGGATATGTTAGTATGTTAGGAAATGTTGAGGAAACGAAATTCCAAATGCATAAATCATGCAGAACTATCCGACGTTTTTGGCCCAGATATTTGGACAATGGACAATCTATCGAGATTCGAAAGTTACTGGCATTTGAGTAAACGATAGCTCGCTGTTCAACTAGGAATAAGCGCGCAAAAATTCCTGCCTCGCTTATTTAATGAATTTAAGATCTAAAGGTGAATTGATTTCAGAAATTGAATGCTTTCCTCATTCGTCATCTTCAAATCTTAACTCCAATTTTTTTTCAGTAAATACTGATTCTTATCACTTTTTTCCCACATAATTTAATCTGGTTTTAATATTGAAAACCAAATTTTTAATAATAATGATAATAATAGCTTTATTGTTCAACAGAAAATCCATTTAAGTCACTATACAGGGATATAAATGTTACTATTAAGAATATCTTCTCCATAACCACCTACATACATATATTACACAAAATCAAAATTTTACTAGAATTGGACAGATGTTCAAGTGCAATTTTCATAAAAGTTTGTTGAGAGCACGAAAAAATATCACATCAGGTACAGCTACTATAATATGATTATTACACATTAAATTTATTGGAACCTTACGCAGGATATTCGTTCTAGCTCTTTCACATTTAAAAACTGAAGCATTTCTCGAATTGAAATATGGTAGGTGGAAATTTAATTTGCTGAGGATTTCGGCACAGTCAATTTTATTATTTAAGATTTTGTACAGAACCATAACTGATCCTAAAGTTATTCTTAGACTTAAACTTGGATAATTCAGTCCCTGATAAAGATAATTATTATCACATCCTCTAGGAGGATATACTTCGTCAATCTTGAATATCAAATACTTCCGTGAATACGATAGAGCTAGAGTTGACATTTTCAGAGTAGATTTGAGTTATAAATATCTCGGCTGAGTTCGTTATTCGGATAAATCGGTAGAATAGTTTCGAAGTAACAAAATAAAATTTTCCAAATAAAAATTTTTATGGTGCAATTTTATCAGGCGTATACACCAATACCGTTTCGACTTTGACAAACCAATAGTTTCCGAGATATGATTTTTCAAATTTTGAATAAATACGGGTGAAACTGAATAGGTACCTCTATTTATCCCTTGTTAATCATCTACCTACTCAGGGTCCAAGGGTCAGCGCTCTAGCCTGTAACGCGGAGTTTTAAAATTCAATATATCCCAACAAAAACCAACGTATCATTATGAGATGTTAAACCATTTCTGTTTTTTTTAATACAATTTCACATTTATGACAACTTTCTTTGGTCTCAGTAGAGTGAGATATCCCTATAGAAATGCAAATTTCAAACGGTTTGATGCGATCTTCCTGATAAATCCAGAAGGAATTACGAGGGTTATTGCATTTGGTTTCAGGATATTAATGAGATTTTGGCTTATTACTTTTGCTTGGTTGTTCCAAGTAGAACAGCAAGCTATTGTTCAACCAGAATAGATAAACTTTTCGACTAGCGAGTCAAAAATATTTCCAATCGATTGGGTTCATGAAGATATAAATAAGGTTATTTAATTTTATCCCAATGAAACAATTTTTTCCGATACAGCTTTGGAATAGGGCATTCCGAGTGCCTATAAAGCACTTCTGAAGAACTTAAATTATTTGAAACATTGAACATTAAAAAACTTTAACACCTGTTGAATTTTCTTGAAGCCCGAATACTTCTAGTTATCCAGGTAAAAAATGAGTAATTAGAAGAAGTTATCTCTCTGATGTTTTCTCTTCGTAAATGATATCTTAAAGATCTAGTTTAATATCGGCATTCGTCAAATTTGTTTACAAAATATCGGAAACAATCTGAAAAACTGCAAATATTTCTTAATTACTGAAATTTTCAAACACATCACAGTGTGTTCCAAATATTGAGCCCAAAATTGTAAAAATATTACTCATAATTTTTGTTTTTCAATAATGAAAAAGTTTTATATTATTATTATGTCGTGAAATATTGAAAATTTTCCTTAACGAAAACGTTTAGAAATAGATTGAAATTTCTATTATATTAGTTTTTCGAATATGATTCATATGTCAGTTGTTAACGAAAAAACTTTTTATGCGGAAAATTTCTTACATACTGTCTGACGATGAGCAATTTTACCCGATTTTTGTGAACTTCAATGATGATTCTGTTGAAGATTTAAATACCAGTGAAGATGAGTTATTTGATTATCTGTCCGGTTCGAAGAATTAAATAAAGCAATCTTCTATACGACGGTTCTCTCTATTGGGATTGTATAAGTAGTTAGAAGCGATAGATTTTGGGAGAATTCAGTCTATACATTTCATGTGACCTTCTAATGAAAAAGTAAAAGATCCTCGTCAGTCAATTCTCAACATAAGATATGCAATTAGAGTTATTTGCGGAATAACTAACCGACGCGGTCAGTCCCAACGATCTGACAACACCGCAGGGACTGAAAAGGTTTGGAGAACATTCCGTCGGCGTATATGTGGGAATGAAAAGTCGGTTTAGGATATCGGGCTTCAAAACGTGAATCAAGTATATCACTTTTTTGAATGAAAAAATTTTTCCCCTCTAAAGTTGCCTGAGGAGTTATATTTCCTTAAAGCAGGTTTTCCACATATATACACGCAAATACCATCTGGATCATACGGTTCTCAGGTAGCCTGTCGCATGTATCGGGACTGAACACGTCTGTTAGATAAATATATATATATATATATATATATGAGCAATGTTTATTTCCGAGACATTTTGTATATATGGCGAAAGTGTATATATCAGAGAGTATATAGGTCAAATTTTTCATATATTTTTTCAGGAAAGTAGGGGTTATCTCAAAGCTGATATACTCAATATAATTTAATCTATATATCAATTTTTATATGCAATGGTCATAACCAAGACATTCATTTCAAAAATTAAACAAAATACTTCAATCATTTCATTTCAATCTTATTTTTCACCTTGACTCATCAATCTCTGTCGGAAGCCCCTAAAGCAGATTTTTTGAAGTAAAACGAGTTATCCGGATTGCTTAGAATTATTATTTGTCCAAGAGTTTAAACTGTAGTATGCTTTGAGATGAGTGAAATGAAATTAAATGGTGCAAAGATTCCTGATGATGACTACGAAGCTTAATCGAATTATTTGAAGAAAAATTTTTCAGTTACCGAGACTAAGTCGAGACAGTTTGATGAAGGGGCATTCATCGGTTTGAGAATTCATATCGAATTGTATAAAAATGAAAGGTCGGATAATAGATCTGAATGAATATCAATCTTATGGCTGTGTTTCTACGTTAAAGCAGAGCTTGTACATAAAGAATTTGCTCTGTAGTTTCTTATTTTATTGAGGGAGGATTTGTTGATTTGATCCTAGATATTGTAATTCTGTAGGTTGCGTGTGAAATATTCAAATTGTATCAGAAACAGCTGAATGGGGATCTGTTAGCAAGCACAAGAACTCAAAAGCGCGCAAAGAAATAAACAAGAGAATAAGTAGCTGAAAATGCGTAAAGGAAATGAAAAGCGCGTGAAGAAGCATTCAGTTAACCTCAACAGTGCAGAAAGTATTAATTCATTATCATTAAAAATTGTAGAGTCATGGACTGAACCAGGCCAATAGAGTATGATGTTGATTATTCGTAAATGTGCATCACACACAGCTTGGGCGTTTATTGAGAAATAGCCTTTCCGGTTTTTGAACACTTCTGCATTATTATTGCGTTGTTATTAACGAAGACATCTAACGAATGGAGTTTCCAAGGACTTTTTCATTGGGGGTAGGAAAATGTCCATGAAATATCGAATTTTTATATGTACATTCCGAAAAGGCCTTTTGTCTTTGTCTATTCCTTAGACCATCTCATGACTACGTGTGTGAGTCACCCATTCTGTCCCGATCTTCGCGGTATAAATTCTACTAAATAACGATGTTTTTCGGGACATCAGTTTCCCGCCAAATGCTAATAATTCGATCGTCTTCTGTCCACGCAGTATTTATTTTCAAGATACAGGGTGATTATGTTGACATCACATGTTTGTATAATGGACAAAATGCATTAGAGGATCGTCGGTGGCATTATTTATATTTCAAAATTTTACCTCATGTATTATTCATTCATCTAAAATAAGGTTTTTGATTAAATTTTCAGAATTTTTCTCAGAGACGAAATAACTATCACCCATAAACTTCGATGCTTTAAAATATCATAGAATGAGCCAACAGTAAATCAATTTTGAAGTAGATATTGTGTATCAAGTAAACTAAAATTTTGTAAACATGACAGTTTGGATGGCCTGACATTTTTACTTTGTCCCGATCGAAAGATTTTGAATGGCCTATGAGTTTGATTCAAACGGATTAATGAACAGAGGGCTAGAAGATCTATGGAATTGATGAGAGTTTTTCGACTATAGTTTCTATGCTTAAAATTTCATAGAATGAGCCAACAGCAAATCGATCAAACTGAAATTTTGTACACATGGCAGTTTTGATGACCTGACATTATTACTGGTGTTTTGTTCTGATCGAAACATTTTGAATGGTCGATGAGTTAAATTCAGATGAATTAATGAACAGAAGATCTATGGAATTGATGAGAGTCATTCGACAAGATGTCATAAAATATTTGTCTAAACTCAATAATAATTTGTGGGCAAACAGTACCGAGATATTCAATTTTGAATTTTAATGGTACTCTGATAAGGACAAATGTTTTTATTTTCAAGTCGGCACTACTGTAATTCACATCTGTTTCAAACAGCACGTTAAAATACTCATTATTGTTCGACAAACGCGTGCTTGTGTGAGCTCCAAGAAAATTTTCCTTTATTTATAAGGTCTTAAATTAATCAACAATGAAGTTCCATTAAATTTTGTGTTCTGAATGAAATTTCCTCTGCCAAAACGTAAGAAATATTGCAGGAGGCTATAAAAAAAAATTTGTATGATCTTTTCTTGGAATTTGGAAGAGTGACATTTGAAAAATACTGCCTGAACAAGTGTAATTTTGCTCTGAGTGCTTTTCATCGAAGTAAGATGAGTCGAGCTTGACGGCTCAGTTCAGTTCAGAAGCAACAAAAAAAGTGCTGAACGCATCTGAAGAAGTTTTCACTTCGAAAAAGTGCAAAACATGCCTAAAGAAGTTTTCAATTCAAAAAGGGTTCACAACTATATCTCAGTTCAATAATATGCTGATCATCTATTGAACGAGAGGGACTGCACGTCATGCTTTTCGCATTTAGATGATAGTTGGAGTTGCAGAATTTGTCTTAGTTCATGCGAATTCTGATCGCCTATTGCACGAGAGCTTTTGACTTCAAGTGCTTTAACATTTTTCATTCAATTCAAGTTCCGCTATTTACAAATCTGAATCCCACTTCATAAGAAGATAATTATTGACATAACTTTAGTGCTTCTTGTATTCAAATAATAGTCATAGTTTGAAAATCCTCAATCAAATCGTCTATTGAACGAGAGCTTCAAGCTTCAAACATAACATTAATATCGATGTTGATAAAATATAATCCTGAGTTTAAATTCCGCAGAGATTTGAACCCAGAATCTCTCCGTTAGAAGCCTTGCCCTTGTTCTTTGTACGCCGATAACTTGACGATAGATGGGAACGAAACGCGATATGCACTTTCACCCGTAATTACTCAAACTTTGAAAAATAATATCTCCGAAACTGTTAGATTGTCGAAGTCGAGAACGGTATTGATGTATAAGTCTGATGAAACTGCATCATAAAAATTTTTATTTGAGAAGTGTCACTTGAAAACAAAATTTTTTTGGTACTCGAAACTGATCGAATAACGAAGTCAGCCGAGATATTTATATCTCAAATTTACTCTGAAAATTTCTAGTCTCCAGCTCTATCCGTTCGAGAGTAATCGTGTTCACGGAACGGACGGCCGGCCGGACAGAATCGATTTTGACCACGGATTATTCATCAGTAGGTCCAAACAAAATAATTGATACCATTTTTGCCCAAAATTCGATAGTCACATACAGAGTGTTCTGATTTCTTTCCGACGAACTGAAATGGGTGACAGATCACATCATTTTGAGCAAAAAGTTTCTATAAATATGGGTCCGGAAATGCTTCGTTCCCGAGATACAGGGTGTTAAAGTTGAAAAAATAATTCGCGTTTACTTTAATATCTTTCGACTGATTGCAAATAATTGCACGAAAGTTGCTACATAGGGGGGTTTTTTTGGGTGAAATATTCAAATTTATGGTCGATTTGGTTGTATTTTTAGAGAGGCGCCACTGGCAATCATTTCGTCCCATTTAAACCGTCGCAACTCTTTGTGCTACTACCTGTCCGTCATTTTGGACTAGAAAAATCGATTATCCTGGCTTTTCTAGTTAAAAACGGTATACCTCATTTAAGTCGCTAGGACCAACGTTTTCCGAGAAAAACGCATGTAAAGCTTATGATTCATACCAATTTTCATAATCAATTTACAAATTTTTCAAAAATTTCTTTTGACTATTTTATTTTTCAATTTTTTTCAAATTACACACTGTTTTGAATAAAATATTAATAGTTTTAAACTTGGAAGTGTACAGGGTAGCACAAAGAAATTGCAATGGTTTAAATGGGTTGAAATGGTTGCCGGTGGCGCCCTCTAGAAAATGCAACTAAATCGACCACAAATTTGAATTTATGGTCACACAAACCCCTGTATACGAAATTTCATGAAAGGATTTAGAAGCAGTCAAAATAATTAAAGAAAACGCGAATTATTTTTTCAACTTCAACACCCTGTATCTCGGAAACGAAGCATTACCGAACCCATGTTCATTGGAACCTAAAATGATGTGATCTATCGCCCATTTCAGTTTGTCGGAAATAAATCAAAACACCCTGTACATTAGGGCCAATTTATAAGCACTCTGTTCAGGTGAACAAGAGCGCCAAAAAGAATTTAGTTTATTTTTAAAATAATGATAATAACAGTTAAAACAAAATAATTAAATATAGCTATTGGAATTCCATGAGATGCTGGAAATGGCCTCCATTCATCTTAACACAAAAAGGATATTCTTTTTCAAGTTATTCATAGATTTTACTAACCAATGTTAATTAATTATGAAACATGGTGTGATAATGCAAACTTCTGACCTTAATATCTATTTATAGGTTAAATTTAGTCATAGCGTATGATATATAAAAAAATGTTCCGAATTTTCAGGAAATGCAAAAATTGAATCAAAAGCTAGGGTAATAATTTGAAATAAGAAAGTAAGACTACATCCAGACCATCTAAAACATCCTGTACCTATAAAAAGAGGTTAATTTAAAAATTCATGTTGAACTATGCAACTTTTGTATTAGACACTTTTTCCAAAACGTCAAATTACAAAGTTAATGGGGCGGTCCGTTCAACTGTGAACACCTGCATATTGTCGCGTCGAAAAGAATATTTCATTGTAAAAGTACGACTAGGTAACGTTGTTTTTCGGGACATCAGTTTCCCGCCAGATGCTAATAATTCGTAGATTCCTTCAATGGAGTTCTGTGTACGCAGATAATTATCGACAAGATACAGGGTAATTATGACGACATAATACCTGTTTGAATAATGATCAAAATGAATTAGAAGATCGTTACGTTCCAAAGTTTGGAAAGTTTGAAACATCTTTTCAGAAATTCTAATAAAAATGGGGATACTTCTCATTGGATACTCAACATAATGTGTCATCCACCATGGATTTGAAATAAACAATATCATTAAGTGGATTTGAATGTGTATTACGTATACAATTGAAAAAATACAATATAAGAAATAAATCCAAAATCTCATTATTAGAATAGCAACGATTCATTTGGTGAAATCAAAAATTTCATAACGACTAACAATAAGACCTGTCTGACACTTGTGAATTATAAATGGGATGATTTATCTTCTATACTCACAGAATAACCTTATGAATCAGATTCGAAGAATTTGACTCTGCGTACTACATAAATCCAGAAAATCTCAAATAACTCAGAAATTATTGAATATAGGAGCATAATCATGTGAGAAAACTATCATTATTTTTGGCCGCAGCATCCAACACAATTATAAAAAAATAGGGTTCTAATTTGAAAAACAGAAGTTATGGCCAATTTAAGATCACAATTTTCAACACAAAATTTGAAACACCCTGTGATGATATTTTTTGAAATCAAAAAGATGCATGACCTTTTCACATCCTTCCTCTTCGATTTTGTAAAAACGGGTTACGCTCAGGATATTTAAAATAAGAATAATGAACATATTTGACTTTTTCCAGTTTTTTTGTTGGATATTTTGAAAACTATTCGATTCAATACAATAGTTTTAACAGAAATTTATTCACTATTGAATACTCGATCATACCAGGAATGGAAAACTTGAAAAAATTTTTTCTGCGAATTTATTTTCACCCTGTATAACCGGACGTTTTGGGCTTCCAAATATTTTAGCTCTGTAGAGAACTTCGAATAATATCATAATCCTAATTTTCAGATTTCAAATATGTCTAGTTCTCCAGAAACGTCTAATAGGCACTCGAACTAGAGACACCCTGTATATTTGTTTTTTACGTTTCACAACGATTCAAAATTGGAATTTGACCCATCTCCACACCACAGAGCGTGGTTAAAATGACATACGCATATAACATTTTCATGTTCTCGTTGATCGAGCTCTTGAAAATCGACGTTGTCAGATTGTATTCGTCAATCGACTGACCGACGTTTTGGTTCTACAATCAAGCTTTATGAAACCGGATTCTTGTTGATCGACTTGTCAAATTTGAAGGAGGTATCTGTTGATCGGTGAATCAACGAACCGCCGTAAAAGAAATATCGGTAATTTTGAGTTTTAGACCTGTGCAACTTTTGGATCCGAATGGTCAATGCGCCAAGAGCATTTTGTTGCCAGATTGTGTAATATAGTGATATCTTGGGAAATTGATATTAATTGATAGAATACAATATGTTCTTCTTTTCAAAAATACTTACACTGGCGATTCATGAAACTCATTCATAAATTCATGTTAATGATTAGATTGTTAATTTAGTAAATTTTTGCATAATTAAATTGTATTTTGAATCATTAATAAATTAATTAATATTAATTTCAGAAGAATCGAAGAACCACTATTTTTAAAATAATGATAATAACGGTTAAAACAAAATAATTAAATATAGCTATTGGAATTCCATGAAATGCTGGAAATATGAACACCTGCATATTGTCGCGGCGAAAAGAATATTTCATTGTAAAAGCACTACTAGGTAATGTTGTTTTTCGGGACATCCGTTTCCCGCCAGATGCTAATAATTCGTAGATTACTTCAATGGAGTTCTGTCTACGCAGATAATTACGCAGATACAGGGTAATTATGACGACATTCTACCTGTTTGAATAATGGTCAATGCATTAGAAGATCGTTACGTTCCAAAATTTGGAAAGTTTGAAACATCTTTTCAGAAATTCTAAAAAAATGGGGATACTTCTCATTGGATACTCAACATATTGTGTCATCCACCATGGATTTGAAATAGACAATATCATTAAGTGCATTTGAATGTGTATTGCGTATACAATTGAAAAAATACAATATAAGAAATAAATCCAAAATCTCATTATTAGAATACCAACGATTCATTTGGTGAAATCAAAAATTTATAATAATAACGACTAACAATAAGACCTGTCTGACACTTGTGAATTATAAATGGGATGATTTATCTTCTATGCTCACAGAATATCCTTATGAATCAGATTCGAAGAATTTGACTCTGCGTACTACATAAATCCAGAAAATCTCAAATAACTCAGAAATTATTGAATTTAGGAGCATAATCATGTGATAAAACTATCACCATTTTTGACCGCAGAATCCAACCCAATTATAAAAAATTTATAAAGCACTGACGTGAGGTCAGATTGCTTTGGCGCTCTTGTTGACCTACTTGCGAGTAAATATTCAAACCTTAACAAATCTATAAGCTCTCTGATCGGGTGAACAATAGTCTTTTTCCGTACTATGGGACTATGTGATGTAAATATGAAAGCCTAATGAATAAACAAACCTTTAATTTGAAAATAACTACTCATAATTTTCACCAAATTTTGTTCTATGCTTCTCCTAAAAACTTACGTCATTGCTTTTCTGAGTTTTGACAACGCCATCAAATTCTTTCTCTATGATAAAAAATTTTTTTATTAATATTAAGTCTAAGCTTTTCTAATTTTGACAACGTCATCGACATCGAATTCTACCCAAATAATTCTATAGATATAATTTGATCCTTGAAATAAATCGTGAAGCATCTAGTAGGCTGTGCCGTGCCCTTTGAGAAGTTCTGCGCATGCGCGACGAAGGGGAAATTGCTTAGAGAAGGGAATCGAGGAGAATATAGTGTTTCGTTCAAATAATTCTATATTTATATTTTTATGGTTTCGTTCTTCCGTCGGTTGAATAATGACATGAACGAGTTTTGAGGTTAAACGTTTGGGATTTATTTGGTTTCGATCATATAAAAAGAACCTCATTTGACGGTAAAGTTGTAAATTTTGTATGATTTCAATCTGCATGCTATTATTCTGTTTCATTAGGATCATATAACAGAAGAAAATATTTTGAATACACATTTTTACCTCTGTATTGGAAAATAAGCACCAGCATGGAAAAAGTTTATTTCTAATAAAGAATATTTCAGGACAACAATATTAGGTAGGTAAGGAGTTTGTCATAGGATCTTAATGTAGACTTTCGTTTTTGAAATTTTGATTTTGTATACTGATATCTTTAAATTGATTTTTCACTGTCAGATAGATGTTGAAATCAAAAGACGATATCGAATGAAATAACGAGAACGATAATGATAAGAACGAGAACAATAATAAGATAAATAGGAAATAATGATGAAAAAACTGACAAATTTCGTTTGAAAGGAGTCGAAGTAATTCTGTCGTTTAATTTGAATTATGTCACATTCGGTAACCATGGTAACAAAATCACAAACCCCTTCTAACAAGCGCAAGAGTTCGTGGCGCATGCGCATTACACCTTGAAGGGAACGGGGTCAATGTTACACGTTTGAGTACTTATTTTCCACGATGCACGCATTCTATATATTTATATTTCTATGATTCTACCTCTATGAATTCTATGAAAATTTTGATTGATATTACGCCAACTGACACTGATATCTAGGTCCGCAAGTTGTCAAACGAATATCGATCTGTGATGGCAAATCTTTCAATGACAAAGCTCGGACTTCATGACATTTCTATTTTTCTCTTGAGTAAATGAAAAAAATGATCATATCTTCAGAAGGGGAAAACTACGACAATGAAATTTGAGGATGAGTAAGATATCGGTAACCTCAATATATATACGGATTTTTATTTAAATCTAAATGAAGTCTTAGGAGATATTGAGTATTGAAAATTTTTTTTTTGGGAATTTTTTAAAAATTTTCTAGCGTAACGATTTCTGCGAAATTTTGCAAGCCGTTTCGTTTCAGCCTCCCTCAATAACATTTCAAGCATCAACTTAATAAGATGGATATTCTAGTAGTTATTGAGGAAACAAAATTTCAGATGCTCATAACTACTGAACCATCCGACGGATTTGGCCCAATAACGAACTTGACCGAGATATTTGGACAATTAACCCATTCTGAAAATATGAAAACTCTAGCTGATTCCTTTTGGATGCTAGAGAGGATACGGTCGGCCGGACAGACTCAACTTTCGCCACGAATTCTTCATCAGGGAGTCGAACCCAATCGATTGAGACCATTTTCGGCTCGATATTCCAAAATTACAGACATTCGGGCACAATGAGAGGCACTCTGTTCGGGTGAACAAGAGCGCCAAAAAATAGGGTTCAAATTTGAAAAACAGAAGTTATGGCCAATTTAAGATCACAATTTTTAACACAAAATTTGAAACACCCTGTGATAATATTTTTGAAATCAAAAAGATGCATGACCTTTTCACATCCTTCCTCTTCGACGTTGTAGAAACGGGTTACGCTCAGGATATTTAAAATAAGAATAATGAACATATTACTGACTGAACATATTTGACTTTTTCCAGTTTTTTTGGATATTTTGAAAACTATTCGATTCAATACAATGGTTTTAATAGAAATGTATTCACTATTGAATACTCGATCATCCCAGGAATGGAAAACTTGAAAAAATTTTTTCGTCGAATTTATTTTCACTCCCTGTATAACCGGACGTTTTTGGCTTCGAAAATATTTTAGCTCTGTAGAGAACTTCGAATAATATCATAATCCTAATTTTCAGATTTCAAATATGTCTAGTTCTCCAGAAACGTCTAATAGGCACTCGAACTAAAAACACCCTGTATATTTGTTTTGTTTACGTTTCACAACGATTCAAAATTGGAATTTGACCTTTCTCCACACCACAGAGCTTGGTTAAAATGACATACGCATATAACATTTATGTGTTCTCGTTGATCGAGCTTTTGAAAAATCGACGTTGTCAGATTGTATTCGTCAATCGACTGACCGACGTATTTATTCTACAATCAAGCTTTATGAAACCGGATTCTTGTTGATCGACTTGTCAAATTTGACGGAGGAATCTATTGATCGGAGAATCAACGAACCTTTATGAAACCCGCCGTAATAGAAATATCGGTAATTTTGAGTTTTAGACCTGTGCAATTTTGGATCCGAATGGTCAATGCGCCAAGAGCATTTTGTTGCCAGATTGTGTAATATAGTCATATCTGGGGAAATTGATATTAATTGATAGAATACAATATGTTCTTCTTTTCAATAATACTTAGACTGGCGATTCATGAAATTTATTCATAAATTCATGTTAATGATTAGATTGTTAATTTAGTAAATTTTTGCATAATTAAATTGTATTTTGAGTCATTAATAAATTAATTAATATTAATTTCAGAAGGATCGAAGAACCCATTTTGGCAAATAATCATTTTCAACAGAAACATTCATGTGTGTGAAGTTGGCCCCGCACTTTTTGATTTTCGAAATATTTTTAATGTGCTAAATTGTGCTAGGTTTGTGCTGCTATGTGCTGTTTGAATTTTCTCGTTATTTCAAGTAGATTTCGAGATATTTCACTAAATGCATAAAATGGGCCAGCCCGCACTTTTTGAAAATTTGAGTTTTAACCACTGAAATAAATTGTGCTAGACGTAAACTGAGTTGTGCCGGTCGAATTTTTGAGATGGATCTCTTAATTTCCCAGAAAATGGAAAATCAAAAAAAGTTAGCCCCGCACTTTTGTTTTTCTTATCGGAAATGAGTGTAAAAAGTTGTGCTAGGTTTGTGCTGCGTTGTGCCGTAAAAATTTTCATGGAAATACCTCACGTTTTCCGGAAAATCCCGAAAATCCATTATAAGGCTAGCCCCGCACTTTCGTTTTTTTCGATCGGAATAAGTGGAAAAATTAGTGCTACGCATGTATGAAGTTGTGCCGTTAATATTTTTGAAAAATCGAGTTTTTTTCCGAAAAAACTGGAAAATTCGAAAAAGGTAGCCCCGCACTTTCTTTTTTTTCCATAAAAATCATCTCATAGAGTTGTGCTACATTTGTGCTGACTTGTGCTGATAATTTTTCAGAAAAAACTTTAAGTTGTCTTTTTAAACGGTGAAAAATCAAAATATCAGTAGATTGAATGA
This sequence comes from Micraspis discolor, assembly GCA_030674115.1. Lineage (NCBI taxonomy): Eukaryota > Metazoa > Arthropoda > Insecta > Coleoptera > Coccinellidae > Micraspis > Micraspis discolor. Next base: position 344,680 of record JARTUT010001758.1, on the reverse strand, counting down.
TGAATTGTGTGAATGGCAACACTGTTGTGAAGTTAGCCCCGCACTTTTTTATTTTCGATAAAATGTTTGTGATGCTGAATTGTGCAAGGTTTGTGCTGCTTTGTGCCGTAAAAGTTTTTTTTTCAAATGGTACGATTAATAAGATATTTCACTAAGTGAGTAAAAGCGAATAATGAATATTTTCATTTTTTCTTTCCGTTTAACGGTCATCTGATAACTGAATTTCTTCAATGTTTCAAATTTCAGATTCAGACATCTAATCTATTCGATGGATTTGGAAAAATAACGAACTTGTCCGAGATATTTGGACAATCAACCTATTCTGAAAAAATGGAAACTATAGGTGATCTCCTTCGGAAGATAAAGAGTATACGGCCGGACAGCCAAAATTACTCAAATTGACAACAGATTCTTCATCAGGAAGTCGAACCCAATCGATTGAGACCATTTTCGGCTCAATATTGGAAAATTACAGACATTTGGGCAAAACGCTGTTTCACTAAGAACAAGCACGCAAATACAAAAGGGCTGTGTTAACTTCTTTTGAATTTTCCATTTTCAACGTAATTAAAAGTACTCTCTCGAAAATTTCAACGGCACAACTAAGAATACGTCTAGAATTCTGGAACAATCTTCAGTCGTTGAGCTGGCTAACTTTCTACATTTTATGGAAAGTCGGAAAAACTTCAGAAAACCTCAGCACAATTCAGTAAAAATAAGAATTTTCTAATTGAGAAACATTTAAGACTTTATTCTTACTTCAGTGGAAATTTCATTATGAAGGAAATGAAACTTTAGTATCAATATTTTCTTCTCAAAATCACAATCTGGCAACTTCTCCTATCTACGGCTATCCACCTGGAAGTAATAAAATTCTAGATGAGTCATACGATTTTGTTTACACTGTCGCACCACGGGTAGCATCTAATTCCATGAATTGCTACTACGTTGCCTTCTATCAAGAATTTTCAGGAATATACTGATTTCTCCAATGTTTCCACCTTTTGAGGAAAAATTTCATGTGAATGTGAAATTAGGTTTGAACGAGTTTGTACGAAAGTAGCACAAGTTTTGGTGATTTCGATTCGGAAGAAAGAACACAAAAAGAATATTGAAAGTTTTTAAACTCGATTTTCCGGTATATTCCAGAGTTTTTTCGAGGAAGTTCGAAAAGCACAAATCAGTGTATTCACTGTTGAATGAGATTCAGTTATCAAATGACCGTTAAACGGAAAGAAAAAATGAAAATGTACATTATTCGCTTTTACTTACCTAGTGAAATATCTTATTAATCGTACCATTTGAAAGAAAAACTTTTACGGCACAAAGCAGCACAAACCTTGCACAATTCAGCACCACAAACATTTTATCGAAAATCAAAAAGTGCGGGGCTAACTTCACAACAGTGTTGCCATTCACACAATTCATCATTCAATCTACTGATATTTTGATTTTTCACCGTTTAAAAAGACAACTTGAAGTTTTTTCTGAAAAAATTATCAGCACAAGTCAGCACAAATGTAGCACAACTCTATGAGATTATTTTTATGGAAAAAAAAAGAAAGTGCCCAGGGCTATCGTTTTTCGAATTTTCCAGTTTTTTCGGAAAAAAACTCGATTTTTCGAAAATATTAACGGCACAACTTCATACACGCGTAGCACAATTTTTCCACATATTCCGATCGAAAATAAACGAAAGTGCAGGGCTAGCCTTGTAATGGATTGTCGGGATTTTCCGGAAAACGTGAGGTATTTCCATAAAATTTTTACGGCACAACGCAGCACAAACCTAGCACAACTTTTTACACTCATTTCCGATAAGAAAAAACAAAAGTGGGGGCTAACTTTTTTTTTATTTTCCATTTTCTGGGAAATTAAGAGATCCATCTCAAAAATTCGAAAGGCACAACTCAGTTTACGTCTAGCACATTTCATTTCAGTGGTTAAAGCTCAAATTTTCAAAAAGTGCGGGCTGGCCCATTTTATGCATTTAGTGAAATATCTCGAAATCTACTTGAAATAACGAAAAATTCGAACAGCACAAAGCAGCACAATTCAGCACAACAAAAATTTTTTCGGAAATCAAAAAGTGCGGGGCCAACTTCACACACATGAAACATTCACATTTCGAGACCAAACGTTAACGAACATAAAATGAGACGTGACTTCAAATTTGAGTGGGACATTAACAATTAATGTTGGCATATGTCACTTCGACCAATTATCATTTCTGTCATTATGAGATATTATAAAAACCCATTTAAGGTAGAGAGTAATGAAATCTGCAATAAAGTGAACGATACGTATTTTCTTATTTTGGAGGCTTCAATATGTGTATGACATAAATATGGCACAATTTTAAATGAATAAAAAAATGTAGAAAAGCACAGATGTGACGTCAAGTGCGCTTGTTCTGTAAGTAATGCAATCATTTTAAAAGCTTTGAATAAATCAAAACTAGCATATAATTTGTTTCGATGAATCTAAGATGTCCAAAATACTGGTGCTTGCGCTGACTGGATTTTGTTTCACAGCTTTGGTGACAATAAGATGCTTCCATTTTCTACTCTAAGCAGTATTTAGTCAAATATAACAAAATAGTCCACTCATTACTTAGGTTTCATAGAAAAAATTGGTCGAAATCAACACCTTTGGAAATCTCCACTTGATTTTTAAGAAAAAAGAACTAGAGGGGTTTAGATCTTATAGTTTCATGCGGACTATGATCCTCTGAAGTCTTTTCAACAATATAAAGTATTTCTATTTTGAATATTGGCGAGTCAGAATTATAATACAACAGATTCGAAGCGAATATGAAAAAAATGTTGTAAATCCATAGGAAGAAAATAAATCGTTCAAATTTTCCGATATACCGACGGCTTGTAAGTGATTTTCGGTTTATTTTTCGAAAAGAACATTTCATTCCCTTCAACATACTAAATTTTCAGGGTGCTACATCTATTTCTTCAACCCTTTCGGGTACTTTGAACTCGAGCACTAGAAATTCCGACGTATAAGGGTAATTGGACAAAGTTCAAATTTTCCGATATACCGACGACTTGTAAGTGATTTTCGGCTCATTTTTCGAAAAGAACATTTCATTCGCTTCAACATACTAAATTTTCAGGGTGCAACATCTTTTTCTTCAACCCTTTCGTGTACTTTGAATTCGAGCACTAGCCATTCCGACGTATGATGCTAGTTTAACAAAGTTCAAATTTTCCGATATACCCACGACTTTTAAGTGATTTTCGGCTTATTTTTCGAAAAGAACATTTCATTCCCTTCAACATACTAAATTTTCAGGGTGCAACATCTTTTTCTTCAACCCTTTCAGGAACTTAGAATTTGAGCACTAGCCATTCCGACGTATGATGCTAATTTGACAAAGTACAAATTTTCCGATATACCGACGGCTTGTAAGTGATTTTCGGTTTATTTTTCGAAAAGAACATTTCATTTCCTTCAACATACTAAATTTTCAGGGTGCAACATCTTTTTCTTCAACCCTTTCGGGAACTTTGAACTCGAGCACTAGCCATTCCGACGTATGATGCTAATTTAATAAAGTACCAATTTTCCGATATACCGACGGCTTGTAAGTGATTTTCGGTTTATTTTTCGAAAAGAACATTTCATTCCCTTCAACAGGGTAAACTTTTAGGGTGCAACATCTTTTTCTTCAACCCTTTCGGGAACTTTGAACTCGAGCACTAGCCATTCCGACGTATGATGCTAATTTAACAAAGTACAAATTTTCCGATATACCGACGGCTTGTAAGTGATTTTCGGTTTAATTTTCGAAAAGAACATTTCATTCCCTTCAACATACTAAATTTTCAGGGTGCAACATCTTTTTCTTCAACCCTTTCAGGAACTTTGAATTTGAGCACTAGCCATTCCGACGTATGATGCTAATTTAACAAAGTTCAAATTTTCCGATATACCGACGGCTTAGTGATTTTCGGCATATTTTTCGAAAAGAACATTTCATTCCCCTTCAACATACTAAATTTTCAGGGTGCTACATCTATTTCTTCAACCCTTTAGGGTACTTTGAACTCGAGCACTAGACATTCCGACGTATAAGGGTAATTGGACAAAGTTCAAATTTTCCGATATACCGACGACTTGTAAGTGATTTTCGGCTTATTTTTCGAAAAGAACATTTCATTCCCTTCAACATACTAAATTTTCAGGGTGCAACATCTTTTTCTTCAACCCTTTCGTGTACTTTGAATTCGAGCACTAGCCATTCCGACGTATGATGCTAGTTTAACAAAGTACAAATTTTCCGATATACCGACGGCTTGTAAGTGATTTTCGGTTTATTTTTTCAAAAAGAATGTTTCATTTTCTTCAACATACTAAATTTTCAGGGTGCAACATCTTTTTCTTGAACCCTTATGGCAGCTTTAAACTCGAGCACTATCCATTTCGACGTATAAGGGTAATTGGACAAAGTTCAAATTTTCCGATATACCCACGACATGTAAGTGATTTTCGGCTTATTTTTCGAAAAGAACATTTCATTCCCTTCAACATACTGAATTTTCAGGTTGCAACATCTTTTTCCTCAACCCTTTCGGGAACTTTGAACTCGAGCACTATCGATCCCGACGTATAAGGGTAATTGGACAAAGTTCAAATTTTCCGATATGCCGACGGCTTGTAAGTGATTTTTGGCTTATTTTTCGGGAAGAACATTTCATTCCCTTCAACATACTAAATGTTCAGGGTGCAACATCTCTTTCCTCAACCCTTTCGGGAACTTTGAACTCGAGCACTATCGATCCCGACGTATAAGGGTAATTGGACAAAGTACGAATTTTCCGATATACCGACGGCTTGTAAGTGATTTTCGGTTTATTTTTCGAGAAGAACACTTCATTTTCTTCAACATACTAAATTTTCAGGGTGCAACATCTTTTTCTTCAACCCTTTCAGGAACTTTGAATTTGAGCACTAGCCATTCCGACGTATGATGCTAATTTAACAAAGTTCAAATTTTCCGATATACCGACGGCTTGTAAGTGATTTTCGGCTTATTTTTCGAAAAGAACATTTCATTCCCTTCAACATACTAAATTTTCAGGGTGCTACATCTATTTCTTCAACCCTTTCGGGTACTTTGAACTCGAGCACTAGACATTCCGACGTATAAGGGTAATTGGACAAAGTTCAAATTTTCCGATATACCGACGACTTGTAAGTGATTTTCGGCTTATTTTTCGAAAAGAACATTTCATTCCCTTCAACATACTAAATTTTCAGGGTGCAACATCTTTTTCTTCAACCCTTTCGTGTACTTTGAATTCGAGCACTAGCCATTCCGACGTATGATGCTAGTTTAACAAAGTACGAATTTTCCGATATACCGACGGCTTGTAAGTGATTTTCGGTTTATTTTTCGAAAAGAACATTTCATTCCCTTCAACATACTAAATTTTCAGGGTGCAACATCTTTTTCTTCAACCCTTTCGGCAACTTTGAACTCGAGCACTAGCCATTCCGACGTATGATGCTAATTTAACAAAGTACAAATTTTCCGATATACCGACGGCTTGTAAGTGATTTTCGGTTTATTTTTCGAAAAGAACATTTCATTTCCTTCAACATACTAAATTTTCAGGGTGCAACATCTTTTTCTTGAACCCTTATGGCAGCTTTAAACTCGAGCACTATCCATTTCGACGTATAAGGGTAATTGGACAAAGTTCAAATTTTCCGATATACCCACGACTTGTAAGTGATTTTCGGCTTATTTTTCGAAAAGAACATTTCATTCCCTTCAACATACTGAATTTTCAGGTTGCAACATCTTTTTCCTCAACCCTTTCGGGAACTTTGAACTCGAGCACTATCGATCCCGACGTATAAGGGTAATTGGACAAAGTTCAAATTTTCCGATATACCGACGGCTTGTAAGTGATTTTCGGCTTATTTTTCGGGAAGAACATTTCATTCCCTTCAACATACTAAATTTTCAGGGTGCAACATCTCTTTCCTCAACCCTTTCGGGAACTTTGAACTCGAGCACTATCGATCCCGACGTATAAGGGTAATTGGACAAAGTACGAATTTTCCGATATACCGACGGCTTGTAAGTGATTTTCGGTTTATTTTTCGAAAAGAACATTTCATTTTATTCAACATATTAAATTTTCAGGGTGCAACATCTTTTTCTTCAACCCTTTCAGGAACTTTGAATTTGAGCACTAGCCATTCCGACGTATGATGCTAATTTAACAAAGTTCAAATTTTCCGATATACCGACGGCTTGTAAGTGATTTTCGGCTTATTTTTCGAAAAGAACATTTCATTCCCTTCAACATACTAAATTTTCAGGTTGCAACATCTATTTCTTCAACCCTTTCGGGTACTTTGAACTCGAGCACTAGACATTCCGACGTATAAGGGTAATTGGACAAAGTTCAAATTTTCCGATATACCGACGACTTGTAAGTGATTTTCGGCTTACTTTTCGAAAAGAACATTTCATTCTCTTCAATATACTAAATTTTTAGGGTGGAACATCTTTTTCCTCAACCCTTTCGGGAACTTTGAACTCGAGCACTATCGATCCCGACGTATAAGGGTAATTGGACAAAGTTCAAATTTTCCGATATACCGACGACTTGTAAGTGATTTTCGGCTTACTTTTCGAAAAGAACATTTCATTCCCTTCAACATACTAAATTTTCAGGGTGCAACATCTTTTTCTTCAACCCTTTCAGGAACTTTGAATTTGAGCACTAGCCATTCCGACGTATGATGCTAATTTAACAAAGTTCAAATTTTCCGATATACCGACGGCTTGTGAGTGATTTTCGGTTTATTTTTCGAAAAGAACATTTCATTCCCTTCAACATACTAAATTTTCAGGGTGCAACATCTTTTTCTTCAACCCTTTCGGCAACTTTGAACTCGAGCACTAGCCATTCCGACGTATGATGCTAATTTAACAAAGTACAAATTTTCCGATATACCGACGGCTTGTAATTGATTTTCGGTTTATTTTTCGAAAAGAACATTTCATTCCCTTCAACATACTAAATTTTCAGGGTGCAACATCTTTTTCTTGAACCCTTATGGCAGCTTTAAACTCGAGCACTATCCATTTCGACGTATAAGGGTAATTGGTAAAAGTACGAATTGTCCGAAATATTATTGATTAAGTAGTTCGGAAGAGAGAGAATATACATTCGTAGATGTATCCTATAATTATATTCAATTACAAGTCATGATTCTGATTATTTATTATCTTCCTATGGATTTACAACATTTTTTTTATATTCGCTTCGAATCTGTTGTATTATAATTCTGACTCGCCAATATTCAAAATAGAAATACTTTAAATTGGTGAAAAGACTTCAGAGGATCATATTCCGTATGAAGCTATAAGATCTAAACCCCTCTAGTTCTTTTTTCTTAAAAATCAAGTGGAGATTTCCAAAGGTGTTCGCATAAACGAAGTTTCGGCTGCTACGACCCAGCAGCCAGAATTTCAATATCGGCTGCTAACTTTCGGCTGCTAACTTCACACGGGTTCTGCAAGAGACATGTCAAACTTTGTTTATCCACCTTTGTTATAGATGAATGAAAAGAAAGGTGCTGAAAATATTTATGATTGATTTGTTGTAGAAGTGCAAAACACTTAGGAGAACGGAACTCCTAAGGTCGGTTGGAACACACTCCCGGATGCCCAGACATCGTCAGCAACCTGAAAAAACCTGATCGAAATCGAAAAAATAGATTATCTCTAAAAATATTTTGGGAATTTTAAAAAAATTTTCTATCGTGACGTTTTGCTCGAAATTTGGCACACTCTTTCCTTTTAACGCTATCCAGACATTTTCTAAGTTACGAATTGATAGGTTGAGCATTCAAGAAATCAATGTTATTAACTGCTAATCTATTCGATTGATTTGGACCAATAACGAACTTGACCGAGATATTTGGACACTTAACCTGTTCTGAAAAAATGAAAACTCTAAATAATCTCCTTCGGAAGATAGATAGTATACGGAGGAACAACCGCAGGACCGCAGGACATATTCAAGTTTGATCACGGATTCTTCATCAGGAAGTCAAACCCAACGGATTGAGATCATTTTCGGCTCGATATTCGAAAATTACAGACATTTGGGCAAAACGATAACTCGCTATTCCACTAGGAACAGGCGCGCAATAAAAAGAATAAATAAATTTCAATGAAACGTTAATTGCACAGGGAAATTATATGGGTTCTAGTTGATGGATTCAGATTCCTAACAATGGTTTTTTCCGAGCACTAATATAAGACACTGGTAACATTTAACTGGACTTTAGGTGACATCTTCTCTGAATTATTTTCAAGTGAAAGAGAAATGTCCAGGAAGTCGCTTCCAAACATATTGTGCTTTCCAAGACTGTCCCTGAACTAAATTTTGAGTCCCGGAAGAAAACGTCAAACATAAATCATTTCCAAGACAGTCCCGGAACTATACAAATGTCTTGGATCTCATGGTTAGGTAACAGGAAAAGTCTCGGAACAAGACGTTACTCATATATATATATATATTTACATCCCGCTATATTTAGGTCCTCATCCTAAAACGCAGACATATATCCTCCACCAGAAAGAAAGCGTGTAGGCAGAATATTCTCAAAGTATATTACATAATTTGATGTCCTTAATACGAATCCAACGAAATATCAGTGACTTTTTTTATTCATTTTCCTTCAGAATTCCTATCCATAGGTCAACCATTCAAACTACAGTATGTAGGTCCACCTCGAGTATACTTCCATTACTACACTGCAAACCGTTGGTCCTCCGGAGGGTAAATATTATCCACCTTACAGTGGTTAGGTCAACCGACATGGTTGCCATCTTTTCAATCATATGATGTTGTGATCACGACAATTTGGCGCGCTATTTTATCGTTATTCTACGTTTCGGCTCTTGATAGTCGCCCTATAAACATCATTCAGTTAACTATGGTCAGTGTATGGTGCAGCTCTGAAAGATTCCAAGTAGGAAATTACTTTCAAATGTTGTTAAATGTTTTATGCAGATTTGAGTTATGAAGAAACATCGTGAAATATGGTACCAGGTTACATTTTTGGTTACATTGTTTCTAGTGAAACAGCGAGCTATCGTTTTGTCCAAATGTCTTTAATTTTCGAATATCGAGTTGAAAATATTCTCAATCGATTGGGTTTGACTTCCTTATGAAGAATCCATGATAAAATTTGAGTGTTCCTGGTCCTCCGGCCGGTCGCGTACTTTCTATCTTCCGAACGAAGGGACCTAGAGTTTTTATATTTTCAGAATAGGTTGATTGTCTAAATATCTCGGTTGAGTTCGTTGAAATTTGGTTCATGTAATAATTCCTTGAATATTCCTCTAATCAATTTCAAACTCAAAAAATGTTTACATAACGTTGGCAGAAAGGAGTGTGTTGAGTTTCGAAGGAATCAGCTCGATAGAACATTTTTTTAAAAAATCCCAAAATATTTTTCTCAATACTCGTTACCTCATCAGTTATTAGTCAGAACAGACAACAAAATTTTGGGTTTTATGAACAAAATAGGTACTTAGCATATGTTGAAGTTTCATCATCATAGCGTTCAATTTCCAGAAGATATAAGAGATTTTCTAAAAATGATGTTACAGATTATATTTCTCCATGGATTCACACCACTGTGATCATCTATAAGTATCTGTGATGGTAGTATTAATTTTAAGCTAAGTTTTTATAATGAGTGAAGTTATTAATTGTCCACTGAGAATTTAAATTTCTACTTTGCCAGAGCAAGGGGTAAATATACGAACTCAAGCCTCTGCTACCGAAATACTAACTTCACTTTCAAGTGGTGCACATTTATCCAAAAACGAGGCTCTGCCGTGAACAAACCCAAGAGCTCATGAAGGAGTATAAGTAATAAGACTCCAGGCTACCCAAGGCCTGACAAGAGGCTCATCGTCGCAGACCTTCTGTGCCATGGATAAACCAAATGTCACGCCTGTAGCCAATGCTGCGGGAAGGGCGTGCTTCTTTTGGCTATATCAATCAGACGTAGAAACCCTTCAGCACTAATTTCGAATGTTCAGAATGTGGCAAAGCTCTTTTCAGTCATCGTAGGACCCATCACAGGTGATTATGAACGTTTCGTTAAAACCATGTACCCAACAGCTACAGTGAAGTGTCTTTTCCACCAAAATTTACCTTGATGAGAGTTATACAGAAAGCAATATCTAAGAGGAACCGTAGAATGGAGGAAGAGAGCTGATAGGCAGATTTGGAAGGCGAGAGTGCTACGCCGCAGGAAGATGCAAGAAGTTTGGCAGCAAATAAAGAAGAGTTGAAAAAATATTTCCAGTTACAAATAATAATAGATTATTGGTTATTTATTGAATGAAAAAAATTCAGTTCGAGAGTGAGGTTCGAACCCGGAAGAGTGGGAAAATATTAAAATTCGATAGAAATGACGTACTGTCAAAAACAATCTACTTCAATAAACGGTTTCAACTGATATTTTTCACCTCTATTTCAATATGAAAAGCGCCAACATATTGTCACTCTGATCCCCATCCCAATATCTAAATCACTGATAAATCACTGGAACTTGAATTGATTGAAAATTGTTGACACTTGAAGCCAATAGCTCTCGGCCAAAGGCAATCAGAAATCACATGAACCAAGACAAATTTTCAACTTCGAATATCATTTGAATGCCACATGCACTGACGTGGAGTCCCACTCGTTCATTAGATGATCAGCATACTATTGAATTGGGAGTTGTGAACTCTTTTTGAAGTGAAAACTTCTTTAGGCACGTTTATGTTTATAAATGATTTGCCGGATTATGTTCTTGCTCATTTGATCATACTTTTCGCGGATGATTCATCATTTTTGGTAACTGCGGGGAGCTTTGGGGAGCTTGAGGACCTGATAGCCCTACTACTTCAAACGTTTACCACTTGGTGGCGTAGGAATAATTTGATTGTTAACACAGAAAAAAATAGTATGCATTCACTTCAAACTGACAAATTTCGGTGGAAAACGATCTGTCTTCACTTGTGAAAACTCGTCAGTAACTACAAGTGGCTCCCTAGATTTCTTGGATTCCAAATTGACGAATACTTACGATGGAACCACCATATTGATTCGGTTTGTAAATAACTGAACAACTCATATTTTGCCATAAATAAGATCAAAAATTTGTTTTCCCTGCATTCACTCTTGAATGTGTATTATTGTATAGCTTATCCACACATGGCATATAATGTTCTTATCTGGGGAGGATCTACCGAACTGGAAAGGGTGTTGATTTGTCAAAAGAGGATAATCCCAGTAATTTTCAATTTGTCACATTTACCTTCTTGTCGACCATATTATATAGCAAATAATATTCTGACATGTCATGTATTTATACAGGGCGTTCCTAAATTGAACGTACAAACGAAAAGGGGAGATTCCTTAAGTGATTTTAAGAAAAAAAGAGTCCCATAAACATGGGGTCGCAAACGTTTCGTTTTCGAGATACAGAGTGTTGAAGTTTGAATTTTATTCAATTTTTTTCTCATAGTATTTACACTTCACGAGATATTCAATTGAAATTTGGCATACATATTACATTTGAGAGTTCTCACTACGTGACATGGCAATTTCGATAGAAGATCTACAGGGTGAAATCTTTTCTGGAACACTGCCACCTGTTCTTCTGCAGAACTTTTTTTTTGTGAAAAACTGTTAACTTTAAAAGATGTGAATAGAAGCTTTGTTCTTATACTAAACTTTTCGGTTTCATTTAGTTTTGTCATATCTACCAACGATTTTGAGAAAAAAAATGTTGAACGATTCCATCGAAATTCTCGTAACTATGATTGGTAGGCCAGTTTGTAGTCTGTGGTGAATGAATTCAGTGCCAGTTTTGACACATCAAATTATTGAGCGTTTGTTTTTTTAAAGTGAAGGTGGTTGCATTTGTAGCTATTTATTTTTTGAATGTAGTTAGACTACTATTTTCATTACGATTTTTATGACTGTTACAACAATAATTTGATCAGAAATTAGAACCTTTACACATTTCAATACCAAAACATGCCGAATTTCACGAATTCCGAAATGACTGATATGCATTTCATGTATGGTTTTGCAAATGGAAATGCAAGAGAAGCTAGGCGTCTTTACATGGAACGCTATCCCAATAGAGTGATACCAAATCATCGAATGTTCTCTGATATTCATAGGCGTCTTTCAGAAGCTGGATCTTTTTCCACGGAAAGAATTAATGCTGGGAGACCACGCAGTGTGAGAACACCACAACTCGAGGCAGTTATGAACGAAATAGAACAACATCCAAGAACTAGTACAAGAAAAATTGGTGCACTTTTGAATGCACGTCATCAAGTTGTTTGGCGGATCTTGCTGGATTCTCTGCTATATCCTTATCACATTCAGAGGGTGCAAGCTCTTCTGCCTCGAGATTTTCATCCGAGGGTTAGTTTTTGGCAGTGGTACGTCAGTAGACTATTCATAAATCTTTATTTTGATTGCCAAATTCTTTTCACTGATGAAGCCTGTTTCTCAAGGACTTCAATTATCAATTTTCATAATGAATACGTATGAGCTGAGGAGAATCCGCATGGATAAGTAGAAACCCTTTTTCAAGAGCAATTTTCACAAAATGTGTGGGGTGGTAATATTGGTGATGATTTGATTGGTCCTTTCTTCTTGCCAGGTCGACTAACAGGTCAATCAAAAAGACATTTTTTAGAAAACGATTTGGCCTTGTTATTGGAAGATACCTCTTATGCTACGACGAGAAATGTGGTTCATGCATGACGGTGCTCCTGCTCATTTTTCAGTTTTGGCAAGAAAGTATTATGAAAACAGGTGGATTGGACGGGGTAGTCCTCAGTCATGGCCCGCCAGATCCCCAGACTTAAATGTTTAGATTACTTTTTATGGGGCCACCTGAAATCTCTACTATACTCGACACCCGTGAACACCGTAGAAGAACTGAGAAAATAGGCGCATTTGATACAGTTAGGAATATTCCGGGAGTGTTTGAAAGAGTTCGGTCGTCTATGAGACGAAGATCAGAAACTTGTATAACAGTTGGGAGAGGACATTTTCAACAATTGCTGTAGTTCAGTCTTTTGCGGTTACTTGTTGAGGTGTCTTGTTATGATTTTTAGTTTTACGTTTCCTGTTGTAATACATTTCTTGTGTTGATTATACGAGTTTATCGAATCTTTATGAATCATCGATACAGATCAGGAAAATTTCCATAAAAACTGACACTGAATTCATTGACCACAGCTTACAAACTGACCTTTCGATCATAATTTGGATTTTCACGAGGATTTCGAGAGAATCGATCAAAAATTTTTTCTCTCGAAATCGTTGGTAGATATGACAAAACTACATGAGACCGAAAAGTTTAGTATAAGAACAAAGCTTCTTTTAACATTTTTTCAAATTAACAGTTGCTCACCAAAAAAGTTCTGCAGAAGAACAGGTGGCAGTGTTCCAGAATAAATATCACCCTGTAGATTATCTATCGAAATTGCAATCTCACGTGGTGAGAACTCTCAAATGTAATATCTATGCCAAATTTCAGTTGAATATCTCGTGAAGTGTAGATACTATGAGAAAAAACTTGAAAAAATTCAAACTTCAACACTCTGTATCTCGAAAACGAAACGTTTGCGACCCCATGTTTATGGGACTCTTTTTTCTTAAAATCACTTAAGGAATCTCCTTTTCGTTTGTACGTTCAATTTATGAACACCCTGTATATATAAGTATCTCCTTTATGTTAAGAATAATGAAAGCTTTATGCACAAATTATCGAGTCGTCATCATTATTCTACAAGACATAACAGTGTTTCGGAAGTGCCAGTTCATGCAAAATCTAAATAAGAGCGCTCTCCTTTATATCAGAGCATACGTCTTTTCAATCATCTTCCAACAAAAATTAAGATATTGGGTAAACTTCATTTCAAGAAGGCAATAAAGCACCTATTGTATGATGGATGTTAAAATTCGGTGGCGGAATTCACGAATGACGCCATGTTGGATTTGTGATATGAGATTATTTTATCTGTATCTCTTTATACCTTGGTTTGCCGATCTGTCCTATACTTTTGTAGTCTTAATGGATCAATAAAGATAAATATTATTATTATTATTTAGCAAATATTTATGTGGGTACTGAACTGAACTCAGAGCAAAATTACTCTCGTTTAATCGGTAGTCCTGACCTCAAGTCAGTGCTTTTCTAATTTTTTCAATAATTAATCCAGGAAATTATCGCGATCTGAATTATCCGAGAAAAAGACCTTTGGGAAAAAACCGTAACTTTCGAACGGTAGGTACCGACCAGAGGTGTCGTTTTCAGAATTATTTGATAGATGAAGAAACGATGTCAATCCAAAAAATCAGCATCTTTCTACTTAGCTTCATCTGAGCTGTGTGTTTGATCAAATTTGACCAATTTTTGACAAATTTTTCACTAAAAGTGGATTATTTCCCAAATTGCTGAAAACACGAAAAAACTATATTCGAAATCTACGCCCTCGATTTAGTAAATGACGATACCTGCATCGATATAAAGTGAAAAAATTTTTTCGACTCGACACTTCGGACCCGAAAATTAGCGAAAAAACTCCTTAGACGGAAATCTACAATTTATATTTCTCGATTAACGATTTTTCCTTGATTACTAGTCAGAGCCCGTTGTTGATTTTTATGTGTTTAGGTTTTCTGCATCCCTATCTTTTTGAGAGATATGGGGAAATTAGATAATTTGTCAATTGACAAAAACGTTTCTCGAGTTTCACTACCAATTGGAAAACTACAATGTTTTGTTCAAGAAAACGTGGATCTCGTTATTTACCAGATCGAGGGCGTGGATTCCTAATCTGTTATTAGTTTTATGTATCATCAGTAGATTAGGAATTATGACGAAATGAATCATTCTTATAACCCCTTGCGACCTAACAAAAACACATGCGACCAACATAACCCTATACAACTATACATTTATTCAATTATTTATTATTTATTCAATAGAGTAAAGTATCTTTACGCTTATGAAGAAGAAAGTCGGACAAATATCGTGAACGCACTTCTTTCTACTCGGCGATCTCTCCAAGCTCACGCCAAACTTGCAGAATAGGCGATATTCTCATTTAATTTGGATTCATTCTTGGTGAATGCAACGTTGTCAATTCTACGGAGGACCTATCCACTGTAAGTTAGTTCTGACGTATACATGGAGGAGTGATCCACCGTAAAATGTAAATTGCATATACTCATGAGGGTATACGCGAGCGAGAGCGCCACCAATGAGCGAGTGTGCAAAGCGCTGAACTAAATTATATAAAAATGCGAAATTCCAGTTTTCAGTCGTCCATCTGAAAATTTTATGGTAGACTCAGGGTGATGTTTGTAAGCGTTTAGCATTGATTGTGTTAGGTCCTCCATATACGGAAGACCTATCGACCCCGGAGGACCTATGATATGTAAATCGGGTGTTGATGGAGGACCTAAATATAGTGGGACAAATATATATATATATATATATATTTCAGGGATGTCGACTAATAACACTAGGATTAGGTTACTCTTTATTCATTTGCCAAGCTTTCGGAAATGTTTATTTCCATCCTCAGGGCCACTAAAATTATACACAAACAATGAATACAATAAAATACAATACAAAAAAACATTATCTATATTAATACAAAGGCATTCTCACCGAATTTGAGGTTATCCTCTATTTTATATTTCATCCAGTGTGATCTTCTTTATTTGGAAATAAATAACCAGCAATAACAAAAAAACAGGTTTTTTTTTCTTTTTCTTATATTGACATTAGGTACTATTTTTTTTTAATTTTTGACTACAATCGGAAAAATCTCACGCAATTCTCTACTCTCTACTTAACCTAGCTTTTTATAATATACAAAACGCGATCTCTGACACATGAACGACAGAAAATCTCCCGTCACAGATCCCAACAGCACAATCACAGAACCATATTTTTGTTATTCATCGATGGGGCCATCATAAAATTCTTTCTTATTTGGATATGTTAGCAGATATCTGTATACACTGCTGAGATTTTTTACATCAGCTTTCCTATTCATTGAGTTTTCTTCCTTTTTGATATTAATTATCTCAAGTATTAATCTTTTATTATATGATCTTTATGTACATATCACTTCTGCATCTTCCAAATCTATACGGTGATCCTCCTCTATTGCATGTGATGCCAATGCACATCTTTTATTATCATTTCTAATGTCACTTTTGTGCATTGTCAGTCTATTTTTCAATATTTGGGATGTTTGTCCAATATAGGTTTTCTCACATTGAGTACATTTCACTCTATATACCACATTTGACCTTTTTGATGTTTGCATTTGATCTTTTAATTTCGTGAAGAGTGATCCAATTGTTTTAACATTGTATGTTGCAATCTTTATATTTTCATCTTTGAAACATTTTTTTATTTTTCCTGTCAGATCTCTTATATTTGGTAAACTGGCATATTTTGTTTGATCTACTTGGTGTTCCCGGTTGTCATCTACCTGTGTTAGTGTCATTCTTCGTGGTATCTCCTCAAAGTTGTCATTACTTGTCTGATATAACAGTTTGTTGATCATTTGTTTTGGATATCCGTTGTCTCGAAATATTTTATTCAATTTTTTCAAGTTCGCATCCACCAAATGTGGGTGGCAAATTTTTAAGATTCGATTTTTCATTTGTTTTATATTGTTTACTTTTATTTGAATTGAATGTTCAGAGTTGTAATGTACTACCCTTCCAGATGCTGTGGTTTTTTGATACCAATCAAGTTTAATAACATTATTTACTCTACACACTCTGGAGTGCGTTGAGAAACAACGTCGGGTAAAGAACGTACGTCCGACGTAGAACGCACTTGGTTGTCAAAATCTTGTCGAACGTTTTAGAACGATTTTGGGCGACATCTCTCCTCTCTTTCTATGTTAGTCTCTGTCTATTTGAAGTGGGCACGTGCAGTTCATTTATTTATTTGATATTTGAGGTTAAGTTGCGTTTGTGGAATAATTTCATTATTTGATTTCTTCGAACATAATAATACGGTTTTCTGAATTAGAATTTTGAACATACAAAAAATGGATAGTGTATTAAATTGCGATGAATTGAATATTGATATTCTATCTAATATATTGAATGTCGTTATTCACTGTATAAATGAAATTTTTGATGAGTATCCGAGTAGCGAGGAGGATGAAGAAAATACAATAGTTGAAGTAATACAAAATTCCAGAGAAACCCCACTACGAGTGCAGAATTATTTTGAAAATATCATTGGGAATTTCCTTAGACTAGAAAAGGGACTTTCTATTATAGTCTTTCTATTATAGTCTTTCTATAATAGACTTTCTATTATATTCTAAGAATTTGAATTTGAAATTTTCGTCACTGCGCCGGACGAGCATATCTTTCCGATGTATTTTGCAAGATGCAAAATTTAACACCCGGATAAACGTTCCGATTCATTACGAACGGGGTATATTATATCCGACGTCGATTCCGAACGGCCAGGCTGCACTCCGAGCGACGTCGGACGTTGATTCTGAACGCACCCCTGGTATCCAAAAATGGTACTGTTTTATTTCATCCTCTCTCTCTACAGTGAACTGAATGTGCTGATCAAATTGGTTAAATATATTCAACACTTCATTCACCCTTTCTGGTGGAATTATGAGTAAGAGATCATCAACGAACTTTTTTATAAAAAATATTGGAAATGACAGTTTATTAACTGATTTATCTAGTAAATGGTCCATTACAAAGGTTGATACAATGGGGCTTAATTTAGAACCCATTGCACAGCCAAATGTCTGTACATAATACTTTCCCTGGAACATAAAACAATTGTTCTTCATAATAAATACAACAATCTCTAAGAATAATCCAATGGGTATATTACAATGTTGTAGTATCTGGCTCCATTTTTCTTCAATTACTTTAATCACCAAATCTTCGTGAATATTGCCAAACAGATTAACCACGTCTAACGATAACAATTCGTGTCCGCTTGGTATGTTTATAACATTAATACAATTTGCGAATTCAAATGTATCCTTTACAAAATATCTATTTTCCCTATCATATGCATTCGTTAACACTTCTGCTATATATGCTGCCAGTTTTGATGTTGGTCCTTGTACGGTAGATATAACGGGTCTAAGTGGGTGTCCTATCTTGTGAACTTTGGGGTTCCCATAAATTTTTGGGCACACTGCATTGTAACACCTCATCGACTTCTCTTGTTGTCCACTAATTACTTCCATTTCACATAGTTTGGATATATAATTGTTACTTTTTCGTTGCAATGTACTCGTGGTATCTCTTGGTATCTCTTTAAAACTCTCTGTGTTTAGTATATCATTCATTTTTGTCACATAATCATCTCTATTCATGGCCACAGTGACCGAGCCTTTGTCACTATTTAAAATGATGATGTTGTCATTGCTTTTTAAGAATTGTTTTGCAGCTTTATATGGTCTATCTGTGTCATATGTTGTGTCAATATTTTTATGAATGTAACTACTTATAATACATGCGATCTTTGACCTATAAACTTCTTTATTTTCCTCTGGTGTCTTCCGTATGATGTCTTCCACATCTGAGATTAAGTTGTCTATTGATAACTGATTCACTGGTACTGGTGTGCTGAACTTTGATCCAAGTGAGAGAAACTGTTGAACATTTTCAGGTATTTCCATGGATAAGATATTTTTGAACCATTTTTCTTGTGTTTTCCATTCTACTCTCTGCATTTGTGACAATCTATCTACTTTGTCCATGTTTATTCTCTTAATTTTGTGGAATTCTCTGTTGTACTGTATTTGCTGTCTCCTCCTGAACTCACTTATGATTTCTGTGTCAAGTCCATTCTGCAATGATTTCATGATGTTCTTTCCAAATTATTAATTCTCCAATTTACATGATTTATCTCCAATCTCATCATCGATTGTTTTACTCTTCTGTTGAATAGCTCCACTCTGTTATTTAATTTCCTACCTCTTCCATACTCGAAAAGGTTCTGGACACTTTGGATGCTATGATTTATATGGTTTGGTGTAACGTTTTTTCTTTTACACTGTAGGAGAAATATTCTCCTATTTATGGCTGATGCCAATTTTATGTTGTTGGTACTCCATTTCTTTAGCTTTATTGTGTATTCATGTCCATAGGTGTTGGTGACTTCTTCATAAAATCCCATTTCAACTAATATATTATGCACTCACAGTCGTACTTAATTGATATAGAGTTTATTTCACGGATGTCGACTAATAACACTAGGATTAGGTTACTCTTTATTCATTTGCCAAGCTTTCGGAAATATTTATTTCCATCCTCAGGGCCACTAAAATTATACACAAACAATGAATACAAAAAAATACAATACTAAAAAACATTATCTATATTAATACAAAGGCATTCTCACTGAATTTGAGGTTATCCTCTATTTTATATTTCATCCAGTGTGATCTTCTTTATGTGGAAATGAATAACCTGCAATAACAATAAAACAGGTTTTTTCTATTTCTTATATTGACATTAGGTACTATTTTTTTCAATTTTTGACTACAATTGGAAAAATTTCACGCAATTCTCTACTCTCTACTTAACCTAGCTTTTTATAATATACAAAACGCGATCTCTGACACATGAACGACAGAAAATCTCCCGTCACAGATCCCAACAGCACAATCACAGTTATTTTTGTTATTCATCGATGGGGCCATCATAAAATTCTTTCTTATTTGGATATGTTAGCAGATATCTGTATACACTGCTGAGATTTTTACATCAGCTTTCCTATTCATTGAGTTTTCTTCCTTTTTGATATTAATCATCTCAAGTATTAATCTTTTATTATTTGATCTTTCTGTACATATCACTTCTGCATCTTCCAAATTTACACGGTGATCCTCCTCTATTGCATGTGATGCCAATGCACATCTTTTATTATCATTTCTAATGTCACTTTTGTGCATTGTCAGTCTATTTTTCAATATTTGGGATGTTTGTCCAATATAGGTTTTCTCACATTGAGTACATTCCACTCTATATACCACATTTGACCTTTTTGATGTTTGCATTTGATCTTTTAATTTCGTGAAGAGTGATCCAATTGTTTTAACATTGTATGTTGCAATCTTTATATTTTCATCTTTGAAACATTTTTATTTTTTCTGTCAGATCTCTTATATTTGGTAAACTGGCATATTTTTTTTGATCTACTTGGTGTTCCCGGTTGTCATCTACCTGTGTTAGTGTCATTCTTCGTGGTATCTCCTCAAAGTTGTCATTACTTGTCTGATATAACAGTTTGTTGATTATTTGTTTTGGATATCCGTTGTCTCGAAATATTTTATTCAATTTTTTCAAGTTCGCATCCACCAAATGTGGGTGGCAAATTTTTAAGATTCGATTTTTCATTTGTTTTATATTGTTTACTTGTATTTGAATATAATGTTCAGAGTTGTAATGTACTACCCTTCCAGATGCTGTGGTTTTTTGATACCAATCAAGTTTAATAACATTATTTACTCTACACACTCTGGTATCCAAAAATGGTAGGTACTGATTTATTTTCATCCTCTCTCTCTACAGTGAACTGAATGTGCTGATCAAATTGGTTAAATATATTCAACACTTCATTCACCCTTTCTGGTGAGAATGCCTTTGTATTAATATAGATAATGTTTTTAGTATTGTATTTTATTGTATTCATTGTTTGTGTATAATTTTTGTGGCCCTGAGGATGGAAATAAACATTTCCGAAAGCTTGGCAAATGAATAAAGAGTAACCTAATCCTAGTGTTATTAGTCGAAATCCCTGAAATAAACTCTATATCAATTAAGTACGACTGTGAGTGCATAATATATCAGTTAAAATGGGATTTTATGAAGAAATCACCAACACCTATGGACATGAATACACAATAAAGCTCAAGAAATGGAGTACCAACAACATAAAATTGGCATCAGCCATAAATAGGAGAATATTTCTCCTACAGTGTAAAAGAAAAAACGTTACACCAAACCATATAAATCATAGCATCCAAAGTGTACAGAACCTTTTCGAGCATGGAAGAGGTAGGTAATTAAATAACAGAGTGGTGCTATTCAACAGAAGAGTAAAACAATCGATGATGAGATTGGAGATAAATCATGTAAATTGGAGAATTAATAATTTGGAAAGAGTGAACTTTAACATCATGAAATCATTGCAGAATGGACTTGACACAGAAATCATAAATGAGTTCAGGAGGAGACAGCAAATACAGTACAACAGAGAATTCCACAAAATTAAGAGAATAAACATGGACAAAGTAGATAGATTGTCACAAATGCAGAGAGTAGAATGGAAAACACAAGAAAAATGGTTCAAAAATATCTCATCCATGGAAATACCTGAAAATGTTCAACAGTTTCTCTCACTTGGATCAAAGTTCAGCACACCAGTACCAGTGAATCAGTTATCAATAGACAACTTAATCTCAGATGTGGAAGAAATCATACGGAAGGCACCAGAGGAAAATAGAGAAGTTTATAGGTCAAAGATCGCATGTATTATAAGTAGTTACATTCATAAAAATATTGACACAACATATGACACAGATAGACCATATAAAGCTGCAAAACAATTCTTAAAAACCAATGACAACATCATAATTTTAAATAGTGACAAAGGCTCGGTCACTGTGGCCATGAATAGAGATGATTATGTGACAAAAATGAATGATATATTAAACACAGGTAGTTTTAAAGAGATACCAAGAGATCCCACGAGTACATTGCAACGAAAAAGTTACAATTATATATCCAAACTATGTGAAATGGAAGTAATTAGTGGACAACAAGAGAAGTCGATGAGGTGTTACAATGCAGTGTGCCCAAAAATTTATAGGAACCCCAAAGTTCACAAGATAGGACACCCACTTAGACCCATTATATCTACCGTACAAGGACCAACATCAAAACTGGCAGCATATATAGCAGAAGTGTTAACGAATGCATATGATAGAGAAAATAGATATTTTGTAAAGGACACATTTGAATTCGCAAATTGTATTAATGGTATAAACATACCAAGCGGACACGAAGTGTTATCGTTAGACGTGGTAAATCTGTTTGGCAATATTCACGAAGATTTGATGATTAAAGTTATAGAAGTAAAATGGAGCCAGATACAACAACATTGTAATATACCCATTGGATATTTCTTAGAGATTGTTGTATTTATTATGAAGAACAATTGTTTTATGTTCCAGGGAAAGTATTATGTACAGACATTTGGCTGTGCAATGGGTTCTAAATTAAGCCCCATTTTATCAACCTTTGTAATGGAACATTTACTAGATAAATCAGTTAATAAACTGTCATTTCCAATATTTTTTATAAAAAAGTTCGTTGATGATCTCTTTCTTATAAATCCACCAGAAAGAGTGAATGAAGTGTTGAATATATTTAACCAATTTGATCAGCACATTCAGTTCACTGTAGAGAGACAGGATGAAAATAAAACAGTACCATTTTTGGATACCAGAGTGTGTAGAGTAAATAATGTTATTAAACTTGATTGGTATCAAAAAACCACAACATCTGGAAGGGTAGTACATTACAAATCTGAACATTCAATTCAAATAAAAGTAAACAATATAAAACAAATGACAAATCGAATCTTAAAAATTTGCCACCCACATTTGGTGGATGCGAACTTGAAAAAATTGAATAAAATATTTCGAGACAACGGATATCCAAAACAAATGATCAACAAACTGGTATATCAGACAAGTAATTTTGAGGAGATACCACGAAGAATGACACTAACACAGGTAGATGACAACCGGGAACACCAAGTAGATCAAACAAAATATGCCAGTTTACCAAATATAAGAGATCTGACAGGAAAAATAAAAAAATGTTTCAAAGATGAAAATATAAAGATTGCAACATACAATGTTAACACAATTGGATCACTCTTCACGAAATTAAAAGATCAAATACAAACATCAAAAAGGTCAAATGTGGTATATAGAGTGAAATGTACTCAATGTGAGAAAACCTATATTGGACAAACATCCCAAATATTGAAAAATAGACTGACAATGCTCAAAAGTGACATTAGAAATAATAATAAAAGATGTGCATTGGCATCACATGCAATAGAGGAGGATCACCGTGTAGATTTGGAAGATGCAGAAGTGATATGTACAGAAAGATCATATAATAAAAGATTAATACTTGAGATGATTAATATCAAAAAGGAAGAAAACTCAATGAATAGGAAAGCTGATGTAAAAAATCTTAGCAGTGTATACACATATCTGCTAACATATCCAAATAAGAAAGAATTTTATGATGGCCCCATCGATGAATAACAAAAATATGGTTCTGTGATTGTGCTGTTGGTATCTGTGACGGGAGATTTTCTGTCGTTCATGTGTCAGAGATCGCGTTTTGTATATTATAAAAAGCTAGGTTAAGTAGAGAGTAGAGAATTGCGTGAGATTTTTCCAATTGTAGTCAAAAATTAAAAGAAAAATAGTACCTAATGTCAATATAAGAAAAAGAAAAAAACCTGTTTTATTGTTATTGCTGGTTATTTATTTCCAAATAAAGAAGATCACACTGGATGAAATATAAAATAGAGGATAACCTCAAATTTGGTGAGAATGCCTTTGTATTAATATAGATAATGTTTTTTGGTATTGTATTTTATTGTATTCATTGTTTGTGTATAATTTTAGTGGCCCTGAGGATGGAAATAAACATTTCCGAAAGCTTGGCAAATGAATAAAGAGTAACCTAATCCTAGTGTTATTAGTCGACATCCCTGAAATAAACTATATATTGCAACGGCTTGCACCCCTTTTTCGTACGCCCCTGACTTGAATCGATCTCGCGATACCATGCATTATAGAAGATGTATGTGCTCAATGCTTATTTCTGTGTTCCGGAAGCTAACCTCTATCGGTGACCTTCAGCGATTGCTGTTCACGTTCTGTTTCCACGTTCATATTCTGAAGAAATTAAACAGATCAATTTCTAAGTGTAACTTTTCTGAATCAAATATCTGCGAGAAGTACGTGATCATTCTCGGTAAGTGGATATATTTCCTCCCAGGAATTGGAATTTTGGTGTTTTTCGGTTATTCATGTGAGGGCACGTTTTTATTTTTACTTTAGCTCGATTAACTTCAGGACAGAACTCCTTCTCGGTTTGGTTTGTTGCTCTGATGTGATTTTGCAATAATTCAGTTTATATTTGTCTAAGAGAAATCGAGAGGGAGCCCTGTTATATATGTCTTTGTATTTTCTAATGCTCTCTTGTTCACTCTAATATAGCTCCTCCCTGGGGGCGTAAATTGCATCCTATGACGAAGCCAGGAACATCACAGTTTGATCTTGAGATGGGTTATACCATAGGCTGTTGAGCTACGTCCTTTCACTGGATTAAGCACTGTTAATTTGAGCTTGTGGCATGGTCACCTTCTTCGACTGAGATGAGAATTGCATCGTATCAAGTAGCTGTCTGAATACTATAGAGAATTCGTGCAGAAACCATCTACATGCACTGATCCCTTGGCATGGAACATCTTCGTGGGAATTCACCTTATATCTGGAAAATTGGAGGATGCGCTTGGAGGCTCGACAACTGTTAAGATAAGTCCCTAATGTGTGTTGTACTTGAGAGATTGGACATTTGACACAATTTTGTAATTTAACATTGTATCTTTTTATTGTACTCATTATATTTGTCAAAAACCGAGGGGAGTTTTGTTGCTGGGATAATCAAGCCCACCCTGAGAAAATTAAGAGTAGAGTCTCATGCTCACCATCACTACTTAACGTGGCAATTAGCACGTTACAATATATATATATTTATAAAATACCTCCTCAACCCTGGCATAGTTATTAGGCCAAATTAAAAAAGTTTGCGTTAATCCAGTTATTAGTTTAATAACTTCTTTAAATATATTGTGAGCAGTACTCTTGCCTATTCCAAAGCGGTCACCTGCAGCCAAATAGCTTTCTTGTTTCGAGATAACCCAGAAGGTATATAGAAGTTTTTTCTCCAAAGGAATTTTATGCGAGCCTTCTGAAATCCCGGCTTTAATATAGAACAATTGCTAAAAATTGTATTGTTATAGACTGGGAAGGAATGTATAAATATATTTGCGAACATAGCTCAAATGCACTTCGGGACATTCTAAAATGGTCTTTAAACAGATCACCCATGTATTGAGGAATTGTGTCTTCATAAAAATTCTGATTTTTCGGAACTATTTCTCTGTTAACATCTTCCAATACAGGCCAAGATTGAGCTAATAATTGGACAATCTCATTCGTAATGTTCGTCGTTATGTTATCCTCTTCAAAGAACAGTGAAAGCATATTAGAATCCATGATTAAATATTCAGTCTAAGCACGAACAATTTTAACTTCAACGTTCGACCTCTGAGAGATTTCTTTTGACACACATAACCTAACAAGAGACCTAACCTAAACTCATTTGGCACACAGAACATTTGACATAAAAAGGAGCGGTCCGTTCAGCAGAAACCGCTGTCGCTACCTGACGGGAGCTTAGCGGTTTCCGCTACCGATCTTTCTGCTGAACGCGCCCAATGTATTGCAGAGGCCCTGAAGAAGAATGAAATTAAATTCGAAAGCTTGGCGAAGAATGAAGAGTTTCACTTGAGATTTCTCCTAAAATCGAGTCGTTCTACCCTTAAAACTGTACTTATGTGTATAATTATGTTGATGTATAATCAACTTGATGTACAGGGCGGACCATTAACGTATTTCAAATAATTTTTGTTTTTCTATGAGAACGTCCAACCGGAATAAAGCAAGTTTGGTCAATCTTCATTGTCTGCGATATATCATTTGTTAAGATCTAGCTTCGATACCGTTAATGTCACGCATTTTCATTCATTTAAAATTTCTCTGATTTGTAAATATTATTGCGGAGTTATTGTAATAGATTATAGATCAAGGGGTCTTGACATTTTATTTCTCGGTTGATTCAACATTTTTGGGTATTCGAATAAGTGATCATTTCACAATTTAGATCTCTTCTATCCAGATAGTGAGCGTGAAAGTTAAAAGCAAAAATTGTGTGGCGCCTCCGGATTACTAATACGTATATTTATTCATTTCTTTTGGTCGAACCTATCCCATCTCAACTGAGTTGCTGGCCTGTCACGCTTATGAAAACTGTCACCTGCTTAACCCTAACATTATTGTTAGTTTGAAGCGTAACACTTTATTTATTTTATAAGATTGAAGTATATATGGGCCAAGTTTTTGATGTCTGTTTTATCGTTCATAGCTTCTTTTTCTTTTTTAATGTGGATAATTTCTATTACATTTCTAGTTTTGTTATTTTTCTCTTTTTCCAGGATAGAAAAGTTCTTACTTTCCATTTTATGTTTTCCTGTTTGTTCATGTTTAAGTGCGGTCATATTTTTGCGAAATTTGTGGCCATTGATTCGTTCTTTCGTATATTGTGTTGTCTGTCCTATATACTATATACTTTAGGGCAATCCATACAATTTATTCGGTAGACACAATTCGTGATTTTATTATTTTGGATTTTCGATTTCAATTTGGTATTCATGAATTTCAAATTATCTACGTTCTTATGCGCTTTATTTATTCCATAATGCTTCATTGAAGCATTTAATTTTTCTGATGAGCCCTATATATATATGGTAAGGACACGTATTTTTGGTTCTTCTAGTTTTTCGTTTTTCTGTGTTATATAGGCTAAAAATTTTGTTTTTGAAGATCTTATCTATTACTTTCAGACGATAGTTATTAACTGCTAATATCTTTGGTTTTTTTTATTGTTTGTTTTCTGAACTCTGGACTAGTGAGTTTTAGAGTTCTATCAGCAATTCTTGACAAGACACTTTTTTTTTTAAACATTGGAACTGCGGCTTCAAAGTTTAAATATCGTTCACTATATGTTGGTTTTGTGTACCAAATTGTATTTATTTCTGTGTTTGTTCGTATGAGTCTCAGATCTAAGAAATTGATTTTATTGTCTTCTTTCAACTAACAGGTGAATTTCAAATTAAGATGGTAGCTATTGAATTAATTTATAATATCGTCTATTTTATTTTTAGCTGCTGCTGTAAGACAGTCGTCAACAAAACGTTTGAGAAATGGTATTTTGTACTTTAATTTCTTTATAACCGTTTCTTCTAGATCCTCCATTATGAGCTGAGCTATCACTGCAGAAATTGAAACCCCTATGCCAAATCCATTAATTTGACAATAAAATTAATTTTTGAGTTGAAAATATGAATATGAAAAACATAGATCGACCGCTTTCAGAAATTCATCTCGTGGTAGGTAAGTATATTCCTTTATTTCGCTATCAAAATAGGATGAATGCCATAATATTTTTGTTACCCCTAATCATTGAAAAAACTGTTTATGCTCTCGAAGATGATGTATGCGAGTCATTAATTAAGATTTACTGCACAGAGAAGTTAATAATTATGTGAGAAATTCCGATTATAATAAACCTTGAGGACAAATTGGCTTGAGCACTCTCGTTGAGTTACTTGCGAGTAATATTTTTTTTTAATCACATCTTACCTTCATAAAAAAAAATAATATATTGGGTTTTGTCCGGTTTCAAACCAAAAACTTTTGGGCGGAAATCAGGCCAAGTTACCAACATACTATTACTGGTGTTTGATTACTGTTGCTCTTGATGATTCATATAATAGTAAAAAATCATCCAAATTTTGGAAGATCACATCTCCGTAAGTATTAGTTTTTGACTAAAATTATATCACTGCATTTTTTAATAGTGCTGCATCATTGATACCACTTTTACCCAAATATTCGAAAGATACAGACATTTCGGCCAATCTATAAGCACTCTAAGAGCGCTAAAAACGATTTACAATTTATTTTTCCTGTAAATTGTAAAGCTTCGCAAGAATATTTGCAAGTAGATCCAGATACAACATTATCTCAATCTTTGAGTGTTGATCAGAATGATTTTTCAATTTGGCGATACTATCAGTAGCACACTGTTCCAAAGTACAGAATAATACTTCAGAAAAACGTTGCATAAGCTTCTGACCTCACGTCAATGCTTTTCTGCTTTTTTTTCATTTATATGAGAAAGCCATTGATATTCATGAAATAAACTGAAGCAGGGATTTTTTGGACTTCTACGACAGATGAATGTAATATATGTATCAAACAAAAATATCTATATTCATTGACATTTTCTTGAGACTTTGATAAACTGCTTTATGCCAAAAATTCTGTATGATCAGAAATAGATAATTATAATGATATCTAAATATCTGGTTCGGAGTTTCATTAAATGATAATATATTGTTGAATGATTGTTTGGGCTATTACCATCATCTATTGTGGATGTAATGTTTTCCGACGTTTCGATAGACATCTTCTGTCTTTATCAAGGAGAAAAGTAAGAAACCTTTCGAAAATTATCAATTTTCACAAAAGTCAATATGACAGAAGTCATGAAAGAAAAATGAACGATGTTATATACTCATCTGTGATATGATGATCTTTTTAAGTCGGATCGAACTATCGGCGTCCAAACTTCTGGCAGATCTATAGATGGAGCACTTATGGAATCAGGTGTTATTTTCATATATGCTGCTTCTTTGATTGTTCTTCTTGCAAGTTTTTCTTCTTTGGATATTATTGATGCTTCATCCCATTTTATACGATGATTTTCATCTACAGCATGTTGGACCAACCTGGATTTGTCGCTGTCTAGTACTCGTAGAAGCTTCTGATGTTCTTTTATTCGTACATTCAGAGGGCGTTTAGTTTCTCCGATGTAAGATCTTCCGCACTCGCAAGGTAATTCATATATGCAGTTCTTTGTCCTTTGTGTCTCATTATTAGGCTTAACTTTTGTAAGTTTAGCTCTGATAGTGTCTTGAGTTTTGAATGCAGTCGTTATGTTGTATCTATTTCCAATTCTTCTCATTTTCTCCGACAAACCTTTTACATAAGGAATTACGGTTTGAATGGTCTGATTTATATCTGTTGGTTCAGGTCGACTTTCTCTTGTTCGTTTAGCTTTTTCTAATATCTTTTTGGGGTAGCCATTGCTTCTAAGAGTTTTCGAGATGTTATTTATTTCTTCATTTTGGTCTTCTTCAGTGCAACAAATATTTATTGCTCTATCAAATAAACATTTTGCTACTCCCAATTTAGTGTTTAGTTGGTAGTTTGAATCAAAATGTAGATATTGTCCTGTGTTCGTTGGCTTTTTATACACAGTGGATCTTGGGATTCCATTTTGTTTATGTACGAGTACATCTAAGAATGGAAGTTGTCTGTCCTTCTCGATTTCAATTGTGAATTTAATCGATTCCTCTTGATTGTTTAGATATTGAAGGTATCCATCTATAGTGTCTCTTCCATGTTGCCAAATAATGAAAGTATCATCTACATATCTTTTCCACAGTTTGGGTTTAAGTACATATTTTTCTAATGCCTTCTGTTCGAAAATTTCCATATATAAATCAGCTAAATTTGGTGATAGTGGTGAACCCATGGCCATTCCGAATTCTTGTTGATAAAAGATTTCTTCAAATTGGAAATATGTTGTTTTAATACAAATAGAAAGCATTTCCATAATTGCATTCACGCTTAGTGTAGTTCTTTCACTAAGCGTTTGATCTTCTTCAAGCTTTTTCTTAACTATGATAAGTGTTTCATCTGTCGGAATATTAGTGAACAAACTGGTGATGTCGAAGCTGATCATAACGTCTTCTTCCATGATTTCTTGATTTTTCATTATTTCTATGAAGTGTTTAGTGTTTCTTATCATCGATGTTGAAATACTTTTTAATGGTGATAAAATTTTCAGCAGAAATTTAGCCAATTGGTGGCATGCTGAATTTCTTGAACTCACAATTGGTCTTAGAGGAATATTTGCTTTGTGTATTTTTGGTAGACCATATAAATGTGGTGGTTTACTGAAGTGAGGTGTAAGTCTTGATCTAAAGAATTGATCTGGAAATTCATTTCGATATTTATAATATTTATAATGGAAATGCTTTCTATTTGTATTAAAACAACATATTTCCAATGTGAAGAAATCTTTTATCAACAAGAATTCGGAATGGCCATGGGTTCACCACTATCACCAATTTTAGCTGATTTATATATGGAAATTTTCGAACAGAAGGCATTAGAAAAATATGTACTTAAACCCAAACTGTGGAAAAGATATGTAGATGATACTTTCATTATTTGGCAACATGGAAGAGACACTATAGATGGATTCCTTCAATATCTAAACAATCAAGAGGAATCAATTAAATTCACAATTGAAATCGAGAAGGACAGACAACTTCCATTCTTAGATGTACTCGTACATAAACAAAATGGAATCCCAAGAACCAATGTGTATAAAAAGCCAACGAACACAGGACAATATCTACATTTTGATTCAAACCAACAACTAAACACTAAATTGGGAGTAGCAAAATGTTTATTTGATAGAGCAATAAATATTTCTTGCACTGAAGAAGACCAAAATGAAGAAATAAATAACATCTCGAAAACTCTTAGAAGCAATGGCTACCCCAAAAAGATATTAGAAAAAGCTAAACGAACAAGAGAAAGTCAACCTGAACCAACAGATATAAATCAGACCATTCAAACCGTAATTCCTTATGTAAAAGGTTTGTAGGAGAAAATGAGAAGAATGGGAAATAGATACAACATAACGACTGCATTCAAAACTCAAGGCACCATCAGAGCTAAACTTACAAAAATTAAGCCTAATAATGAGACACAAAGGACAAAGAACTGCATATATGAATTACCTTGCGAGTGCGGAAGATCTTACATAGGAGAAACTAAACGCCCTCGGAATGTACGAATAAAAGAACATCAGAAGCTTCTACGAGTACTAGACAGCGACAAATCCAGGTTGGTCCAACATGCTGTAGATGAGAATCGTCGTATAAAATGGGATGAAGCATCAACAATATCCAAAGAAAAAAACTTGCAAGAAGAAAAATCAAAGAAGCAGCATTTATGAAAATAACACCTGATTCTATAAGTGCTCCATCTATAGATCTGCCAGAAGTTTGGACGCCGATAGTTCGATCCAACTTAAAAAGATCATCATATCACAGATGAGTATATAACATCGTTCATTTTTCTTTCATGACTTCTGTCATATTGACTTTTTTGAAAATTGATAATTTTCGAAAGGTTTCTTACTTTTCTCCTTGATAAAGATAGAAGATGCCTATCGAAACGTCGGAAAACATTACATCCACAATAGATGATGGTAATAGCCCAAACAATCATTCAACACGAGCTCCATCATCAACAATATCTCGTCATCAGATAATATATTGGCTCAAATAAAACTGAAGGATTAGTTTAAGTTTGGTTATATTTAATTTAAGATATTTGTTCCTTGATTCTTTTATATTATCTATGTCCGTTGTTAAGGTATCGCACTCTTCCAAAGTCATGAAATAGACTCTAGAACAAGGGCACAAAAGATCCTGTCCTCACGTAAATGCAAGTCTTTTCTCCTATAAATATTATGAACATCCCATATTCCATAATATTTTAGTAATCGAATCACGTTTATGTTGCATCAGTACATTGCATGTATCATAAATTTCAAATAAATTTAGCCACAGCCGTGTTCCCAGCAATAAAAAAGTACTGAAAAATTGGTTTTGTATCGACGAGGATTCCTATTTCGTTATTTCAACCGATATATACCCTTAACGAAGCGAAGTCGATTGATATGTTCCAGGGTTCTCATTGGGCCATGTTCCATTTATCGTAGCATTTCGAATGGCTCTCTATTTTAACCCCAACATGAAACTGACACTTATTTCGCATGCCGCAGGTGGATGGTGCTCCATCGGAAAAAAAAAACGGAATTTCCCTGATCAATGGCTCGAATGCAATAAAAGAGAACAACCATTTTAGGGTTATAGCAGTAAATCTATTCAAATTAGCAGAAAGGGCTGCGCGCTTATGCTGAATATATCGAATAACCATCCAAAAATAGGATTATCAAATAATTTGGTTCGACTGCCCGATGATAAATTTATTGCTGATAATAATAATAATAATACTCTTTATTTGCAATCAAAATTACAAATGGGGTCAATCAAAAACACATTAAAAACAGGGTAAAGATCACAGATATAAAATATAGAGCATAACACAATTTCTCAAAATAAAACATAACATCAAAATAAAACATGTGATTAAATGTTTGCAACAATATTTTATCCATCACACACATCAGCCACAGTTCCGTCCAACAAAAACTCCTCAACAGAATACACTATCTCATCCAGAAGCAACCTTTTTACGTCTTTCTTGAAAACCATATGAGACTTACAGTGAAACCCAGAAGGCAACCTATTATATAATTTGGGACCTCAGTAATCGATCCCTTGCTGCGTCCACTTCAAACGATGCATTGGAGTTCGCAAGAGGTCTCTATTTCTTGTTTCATACGCATGATTGACGGCATTGGTCGGGAATTCTCTCCAATTTTGATGCACATAACACAATACATTGTATACGAAGAGGGAAGGAATCGTAAGTATTTTATGGTCTCTAAACAGCCATCGGCAGGATTCATTATATTTTAAATTGAACATAGTTCTAATTGCTCTCTTTTGCAGTATAAAAATGCTCTTACTTCCACTCGTTGACCCCCAGAACATTATACCATAATTGACATGACTGTGAAAAACGGCGTAGTAAACAGATATCAGCGCTTGCAAAGTGACCACCACCTGATGGTTCTCAGATGGTTCTCAGACTGAAGATTGCAGAGGTGAGTTTTTTAGTTAGTTCTTCAATATGCCTTATCCAATTCAGACTGCTATCAATAAACATCCCAAGGAACTTAATCGACGTCTCGGGTTTCTGATTGAAAACCAGGCTTTGTGTTTTCTCCTCATTCAGCTTGAGTTTATTGGACGACATCCACAAAACTGTATCCTCCATGACTGTCACTTTTCTTCCTCTCAGGCGCTCAAGCGTAGGCTCCCTCAGTATGATCGTGGTGTCGTCAGCATAAAGATAGGCATCAGCACTGTTGATGTTACAAATCTTATCATTTACATAAATAATGAAAAGTATTGGACCCAATATTGATCCTTGAGGGACTCCATACGAGTTTTTCTTTGTGTCTGAATACTCTCCATCCCATTTCACAGTCTGCCTCCTATCCTCCAGATAGACCTCACAAGTTCTATTACTACACCTCTAATTCCGTAGAACGATAATTTTTCCAGGAGGTTACTATGATCAACCGTATCAAAAGCCTTTGACAGATCACAGCAGATCAGCATCAATTGCTCCCTCTCATCCTGACCCTTGATTATGCTCTGAAGTACACTATTCACCGCAGTTAGTACAGATCTTCCCTTTAGATAGCCATGTTGCTCTTTCACAAAAAATTGTAGTTTCTCAAAATACTCAAGTTGACGTATCTTAATAACAACCTCCAAAAGCTTGGAAAACGTCGGAATGAGTGAGATGGTACGATAGCTGCTACAATTCTCATGATCACCATACTTATACACAGGTATAACTTTTGAATGCTTCAGCTTCTCAGGAAATACACCCTCAACTAGACATTTGTTCACTATCATCACCATGGGTTCAAGCAATACACCAGACACATCTTCACACCTGATGAATTCATTGGACAAACCGTATATATCCTCTGATTTTGATTTTTTCAAATTCTCTATAATACTTTCAATCTCAACATGATCTGTAGGCCTGAAAAAACATGAGTTCTTAGTTTTGTCATGAAGATTGAAATTTTTCATATATACATCAGGGCTAGGAGCACCACTAGCAATACTGCAAAGAAGCTGTTCAGGGGCATCCAGGAAAAAATTATTGAAATTGCTGGCATTGACATTTCCACATGTTATATTTCTCCTTGCCTTTCTAGATCCTATTTCCCCATACACCACCTTCCAGGTTGCCTTTTGCTTGTTTTTACTATCATTTATAAAATGCTCATTTTTTAGCATCTTTTCCATATCAACCATCCTGAAGAACTGTTCTCTGAAACTAACATAGGCTCGATATGATACGTCATCCTTCATTACTTGAGTTATGGTGCCTAAAGCATCTAGTTTATTCTTCATTTGTTTGAGATTTTTCACTGTACTTGAAATTTTTACATGCTGACTTACCAGACTCAAATGATCTAACAGTGTTCTTTATTTCAGGAAAGTACTCCTTGAAAGCCCGGAAAAATACTTCATGAAACTCATTATAAGCAAGCTCCGCAGAGAGGTCCGACAAGACATCGCCCCACCGCACCCCTCCAAAATCCTGCCTAAATTCCTTCAGAACGTCAGGTCTATATTCTCTCATAGTGACCATTTCAGTACTCGCTCTACATGGAGTCAACACCTGAAAGCTCATTCTCTGTGCCAAATGGTCACCCATGTGTACATTTATTGTCTCCGTTCCAAGCCCATGCCTCGCAAAATTGATCACAATGTTGTCTATACATCTTTTTCCATTTATTCTACTAATTTCAGTTGTTGTAATTTTCATATTGAACGTATCAAATAAAACTAATAAATCATTACTTTCCTTTTTATTTCGAAAGTCTATGTTAAAATCTCCGGTCAATACTATTTTCCTTCCTTTGTTCACCACGGAAAGAGCTTCATTCAAAATATTAATAAATTTTTTAATATCCCCACTAGGGGATCTATAAACCGAAATTATAACCAGATTCTCATTTTTTATTTCTATAGCAGCAAGTTCAATATCTATTTCAATGCTTAGATGTTTAATTTCTTCAATTTCGACAACTTTAAGAGAATCACGAACCAATACCATAGAACCTCCATGCACATGTTTAGATCTTGCAAAAATACTACCCATATAACCACATAAAGGAACACTGCAACAAGTCTGCCTCTGCATAAAATGCTCTGTAACACACAGTATATCTATTCTACTTTGATCCAAAAACATTCGCAATTTATTCACCTTATTTCCTATGCCATTTACATTAATATTAAGCAAAGTGATTACCTTTGGTGTCCGACTTTGTTTTATTTCCTTTCCATTGCCGAAAAAACCGAAACTGCTTCACCATAACACCGCTAGGCCAAGTTTCAGGTTTATGTAACTCCTCCACCAGTGATATGTCAGCTGCAACCTTGAAGGAAACACTATTGGCATCATCCCTCTTAGGTAGTCTCTCCACAAAAAAATCTTCAGAGGGACACTTCTTCTTGAGATAATTTTTGACATTACTTTCAGTTGCCTTCTGATCCACCCTTCCAACATAGAGCCATGCAAGTTTAACCCATTAAAGCCGGAGTTTTTTTCAAACAGTTAATATGTAAAAATTAAAAGATATAGACCTCACAAAGCATAAAGTAACTAAAAAAAGACTTTTTGAAAAGAATTTATTAAAAAAAACATAATTTCAACATGTGACCATTTGGTCACACTAGGTCATTTCATTGAAAATTAGTGAAAAATTGAGAAACACTCGACACATAGTCCAATATCACATTTTTGACATTAAGTATGGCCGACCGAGCAACATCCCTCTCCTGCACACCTTCTGCGTTTCTTGTTTGGTACGGGTATGATAAGATGATTCATTCTGTCATGCCTAATATCATCTGAAATTCTGTTTAGGGTTAAACTATTTTTGTTAGTTGATGGCCTACCAGTCCTAATAGGAGGATTTCCATATTTATTCAGGTAAGTAGTTGCCATTTCGCGCCGAAAATTTAAGTTTGTTATAGGCCTTCCAGAACACTTATACAGGACCCACGCATTTTGTAATGCCGCATCAATTAGCCAGGTAAGGATTGGCCAATACCACTTTTTACTTCGAATACCTATTCGATATCTGGATAAATCTTCGTCCATTCGATCTGTGTCACCCATGAATTTATTGTACATCGCCACTACATTTGGACGTGGTACTTGTATATTTTTCTTTTCTTTTTGTGAATATCGCCTCACCGTTGGTGTACTTCTTTCCTTTCAATGATTTCAAAAAATCATTTTCAGAAAATTCATCATTTTGGAACATTTCATCATCCACAGCATCTACTGGAATTTCTTCATTCTCCTCAGACTCTACTAAAGCTATATCTTCTACACGAGCGCTTGAGAATGTATGTGGTCTTCTGCTATCCAAAATACGAATTTCAGAACTGGTAAGTAACTGGCGACGTGACAAATTATCTATCAATCCGCCTTCATCCTCGTCGGCTGAATCCTCATCAGTTAAAACGTTGGCATCTGGAGGAGATATATATATGTCTGACACTTCATTATCATCTACGTAGACCATATCTAATGCTTCTTAAAGCGAAAATCCTCTTCTGAAAAATAAAATCCAAAATTGATCACATTGACCTAGTGTGACCATACGGTAACTTGAACGTGGACTCGCGTGCAACAAAGTCATTTTCAGGTTAGATGATACAACACATGTTTTGGGTTGTAAACTAACTATTCACCTACCTAACATTCATATATAAATGCTTAAACTATTTGCCGGATTATATGAAAAAATACTTACACGAATCTGGGTTCCATAATTTTCAAGAACACTCGTACTCTTCGATTTTAAAATACAGGCACTGGTTTGAAACTTAATTGTGAGAAACGCCACTTATAGAAGTGATTACTAGAGACATATGGCCTCAAGAAATCCAACCAAAATGAATATATTAGCAATTATGTTCATTTGAGCAGTCTTTCAGAGAGGGCGTGTTGATGTGACCAAATGGTTACATAAGGCTTTGATGGGTTAACTGCACCACTAAAAAGATCTTTCGAATCTGAGGTACCCAGTACAATTTGGCCAGTCCCTGTAGTATGTCTATGATTCGTAACACCGTGTTCAGCATTCGCGATATTGTCATCACTTAGCGGAAAATCACTTTTCCCACTAAAGTCGGCTCTTTTGTTAACAACGGCAACGTTGCCAATTCCAGGTTTCTCACCTTCATTGTTTACATTGACTGTTTTTGATTTCAAAAGTTCAATAATGAAGTTCTTATCAGCTACAGTCTTCTCTAATTGTTCTAATATCTTTTTAGATGCTTCAAGTTCCACTTTGGCAATTTTGAGTTGATATTTGAGGTCACTTACGTTATTGTTATTTTTAAGGTTACCCTCCGGAGCATTCGCCAACAAGTCAACAAAATTTTCCCTAGTCGAAACTATATGTTGCCGAAGGTTATTACTCAGTGTTGTGCCCTCTGGCACTTGTCCAGATAATATAATTTCTATTAGAATCTCCTTTTTGAACTTATTCAACTCGCTACAATAATCACCACTTGTCGCCATTGTTGCCAATGCAGAATTGGATAATGTGTATGTAGGACTTTTTCGCATTAAATGGCAAAGGACAAGATCAGAATTTTTCACATTTACATAATTCCGATTCCGAAGATTCATTACTTGGATATGCGGAACTGGTTTGAAAAATCAGGATGACAGCAAGAATTTGTCAAAGGTGTGTACCTATTTGAAGCTTTTCTATGATTTCTTTCGTTTTCATTCGCCATTAAGGCGCTCTTGTTCAGGATATATCTCGGATGAGTTCGTTAATCGGCCCAGTAGTAATGAGATTTTTTTATAATATATGAGTATAATACAACACAAATGAATAATAATAAATAAATTATTCTGGTTGCATACAAATATACAAATACAGTTTTTATTTTCGACAAAGTTGGTAATACTTTCGGAGATACGATCTTTCAAAGTTTGAATAATTAATCGCTGGTATCTGTTTCAGTAAGCGCGCTATACACCAAATCATATTGAAAAACTAGTTATTTTCCAGATACTATCTATTATACAGGGTGTTCGGCACATGGACCGTCAAATTTTTTTGGGGCGATGGTAGGGTCATTTGCTACCTTTTCAGTCTTGGAACCTGGGTCCTTAGTATTACGGTTACGGAGGTATGATTTTTTCATTAGGTTATTCTAAATTACCCAAAATGTACCCTTCGAAGCCCCATAACATTATTTGCGTGGGCTTTTACATGCATTTTTTGTTACAGATTACACCACAAAATTAACACGAGGGCCTTTTATTAAAAAGAAAAATGAAAGTATGAAAACATCTCCACTCTTATTGAAATTTAAAAAAAAAGTTACATCTCCTGTAAATTTTTGAGGAAAAAATGAATGAACTGAAATGACAGTGATAATTATGAAATTATGAAATGAAATCATTCAGCGTAAGAGAATTTAAATACACAAGTATTTGTTTAATAATGAGTAAATGCAATATGTTATGCCCAAACGATCTTGGTTTTTCTTCAGAATAAAAATGGCATTTCCATAACTACATCAAATTGTCAAAGTCCACAAAGCCATAGATTGGATGTGTCGGACTCTGTTATTCACAACACTAACTTATTGCTTCCTTTTGAAACGTGGAAGAGCAATGACTAACAGTTTGATATTCTTTATATCAACTGCATTGTTAATTTCAAGCGAGATTACGTACGTAGGTACAGGTGGAGTTCTATCAAAATACCAATGACACTACTAATATTTTAACACCAAATATGGACATAATCTTGAAAAATACTGGCGATGTAAATGTTGGGTGTACAGGAGTTGGAGATATTTGTTCAGCTTTATGTATAACGAACAACGGAGTCGAAACTGTCATGATAATAGTCTACAGTTTACCAAATACATAAATAGAATATGAGAAATATTTCATCCAGAGCGCTGGTAGAATATCCTGATGTGGTTTCTAAAATACTTGGTGGAAACATCCATCAGCTTCCGATGGTTTTATCTGGAGATTTCAATATCGATTTTGCAAATAAAAAATCACAACCACTTAGAACGTTTCTTTTAGAAAAATCCAAATTACATATAAATAACAATTCAAAAAAACTAATAACGAGATATGGTACTGCTATTGATGCTGTTTTTTCGAGGTATTTACATAAAATAGAATCACAAACATATGTATCATATTTAAGTTTCAGTAATAGAATAATTGATAATTTGATTCACAATTTTTCTTTGTGTCACGTAATTTAATATTACCTAAAATACTGAATTTCCTAAATACTTTCCTGTACTTAAATAAAACTTAATCAGTAGAATTTAAGAGAGAAATCAAGGAAACCTACATAAAATTGAGAAAGATTCTTCTTTTGAAGTTGTGTCGATTCTACATAAGACGGAGGAACTTCCTTCCTACCTGATGTCCTACGACACCACATCTTCTTTTTTTCTAAACAAACGTAACAGACAACCACTAAATATTTTCGAAATGTTTTGGATACGCAGAACGTGTAAGTATGTTTCAGCGTTAAGGAAAAGACTTCACATCAGCTGTCCAGAACCTCAATGCTTTTCTATATTTTTTCTCGTTCATTTTTCAAACCAGAGAATGTTATTCTAAGCTGAAAATGCCAACAAATTATGTTTCGGAATTTTTGAAGATATTTCAGATCACTCCAATTTACTAACTTTGAATCTCAAATTCGGGGATTTTTCACTCAAACATTCAATTTATGAATTTATTGAATCATTCTATTCCATTTTTCTGCTTGTTTACGTTGATTCTTCGCAGAAATCAAATAGCAAAAGGAAACTCCTCGCATCGGCTTCGCGGAAAATGGAATTTTTCTGACCTCAATTTTTCATGAACCAATATTAGGAAATTTTGTTTACATTAGATATATCTTCACTCTACGAACTATGGGCAATGTACGCCAGAGGATATTTGTAATGAATAATGGATTAGGAGAAGATATATAAAGGTGTCTCAACCCAGCAGTAAGGATTCGCAATTTACGTATATGCTACCTGAAATAATATTACTTTCTAGACAACAAAAATGTTGTGGAATTTATCAAACCTTTCCTAATATCGTTCCGCATTCCATTTGAAAAATGAGGGAGCACGTAGCTGTTTAGATTTAATTTTGTGTTTTGAATTCAATTGATTAAGAACAACTATTGAAATGAAATGAACGATTTCATTGAGAGAATTTTGCAGAATAATGAAAGAGCCTGAAAATGCTAAAAGTTTCTTGCCGATTTCCCTACATCATATTCTTACCAAAACATGGAGAAATTTTTTCACTGAGTCTCGTTCCTCGAGTTCCTATATCTTATTGGTAAATCCACAATATGATGTGAAAGCACACATTTCTTGAATCAGAATTCGAGATTTAGATTGTGATTCTAAGTGGCGACTACGAGTATCTAAAAGAAAATTCGCTCTGTTACAATTGCTTGACATAGGAATAGAGTCTTCCATAGGCTCTCATAATTATCAAATATAGAAATTGTTCAGATCAGGTTCTCAGCATTACAATAGATCAGGCTTCAATGATAGGTTGAAAACAGGAGCTGCTTTTATCGATATATCTTCGACATATGACACTGTGTGGAAAGATGGATTAATTTTCAAACTCTATACCCATCTGAAGTGTGGAAAATTGGTACGATTATTAGAAAATATGATATCTGATAGAAGGTTTCGTGTTTTTATTGACAATAAGAGTAGCAACTGCAAAACATTGAAAAACGGTATTCCTCAAGGATCAGTTTTAGCTCCTTTACTTTTCAATTTATATCTAAGTGATTTACCCAGGACATCATCTCAAAAATTTGTTTATGCTGACGACATTGCTATTGCTTACCAACATTCGGATTTCCATACTCTGGAAAACATACTGTCTCACAGCTCATTTAAATGTTGTGAGCCTAAAACTGAAAAGTAGGAATAATTTTGTTCAGAAATTAGCTGGATCGTCTTGGGGTGCTGATGCTTCCACTCTTCGCACAGCATCTCTAACCCTAGTTCTCTCTTTAGCTGAGTTTTGTTGCTCTGTTTGGTTTAATAGTGCACATACACAAAAAATTGATGCCATCCATGAGAATAATTACTGGCACCATAAGATCTACACCGGTTCATTGGTTACCAGTTTTGTTTAATATTGTCCCTCCCCATATTCGCAGACAGACTGCAGATCTGAATTCTTGAAACAAATATCATTGTTTTACCAATTTATTCCCAATTATTTCATATTTTCCACAGAATTGAATTCCCAGATTGAAGCTACGTAAATCATTATGGCATAATACGTTCTTCAATAGTAATATAAGTGATGAAGAATTATTAGACTGAGTGGTACTCTTACGAAATGTTCAATAAGTATCTCGTTTCTGATCCTTCTGAAGAAGTTTCTGGTTTTGATCTTCCAAAAAAAATTTGGACAGTTCTTAATCGTTTGAGAACAGGTCACGGTCGTACCGATAGCATAGCATGCCATTTCTTAATCGTTTGAGGACAGGTCATGGTCGTACCAATAGCATGATATTCAGATGGAACTCAGTTCCTAGCGCAAGTTGTGAATGTGGAAACGCAGAAGAAACAATACCTCATCTTATCAATAGTTGTCCCAATATATTAAAAACAATAAGGAATATTTCTGTGGTAATCGATGGTTCGATACAGGTAACCACCGAAGGAGATCAAAAAACTTTGGGTCGGCGAGGGGTTCAGAAATTCGATATTTCGAGGTAGAAAGGGGAAGGGGAAGATCTCGCGAGCGAAGCGAGCACCGTAAAGTTCATGAGACGGACTTTCGTTAGGTGCATTTCACACGCCTTGACGACTACGCTAACATTTTCAAAAAAATTATCTAAAACACCGATTTCCCGGTTTTTCGCGAAAGATGGTCCGATAAAGTTGAAAAAGGCTTTTTCCACGAACACGATGAGGAAAAGCCGTTTTCATATGTGTACTTCCCGAGAATCGGTCGTTTGGATAGGGCTATTCGTATCTTCCAATCGCAATTAAAAATATTCTAAATTAATTGCTGAAAATAGCTCACTTCGGCTCAAACGCAAATTTTCAGATCATCAGTCACGTCCGACATTCACAGAACATTGCCACATAATTTCAATTACAATTTTAATACATACCCGGTATAATATTTTAAAAATTTTTCAATTCATACGATTCGTAAGAGCCCTGGTGAGGTATACTCTTATAGTTTAACAGTCTACGATGTGTATTTATGAAATTCAAAAATGTACACAGCATAGATCCGTTTGGCAATCCCTAGCCAATTCATTTCACCCCTGTCGATTCCTACTCTGAAATGACAATTGTCGTTGACATTTTAATCTTATGTATTGTAATCGCAACCAAACAATAAAT
This sequence comes from Micraspis discolor, assembly GCA_030674115.1. Classification (NCBI taxonomy): domain Eukaryota; kingdom Metazoa; phylum Arthropoda; class Insecta; order Coleoptera; family Coccinellidae; genus Micraspis; species Micraspis discolor. The sequence continues at coordinate 302,356 of JARTUT010001758.1, read as the reverse complement.
AAATCAAAATGAATATTTCGCAGGTAGGGATTTGCAGATAGCAGATAATACTTTATTCGGGTTGTACATTTCAATTTTCACTCCACAAAGAAACATAGGAACGACCGTGTAAAATTCATCGTGCTTGGTTGTATTTATTTATATAAATGAATCTATCAAAATATGACTACCTATATTCATCATTCGTAATCAATGGATATTTTCATAAAAACCTTTTTGCAGGTAGGATTTCCTCACATATAGTGTAATCTTTCTTTCAATTCAGTTCAAACGGCCTCAGAAGTCACAGAGAAACGAACTATATTTCTAAAATAGTGTTTTTAAAATTCCATTCCCTCAATTTTTATCTAACGAAATCTTGACATTTCTGTTTCGTTCGGGCAGTAGAAACCCATTTTCATATCCATGTAGAGAGATAAGACCGAAAGTCGAGAATTATTCCATTCTGTCACAATTTCCACGAAGAAACCCGAACGGGTTTCGAGAAGAATCGTCTTGAAATCATAGACCTTGCGGCAATTGTATAGAATCATAGAATAAATCCGTTCCACTCGGTTTATGCGGGAACAACTGGAAATTGAGTAGCCCCTATTTATTTGCACATCTTTAGAGCTTTATCGAATAATAATAATTTTTTTATTCAACTTTAGTAAAAATCGATGCTGGAGTTGAATTAATATTATTTCGGTTTTTCTTTGGAGAAAGCACCCACTGCGAATCAATTATATAGAGGGTGTCCCATATGCGTTTCCTATTATTAAGAAATACTTTCCATCGAGTTATTTCGGCTGTTTCTGCTTACGGGTTCTTAATTCGATAAAATATTTTCGATTCATAAACAGGGTGTCACATCTGAGTTGCGCATTCCTAGCGCTGACTTTCACCAGAGTTTTCCTCAAGTTTTCGTGTTTTTCCGCGTACGGGAGCTAATTTCAATAAAATGTCATACAGGGTGTGCGATTTATATGTTCTTTTGGTATTTCTTGCGCTCTTTCAGTTTTTTTGTGCTCCTTCGAGGTTTTTTGGGTTCCTTTGGATTTTTTGCGTTCTTTCGTGTTACTTCGGGTTCATTCGTGTTTTTCGCGATCTTTCGTGTTCCATCGGGTTCTTTCGTGTTTCTTCCAGTTCTTTCATGTTTTTTCGCTCTCGACGTGGTTTTCTTCGTTCCTTCGAGTTTTTTCGGGTTCCTTTGCGCTTTTTGCGATCTTTCGTGTTTCTCTGCGTTCTTTCGTGTTTCTTCGGGTCATTCATGTTTTTTCGCGTTCTTTCGTATTTCTTCGGGTTTTTTCGTGTTATTTCGCGTTTCTTCGTGTTTCTTCCAGTTTTTTCATGTTTTTTCTCTTTCGACGGATATTTTTTTGCGTTTCTTCGGGTTTTCTCGGGTTCCTTTGGGATTTTTGTGTTCTTTCGCATTTCTTCCCGTTTTTTTGTGTTTCTTCGCTTTATTTCTTGTTTCTTCGCGTTCTTTCGTGTTTCAACGGGTCCTTTCGTGTTTTCTCGGGTTCTTTCGTGTTATTTCGCGTTCTTTCGTGGTTTTTCGCGTTCTTTCGTGTATCTTCGCGTTCTTTCGCGTTTCTTCCAGTTCTTTTGTGTTTTTTTGCTTTCAACGGTTTTTTTTTGCGTTCCTTCGAATTTTTTTTGGGTTCCTCAGGGCTTTTTGCGTTCTTTCGTGTTCCTTTGCCTTCAACGGATATTTTGCCGTGTTTCTGTGCGCTTTATTGATCTATGGGCCTCATTTATCTATGGTTTATATTGATCTATGGGCTTATGGATCTACTGGCTTACTAGTTTAATATATTAATTTCAAGATGGTTTTTGGGTTCTTCATGATGTTTCCAACTCTTTCTTGAAATGGGTTATAAATTTCAAACGAATATGATTCGTATTATTGTTATTCAGTTCTTTTTTCTGCTTTTGTCTTTTTATTTTCAGATTCAATGTGAGCACCTTGAAGATGTTTCTGTCTCCACCAATGGAAGATCACTCTTGAAGAAAGAAGTCCCTGAAATATATTTCAGCTTATTTTTGTATTTTCGCACTTAGACGGGGAGCCAGGGTTTTTTTTACTGGGGCTTTTTCCCTAGGCTTTTATGTCATACGCCGAATTGTATGACAAAAGTTCAAAACAATATATATATATATATATATATAGAGTTTATTTCAGGGATGTCGACTAATAACACTAGGATTAGGTTATTTTTTATTCATTTGCCAAGCTTTCGGAAATGTTCATTTCCATCCTCAGGGCCACTAAAATTATACACAAACAATGAATACAATAAAATACAATACTAAAAAACATTATCTACATTAATACAAAGGCATTCTCACCGAATTTGAGGTTATCCTCTATTTTATATTTCATCCAGTGTGATCTTCTTTATTTGGAAATAAATAACCAGCAATAACAACAAAACAGGTTTTTTTCTCTTTCTTATCTTGAAATTAGGTACTATTTTTTTGTTTTTTTGTTTTTTTTTTACTACAATTGGAAAAATCTCACGCAATTCTCTACTCTCTACTTAACCTAGCTTTTTATAATATACAGAACGCGATCTCTGACACATGAACGACAGAAAATCTCCCGTCACAGATCCCAACAGCACAATCACAGAACCATATTTTTGTTATTCATCGATGGGGCCATCATAAAATTCTTTCTTATTTGGATATGTTAGCAGATATGTGTATACACTGCTAAGATTTTTTACATCAGCTTTCCTATTCATTGAGTTTTCTTCCTTTTTATATTGATCATCTCAAGTATTACACTTTTATTATATGATCTTTCTGTACATATCACTTCTGCATCTTCCAAATCTACACGGTGATCCTCCTCTATTGCATGTGATGCCAATGCACATCTTTTATTATTATTTCTAATGTCACTTTTGTGCATTGTCAGTCTATTTTTCAATATTTGGGATGTTTGTCCAATATAGGTTTTCTCACATTGAGTACATTTCACTCTATATACCACATTTGACCTTTTTGATGTTTGTATTTGATCTTTTAATTTCGTGAAGAGTGATCCAATTGTTTTAACATTGTATGTTGCAATCTTTATATTTTCATCTTTGAAACATCTTTTTATTTTTCCTGTCAGATCTCTCATATTTGGTAAACTGGCATATTTTGTTTGATCTACTTGGTGTTCCCGGTTGTCATCTACCTGTGTTAGTGTCATTATTCGTGGTATTTCCTCAAAGTTGTCATTACTTGTCTGATATAACAGTTTGTTGATCATTTGTTTTGGATATCCGTTGTCTCGAAATATTTTATTCAATTTTTTTAAGTTCGCATCCACCAAATGTGGGTGGCAAATTTTTAAGATTCGATATCATTGTTTGTGTATAATTTTAGTGGCCCTGAGGATGGAAATAAACATTTCCGAAAGCTTGGCAAATGAATAAAGAGTAACCTAATCCTAGTGTTATTAGTCGACATCCCTGAAATAAACTCTATATCAATTAAGTACGACTGTGAGTGCATAATATATATATATATGACATTTCAATGAATTGGGTATCTAGGTTCTTGAAAAAATGTAAATATTTATTTGTATAAACGTTTCGGCTTCAATCGCCTTCTTCAGTATACATCTACAATCAAATACAAGTAAATACACAAGAATAAAATTATTTTATAATATCTCACTGTTTCTCTTCTTTATGTTGTTGTGGTTGTTAGCTGGTCGGTATTGTCCTGTCCTTTATGTCAATGTCATGTCAGTTGTCAGAGGAATATTAGTTGTCCTGTCTTCTTCTTCCTTTCGGTGGTTTTCTCAGTATCGGATTATATATTTGACTGAGATTTTTAATATCTTGTTTGTCATTAATTATGTTTTCATTATTCACCTGTATGTGGATCATTTCTAATATTTCTCTTCGTCTTTGTTGGGGTTCTACACCTAAAATTTTTGTGTCATCGTAATTGAATTCATGTCCCTTTGTTTTCTTATGTTTGTTTAGAGCCGTGGTTGCATTTTTTGTATACTTATGTGCGTTGAGTCTGTCCTTCAGTCTTTGTGACGTCTGTCCTATGTATTCCTTCTCACAATTATTGCATGGTACACTATATATCACCTGTGATTTCTTTGCTTTAGGTGTTGGTGCTTTTAACTTACTAAAAATTTTTCCGACCTGATTGTATGGTTTGTGTACTACTTCTCGGTTGTATGGTCTCAATATGTTGGTTATCTTGTGTGACAGCCCCTGTATATACGGCAATTGTACTCGTCTCGTGGTGTCTGTTTGTACCTTCGTTTGTGGTGTGTTATATAGTAGGTGTGTCCTTTGTTTTGTCAGTTTGTTAATTATGTTTTTAGGTAGTGGTTATCCATCAATAGTTTTTTTACCTCCTGTATTGTTTTTCTCTTAATATTGGTGATGTTAATTTCAACGCCCTGTCGATGTATCCAATAGCAGTGCTCTTTTTTTGGGAATGGTGATGTTGGGAGTTGTAATCTAATATGTGTCCAGTGTTCTGTTCCTTTCTGTGCCATCGAGTGAGTAGGTTATTATTTTCCCTTATTAGTGTGATGTCCAGGAAATTTATACAGTTGTTCTTTTCTTCCTCTAGTGTAAATTGTAGGAACTCATGTATACTGTTGAATTGGTTTAGTATCAACTCTATTTCGGCCGGTGTTGTTATTGCCATGCAGTCATCCACATATCTTTTGAAAAATGTTGTTTTATGATTTTTCATAATTTTTTCCTCAATTAACTCCATTACCAACTGTGCTATTGTGCTCGATATCAGGTTCCCCATGGCTACACCTTTAATTTGTTGGTAGAAATTTTCCCCATATTGAAAGTAACTGTTGTTTGTTATATATTGAATCGTTTGAATAAATTCTTCTTTCGGTATTAAAGTGTGTTGTTTTATTATGTCCCAATTGTTTTCGATTGCCTCTTTTATTAATTCAGTGGGGATGTTCGTATACAGAGATTTGACATCTAGTGAATATAGACGATGGTTGGAATGTAATTTGATATTTTTCAAGGATTCTTTCAAGTCGAACGAGTTTTTAATATAATATTAATAATATTAATAATATTATATATTAATATATTAATAATATTAATAATAATAATATATTCACTAGATGTCAAATCTCTGTATACGAACATCCCCACTGAATTAATAAAAGAGGCAATCGAAAACAATTGGGACATAATAAAACAACACACTTTAATACCGAAAGAAGAATTTATTCAAACGATTCAATATATAACAAACAACAGTTACTTTCAATATGGGGAAAATTTCTACCAACAAATTAAAGGTGTAGCCATGGGGAACCCGATATCGAGCACAATAGCACAGTTGGTAATGGAGTTAATTGAGGAAAAAATTATGAAAAATCATAAAACAAAATTTTTAAAAAGATATGTGGATGACTGCATGGCAATAACAACACCGGCCGAAATAGAGTTGATACTAAACCAATTCAACAGTATACATGAGTTCCTACAATTTACACTAGAGGAAGAAAAGAACAACTGTATAAATTTCCTGGACATCACACTAATAAGGGAAAATAATAACCTACTCACTCGATGGCACAGAAAGGAACAGAACACTGGACACATATTAGATTACAACTCCCAACATCACCATTCCCAAAAAAGAGCACTGCTATTGGATACATCGACAGGGCGTTGAAATTAACATCACCAATATTAAGAGAAAAAACAATACAGGAGGTAAAAAAACTATTGATGGATAACCACTACCCTAAAAACATAATTAACAAACTGACAAAACAAAGGACACACCTACTATATAACACACCACAAACGAAGGTACAAACAGACACCACGAGACGAGTACAATTGCCGTATATACAGGGCTGTCACACAAGATAACCAACATATTGAGACCATACAACCGAGAAGTAGTACACAAACCATACAATCAGGTCGGAAAAATTTTTAGTAAGTTAAAAGCACCAACACCTAAAGCAAAGAAATCACAGGTGATATATAGTGTACCATGCAATAATTGTGAGAAGGAATACATAGGACAGACGTCACAAAGACTGAAGGACAGACTCAACGCACATAAGTATACAAAAATGCAACCACGGCTCTAAACAAACATAAGAAAACAAAGGGACATGAATTCAATTACGATGACACAAAAATTTTAGGTGTAGAACCCCAACAAAGACGAAGAGAAATATTAGAAATGATCCACATACAGGTGAATAATGAAAACATAATTAATGACAAACAAGATATTAAAAATCTCAGTCAAATATATAATCCGATACTGAGAAAACCACCGAAAGGAAGAATAAGACAGGACAACTAATATTCCTCTGACAACTGACATGACATTGACATAAAGGACAGGACAATACCGACCAGCTAACAACCACAACAACATAAAGAAGAGAAACAGTGAGATATTATAAAATAATTTCATTCTTGTGTATTTACTTGTATTTGATTGTAGATGTATACTGAAGAAGGCGATTGAAGCTGAAACGTTCATACAAATAAATATTTACATTTTTTCAAGAACCTAGATACCCAATTCATTGAAATGTCATATATCATATACTAGGTAACAAATCAAAACTCAAGATATATATATATATATATATATATATATATATATATATATATATATATGTATTTTTCTTTGTGCTATATTATATATTATTTATAAGTAATCTTTTTGGGATTAGAGCACTGGATCAAAAATTAGACTTCATCTATTTTTTCTATATTAATTAACTACATATGTTTCAAGCGTATACTAAGCCTTTTTCAAGTTTACGTGCTACAAACATAGTGACAATCACATCTAAAATGTACAATCAGATTATTAGGGGTTTCTTAACATTTCCACATTTTATGCTAGCCTACCTGTCCAACAATTCATCTTACAAATCAGAAAATTAAAATCATGTTCATTGTGTTGTGAACGCTGTAAACTAGAATCATTCTTCAAATTATTTCTTTGTATATGTAGGTTTTCAATTTATCACCTGGAATGCCATCTGTGCATATGTGTGAAAATTATTGAATAGAATATTTTATTTTCACTAGTTCATTTTGGTGATGTTTTTCGAATACACTCACAGATGCCACCTCGACACAATTTTGATACCATTACAGAATGTTATAGTAAACTTTGGATAGGTTTTTCAGGTCTGTTCTATCATTTATTGAGTGTTTTTCTCTTTGAATGTATATCATTTCTTGGAATGTCCTTATTTTGCTGTTGGTTTCTTTATGCAGAATTTTAAAGTTGTCAAAGTCAAATCTATGGTCATTCTCTCGTTCGTGCTTTTAAAGGGCTGTGGAATTTTTTGAATATTTATGGCCGTTGATCCTTTCTTTGATGTATTGTGTTGTCTGGCCTATGTAGATTCCTGGACATTCTTTGCATTTCAGTTGGTAAACACAATTTGATATTTTTTCTCTCGGAGTTTTGGCTTTTAGCCTCGTGTAGAGTGGTCTCAGATTGTTTGTGGACTTATGTGCAATTTTGATGTCTGTGTCTTTGAAAATATGGTTGATTTTTTCAGACAAGTTTTTCACGTATGGAATTGCTATGTATATTTTATCTTTTTTTGAGCTTTCATTTTTATCGGAATTGTAAGCTGCATGAATTCTGTTTTTAAATATTTTCTCTATTAGTTTTTCTGGATAATTATTTTGTTTCAAGATTTCTTTGGCTTTTTTTATTGTTTCGATGCGATGTTTTGGTGATGTAAGTTTTATTGATCTATCTGCAATTCCTGATACAACACTTTTTTATATTGAATTGGTGCTGTTGATTCATAGTTTAGGTATCTTCCTGACCATGTTTCCTTTGTGTGCCATATTGTTTCTATATTTGAGCAGTTTCTGTTCTGTATGAGCGTCATGTCTAAAAAGTTTATTTTATTGTTAGTTTCTATTTCTGTTGTGAATTTAATTTTAGGATGGTAGTTGTTCAGTTCATTTAGCATTGACGCTATATATGTTTCAGGAAGTGCAGCTATGCAGTCGTCCACATATCTTTTGAAAAATACTATTTTATACTCTTTTTCTTTTTTTTTCATTATAGTCTTTTCAAGGTCTTCCATTACAAGTTGGGCTAGTAGGGCCGATAGGGGGGCTCCCATGCTGCATCCATCGATTTGACTATAAAAAGAATTTTCAAACTGAAAGTAGTGATCAGTCAAAGAAAGGATCAACGGCCATAAATATTCAAAAAATTCCACAGCCCTTAAAAAGCACGAACGAGAGAATGACCATAGATTTGACTTTGACAACTTTAAAATTCTGCATAAAGAAACCAACAGCAAAATAAGGACATTCCAAGAAATGATATACGACATTCAAAGAGAAAAACACTCAATAAATGATAGAACAGACCTGAAAAACCTATCCAAAGTTTACTATAACATTCTGTAATGGTATCAAAATTGTGTCGAGGTGGCATCTGTGAGTGTATTCGAAAAACATCACCAAAATGAACTAGTGAAAATAAAATATTCTATTCAATAATTTTCACACATATGCACAGATGGCATTCCAGGTGATGAATTGAAAACCTACATATACAAAGAAATAATTTGAAGAATGATTCTAGTTGACAGCGTTCACAACACAATGAACATGATTTTAATTTTCTGATTTGTAAGATGAATTGTTGGACAGGTAGGCTAGCATAAAATGTGGAAATGTTAAGAAACCCCTAATAATCTGATTGTACATTTTAGATGTGATTGTCACTATGTTTGTAGCACGTAAACTTGAAAAAGGCTTAGTATACGCCGAAACATATGTAGTTAATTAATATAGAAAAATAGATGAAGTCCTAATTTTTGATCCAGTGCTCTAATCCCAAAAAGATTACTTATAAATAATATATATATATATATATATATATATAGACGTATTACGTGGCCTTACGGAGCCCAAAACGCCATACAACGGACCCTTACGAAGCCAAAAACGTTTTTACGAAGCCCGGTCCGGGCTTCCTAAAATTCACGTGTATATTTTTACAGTGGCTTCCTATGGCATCAGTAAGTCCGTAGACGAATTTTCGCCCTGGCGTCATATCGACCATTTTCTATCGCAACATAGTTTAGTTCATGCCATCCGCCTGTAGGTGGTGCGCCGGTGGCATCGAGTATAAATATATACAATGTGAAGATACTCTAGGCCTATAGGAGTCCCACTATGGTTTGCATTGTTTAGGAAGCCAGTATATTTGGCAACGTTGCATTCCATATTATGCTTATTGAATTCTATTTTGTTTTACCGCCGTATAGTCTAGTCAACACGTGTCTTCAAGGTCAACATTTTTTATTCGCCTCGAAATTTATGATCGGGGTGTCATTCCATTCATCTTGGCATCCAGAAACATTTTGATAAAGTTGAAGTGGCGCTTGCAAAAATTACACAATTACAATTTATTATAAACAATAGGGTAAAGAAAATAGGGTGTTTGGTTTATTGCGAATATCTCAAAAAGTATTCAGAAATTTCTGAAATTTGAAAAGAGACTCAAAAAGAGAAAGAAATTTCCTAAACAAGAACCTACCTTCCAGAACTCCAGAATCAGTATTTATAATTTTTGCATAGGGTTGAATATACGGTTGATAATGGGAAATCTCGCTGGGGTAAGCTCCGCTCACTTTCGACTTTTAATAAACAAATAGTTCCTAAACTTATTAAATATAAAAGTTAGAAGCTGAACAAAATTCAGAAGACTACAGAATAGATCAATGTACAATAATCCGTCGACAAGAAATATTTATCGCGATTTTTCAATTAAATATCCATTAGTTAAATAACATATTTTTGTAGCATGAGCATCATCTGCAATAATTGCCATAATTGCAATAATTGCCATAATTGCAATAATTTGTAAACTATAAACCTGGATTATTTAACTGTTTTGCAGCTTTTTTTACGAAGGGTATAGAATAGATTCCCGTAGGAAAAATTGGAAAATTGTTAAATTTTTGTTTGTAATTAGCAGTTCCCTTCAGTCAGAATGAATGAACTCTGTTCACACATAGAAAAAAAATAATGTTTCTTCACTATTTTTATTGATTCATTTTTTTATAGTTATAAGTCACTTTAAAATGATTTTCAATAATTTTCATCCCCTATTTAAAAAATTGTCATAAACAATTTTTTAATTGAAATTTTTTGCAATTTAATTTTCGATGAAAATTACGATTCAACAAAAAACCGTTCTTCAAAAAAATTTTTTTTGCTCAAAAACACTGTTATTAACAATTTTTTCACCACTTGTTATGAAAATTAAGGAACCATTTTTATTCTTTCATCATCATTCATCTCCCTCTTCGATATCTGCAAAAAAAATTATTTCGGTTCAAATTTTAATGCGATACGAAATTTTTTATAATCAAGGAGAAATTTGTTTTGCTTTTAAAATCGAAATATCTGATCAACTTCAACAGATACAGTAAGCATTACAGAGATCTTTTTGGCAATCTTGTTCACCTGAAAATAGTGCTTATCAGTTTTTCCAAATGTCTTTTACTTTCAATTTTTGGCCAAAAATTTGTATCAAGCGTTTTGTTTGGACTTACTGATGAATTGTCCGTGCTCAAAATCGATTCTGTCCGTCTGTTCCGTGAACATGATAACTCTCGAACGGATAAAGCTAGAGAGTTGAAATTTTAAGAGTAGAATTGAATTATAAATATCTCGGTTAAGTTCGCAGTTCAGATGAATCGACCGAATAGTTTCGGAGTAACAAAAAAAAATTACACACGTGACCCAAATGATACTATTCAGGTAAAAATTTTTTTATGATGCAGTTTTACATCATGGTGGTATATCAGTACCATCCTTGACTTCGACAACCTAATAGTTTCGGAGATATGATTCTGCAAAATTTGAGTAATTACGGGTGAAAGTAAACAACTCTGTTTATCCCTCATCAATCATTTAATTACCGAGCTCCCATTGGTAAGTTCAGTCTGGTTACGGGAAGATTCTAGGTTCAAATCCGTACGAAGTTTGAACTTTTCAACATTTATCATTATTTAACTCAATCCGAGAGATTTCAACTTTTGCATTTTCATTCAAATAAATTTTAACGTCTGGACACTTTGGCGCTCTTGTTCACCTGAACAGAGTATTTCTAGAATAGATCAAGTAGTTTCGGAGAAACGAAAAAACAATGTTTCAGTTTGAATTCTTTCAAGCACTTGGTTGGTTAGATGGAATTTCAAGGATTCACAGAGTTATCAATTGAAATCTTTCACTGTGTCAATCATAATCAACATAGCCAATATATTCATTTCTCGAATCCACCCTCAAATTGCAGATCCTTAGCTCATTCCGTTCATGAGTTATCATGCTCACGTACGGACGGACATAATGTATTTCGACCACAATTTCTTTAAGGTGTCCATCTGAAACTGATGATTCCTTGTTTGCCCAAATGTTTAAAAATCGCTAAGATTTGGGCAAATTCATAGGTAAAAGAGAGAACTGAATATTTTTTGGCAAATTTATTTCACACCCTGTATGGCTAGAAGTTGAATAGCTTCTGAAGAGTCTAGTGAACAACCTATATTTGAAAATTGTCAATGAAAAAAAAAAAATTTGATTACTGAAACTAAGAATACTGATTCATTTCCTGAACTCGAAACCTCTAGCATTGTCGATGTACAAGAGATAATCGTTGAGTAGTCAAATTGTTAAAATATTAGTAAATATCGATATTATTTTGAAAATTTGCAAATATAAAATCTTTTTTGATGTCACCTGACTTCTGTCTCAATGTTGAATGTTGAGTTTGTTCATTAGATAGTCTATCAAGATAAACATTTCTGCCATTTTTCCATGACTATGCCCATACAAAGTTCATCTTCCAATTTGAAAATCGAAAAAGGTGGATCTTTGAGAATAAAAGATTTTCCAATAATAATTTTTATGAATTGATCTATTATTCAATATAAGTCTCGAGGTAGAGCATGAGGGTTGAAATTTTCAGGGTAGTAACCTATAAATTTCTTTGATAAATTCGTCATTCGGTCAACTCGACTGAATAGTTTAGAAGTATATTTTTTTCCAATGACACTTTGCAATTGAATTTCTTTTATGATGCAGTTCTACAATACGAATTTTGACTTTCGGAGATATGATTTTTCAAAATTTGAATAATTAATTGCTCAAAGTGTTTGATGGATAATTCTGTGAACCCCCAGATGGCTAGCTAACAACATTAGCACAATTGCTATCTGATCGGCACCTCGAATTCGAAGGCCCCAGGTTTGAATTTTCAACTCCGGTATTTTGTGATGGGCATTTTTATGAGGATCGAAAGGAGGATTTCATGAATGAATGTTATTTGAGTGGTTCCTGAACATTTCAACTTCATTTTCATTAAAATGAGTAAGATCGAACTATTGGCGTTCGTACCTCTGGCAAATCTATAGGCGGAGCACTTATTGGATCAGATCTTATTAATTTCATGAATGCTGCTACTCTGATATTTCTTCTTGTAAGTTTTTCCTCTATAGATATTATCGATGCTTCATTTCACTATATACGATGATTATCATTCGCAGCATGTTGGAGCAACTTGGATTTATCGCTGTCCAGCACTCGTAGGACTTTCTGATGTGCTTTTATTCGTACATGCAGAGGACTTTTAGTTCCTAGAATATAGGAAGAAAGCCGCATTTATGACAATAATATCTGATCGCATAAAGGCGGTGAAAATAATCTAAACAATCATTCTATACGAGATCCATCATCGAAAATTTCTCATGGTCAACTATAAATTATGATTCTCGGGCTCATGTGACACACGGAATTACAGAGATAACATTTTCTATTCTTCTGGTTAAGGATATTTTAATAATTGCGCACCTTCGATTAATTCAGGCGTAGATTCAAAATTATTAAACGTTACAAATTTACCGGTACAGAGTGCATATCAATTTGCCCAATTTTCCAACTTTTGGCCAAAAATGAAGGGAAACATTTCGAATGGACTCATCGAAAATCAAACAATATCCATTCTTTCCGTCCGTACGTGAGCACGATAACTCCCAAACGGAATGAGCTACGGATTCAAAATTTGAGGGTGGATTCGAGCAATGAATATCTTGGCCCAATAGTGTCACAGTAATAAAAAAATTTTTTTCATTAAGACGTTTTTTGGGTGACCTTCAATAGATAGGTATAATGATTCGTACAAAACATATTCTCGTTCTTTTGTCGAGCTTGTGAAATTGAACAGTTTTTGACAAATCAATACTTACGGAGATATGATTTTCAAAAAATTGTTAATTACTCTCGAGTAGTTTACATGTGCGCCAGAGTCACAAATTCTTAGATAGGTTGGTTGTCCAAATATTTCGGTGAGTTCGTTTTTTGGCTAAATCCGCCAAATAGTCCTTCTGTTATGACCATAAACTACATTTCTTCCTCAATCCCTGAAACACTTTCTTGATCCATACAAGGTTTGGACAAGGTTGAATCGAGGGAATATCAAGAGTTTCGAGAAAATTGTAGCGCTAGTAAATTTTCAGCTGACAGAAGATGAATGAAACCTTCAAGAATGAGTCTGTAGGTGGCCAGTTGATGACGGCTTTGAAAAGGCTATATAAAAGACATGGAGTTAATTTAAATATATCTCGATATTGAAACAGTTTTATTATGTTCAGTTGACTGTCTGTAAAAAGGTCTTATGAATATTTTACAATACTTATATGACTCATATTTCTACGTAATTTTTTAAGTGGGAATTAAATATATTTCAACTTCTTCCTGTTCTACATTTTTCTTGTGATAAGCTCATTTGACCTAGGAAGTAGAAGAAATTTCAGAAATACTATTGCCGTAACCACTTAATCCCTATAACTTCGAATGAAAATAAACACTTGAAACCGTAACATCTGTTTTCATCCAGTTTTCGTACGGCCGATGATATTGAGAACATAAATTAAATGAGAAACAAACATCTGTCTGATGAGTCATTCCGTGGCTTCAAATGGCCGCATTACTTGTGCTGTATATGAGGCTGAACTGGAAGAAATGGAAAAAATGCACTTGAACTCAATATCTTACTAGAATATTTCGGCAATACCGCTTGGGCTGGAGATCGACCTCAGGTCATCAATTTATACACAAATGGGCTTAGTTTGTCACTAGGAACATGCCGGGTTTCCGATCGGCAGTGATATGTTACGGAGGCATGTATAAATTATATACGTTCCCCGCATACCCCCACATACCCGGGCGGCCCTTCACCTTCGTCCCGTAGCGGGCTTGGTAAAGATAACTTAATGCGTATATATATATATATATTGTGAAAATTTTGGTTTTTACCTAGCATATAATATGTTGAGTTTAAATTGATTGGGCATCTAGGTCTTTAAAAAGTTCTAAACAATTTTATTTTGTATAAACGTTTCAGCGCATCCGCCTTCTTCAGTATACATAAATTATAAATCGCTTTTTAGACTTTTTAGATGTCGATTTATAATTTATGTATACTGAAGAAGGCGGATGCGCTGAAACGTTTATACAAAATAAAATTGTTTAGAACTTTTTAAAGACCTAGATGCCCAATCAATTTAAACTCAATATATATATATATATATATATACGCAGGGGGCGTATGCCTTCGGGGAGTGACGACCCCGCGTGCCCGAGTTAGCCAGACCACTAGGTTAGCAGCCTGTGGGACTGTTTTTTGTCAATCGCTCCTGTAACAAGAAGCCAAAGTCAGGGCGGCAGGAGACTTCAGGCTGGTCTCCTTCGGAACCGTCCAGAGGTTCAGTCTGGTGAAGGATCCTATTGGGCGAGCGGCGTGGACCTTCGAGATGGCACCGTAAGGCCGATATCTGAAAGAGGGGAATTGAGTTTTGATGTGGTATTACAGCGTCCCACTTTGAACCCTCGACAGGATAGGCGAACGCGATGGACAGAAGAGGATAATGTTTTACTTATACGCGTTCACTACATAGCTGAGGACATGGAAATAAGAACAAGGAGAAGATACCGCCAACTTCTAACTGAACTTTGGAATGACGTTTCACCTGGCAGACCGTCATATGCAAATCTCTTGTGCAATAGGGTGAGATGGATGTTGGACAATCAAAAATTTACCAGCGAGGAACTTTGTAGGATAGAGAGAAGTTTTATACCAACAGGCGCAACAGAGTGGGTTGAAGACGCTGAGCTTACGATGAATTTGAGCACCCAACGTCGTGTAAGCCTTTGGCGACCTGAGAACCCTGTAGATCTCCAGAACAATGAAAGATTCAAAAGAAACCTCATATTATTTGGAGGTGTCGCCCCGGATAAGAGGCCGTATATACCGAGATTGAAAGGATCTTCAGAGATGCTTGAAGAAGTGCGGTCAATAGATCGGGTGATAGGTGGTCACATTAGCAGCAGCAGACCATCCCTTCATGAACTGATGGACTATGTATATGCGGGAGCAGTTACGGTGTGTGAACGTCAATGCCAAAAAATAACGTATGGAGAGCTATGAGAGCATCTCAGAGGCCACCGTGGACAAGGCGACTGGAGGAAAAGATAACTAAATTGAGGAAAAAGATTGGAGTTCTACACAGCTACCTTGGTGAGGCAGCCCCGTCAAAGAAACTCAGGAAGTCAATGAAAAAAACCGTATCTGAATATCATATAAAGGCCAATAGCAAGGGTTTGAAAGATCAACTGAAGAGCCTAATGGACAAACTCAAACAAAAGATTAAGGCCTTGGGAAGCAGACTTAGGAGGTACAATGAAAGAGTATTAAGATACAAGAACAACCAACTCTTTTATAGAAATCAAAAACAATTCTTCCGCGATCTTGAAGCTAAACCAAGTTCAGATACTGAGCTACCGAAACCTGAGGAAATGCGGGGTTGTTGGAGTAACATCTGGGCTGACAATGGGTCTCATAATGAGGGGATTGTGATAGATAGCATTAAAACCAACAAGCTCAAGTACAGTATGCAGCCCATAAGCATATCCGAACAAGATATCAGCTACGTAATGAAGAAGCTGAAGAATTGGTCGGCTCCAGGAGTCGACAAAATTCACAATTACTGGTGGAAAAATTTTTCTGGTCTAAGACCTGCCTTAGTTTCGGCTCTTCAGGAGGCTATAAATAACCCAACCAGTATTCCTAACTTCTTCACCCTGGGTGTGACCTACATGCTACCTAAAGAGAGCGATACACGAGATCCAAAAAAATATAGACCGATCACTTGCTTACCTACCATCTACAAAATATTAACAGCCATCATAACTCGTCACCTATGGAAGCACATAAAGGCAAACAACATCCTAGCAATGGAACAAAATGGCTGCTGTAGGAATGCAATGGGCTGTAAGGAGCTCTTGATCGTAGATAGCATCATAACCAAGCAAGCCAAAAAGAAACAGAGGAATATATTCATAGCATGGATTCACTACAAAAAGGCCTTTGACTCCGTGCCGCATTCTTGGCTGCTTGAGGTCCCCAAACTATATGGTGTATCCGAACAGGTAATCATAGATTATATATGGACGACCTGAAGCTTTATGCTCGTAATGCGGAAGAGCTTGAAAAACTACTCAGTATCGTTAGATCTTTCAGCAAAGCGATACGCATGGAGATGGGAATAGAGAAATGAGCTGTAATCTACGTCAAACGAGGAAAGATCACCGAAGAAGGGGCCAGAGCATTGAACAATGAAGATCAACTACCTTACCTGGATCTACAAGAAACATACAAGTATCTGGGCATGCAGCAGGCGCTCGAAGTAAGATCCAAAGAAGTTGGGAACACCCTGAAAGAAAAACTCCTACGAAGACTGACGCTTGTACTGCGGGCCAAACTTAACTCCAGATCGCTGTTTACTGCAATCAACTCGTGGGTTCTGCCTAGCGTTGTGTGCTCGTTTGGTGTGGTTGGATGGTCCAAGACCGAAATTGAAGACCTGAATACGAAGATCAGAACAACTTTGACAAAATTTAGAGATGCCTCAGTTAATAGGTTATATCTCCCGCGGAAAGATGGAGGTAGAGGTATGCAGCATCTTGCAATCATCCACGACAAGGTTTCAAAGAGCCTCCGAGAATATTTCTCCTCCAATAATTCGGATTTCGTCAGGACGGTCTGCAGGGCGGATGAAAATATAACCCCACTGCAACTATCATCGGGTTCTGCCTGACTGCTGGGGGTTACTGAGGAGAAGCTGCGCAATGAATGGCACTCCCAGGCATTGCATGGGAGATACCCAAAAAATTTGATAAACGAAGTAGTCAGTGAGAGGGACTCGCTTACTCACCTTACATCTGGGTACCTGTTTCCCGAAACAGAAGGCCGAATTATCGCAGTGCAGGACCAGGTTGTTGCCACAAGAGCATTTCTCAAATGAATAGCAGGACAGAACCTGGCAACAGATCAATGCCGAAAATGTAATCAGGCAACCGAACACATTCAGCACATAACCTCCTCATGCCCCATACTGGCACCCAGAGATTACTTAGTACGTCATAATGCCGTATGTAAATTATATCAGGCTATAGGTACGAGGTTAGGTCTGATCAAAATCGTGAAGCCAAACCACATCTACTTACCGAATGATGTGCTAAAGAACAAAAGGTATAAACTGTACTGGGACACTGTGATGACGACTGACAGACCAGTAAAGCATAATAGACCTGATATAGTGCTACTCGACCTAGAAGAGGCCAGTGTTAAGATCATAGATATAACAATACCTGCAGACGAGAACATCGAGAAGTCCTACGCTGAGAAGGTGTCAAAATACCACGACCTTGCATTCGAGATGAAGCAGATCTACAGACTCAAGTCAACATGTATCATCCCTATCATTATCTCGGTGAATGGACTGATAGAGTCGCATCTGCCGGAGAACACAAGGAGGTTAGAACTAGACCATCAACTTGTCAGCAAGGCGCAGAAGGAGGTCATTTTGGGGACCACCCGAACTGTGAGAAAATTCCTAACTAGCACGTAAGGTCGCTTTGACTACTTGAGTCCAGCGCCCTTGCGATACTACCCGTATTTGACGGTGATTAAAAAAAAAAACCTTTCATTGGCGACGAGTATAATGGCAGAAGCAATCGTGAGCAAATTATGAGAATTTAATTTTGCTGCTAATGGATTGGACGGTGATGAAAATGCTGCGAAAAGAAGATCAATCCTGTTGAATATGCTGGATAAAGAGCCATATAAGCTTGAGTACAGTTTATGTAGCCCAGAAAAACCAGAAGAAAAATCATTCGACAGTTTAATTGCTCCTTTCGACAACAAATGCTACCTCAAGAAATTCCATTAGCTGAAAGATACAGATTTTATCAGTCGAGGAAAATAGAAGAGGAATCACCGAAGGAACGGGCAGCACGTATACGCGGATTGGCAATTCGATGCAAACTTGGTAACGCACTTGATATTTGTCTACGAGATGAATTTTTCTGTGGATACGAAAAAGACCCAGTATAGGATAGACTCCTGGATTAGAAAATTACAGTTTCCCTAGAAGAAATGGTGGCATTGGCTGAAAACAAAATGGCGGCTCAAAACCACTTTCAGCAGAAAATGGCTCCAGGTACCACCAATGTGAAAACGGAGGCATTCCAGTATTTAGAGCGCAGAGGTAGGAAATCAAAATCCGGAAACTCACGAACAGCATCGAAGTCAACCAATGCGAACAAAGTGACACCTGTGACGTCAGAGAAATGCCGAGCATGCGGAAACCCGAATCATAACAAAGCTAAGTGCATTTATCGTAATTATAATTGTAGAATCTGTAATAAAAAAGGTCATTTAGCAGCGATCTGTTTCAAAAATAAATCTGAAATGAATGATAACTCGAATAATAATAAAAACGAAAATTTTTATGTAGATCACAGACCACTGCTTACTGATGAGTTACAATTATTTTCTTTAGGAAATGAAGAGCAAAGGCACAGTTCATTTAGAATTGATCTAATGGTAGATAATTCGAAAATTGAATTTCAGATCGGCACAGGCGCTAGTGTCTCAGCAATGTCCGAAACTTGTTATAAAAATTTTAGAAAGCACTGACGTGAGGTCAGATTGCTTTGGCGCTCTTGTTGAGCTACTTGCGAGTAAATATTCAAACCATAAAAAATCTATAAGCACTCTGATCACGTGTATAATAGTCTTTTCCCGTACTATGGGACAATGTGATGCAAATATGAACGCCTAATGAATGAACAAACCTATATCTCAAATTAAAAATCACTACTCATAATTTTCCCCAAGTTTTGTTCGAAGCTATAATTCCCTCTTCCTAAAAACTTACGTCAGTGCTTTTCTGAATTTTGACATCGTATATTATTTCAGCCACCGAGATTGAATTCTATCCCTATGATTTCCCGTTATGAAAAATTTTGATTAATATTACGCCAACTGACACTGATTAATGAGTCCGGCATATGTCAATCGAATATCGATCTGTGATGGCCATCGTTCAAAGAAAATCATCAGTATGTCATTTCTGTTTTCTCTTGAGTAAATTAAAAAAATGATCATATCTTTAGATGGAAGAGAGCTACGACAATGAAATTTGAGGATAAGTAAGATATCGTCAACCTCAATATATTCACGAATTTTTATTGAAATCCGAAAAATATCTTATGAGATAGTCAGGATTAAAAAAATGTTTTTTGGGAATTTTTTAAAAATTTTTTAGCGTGACGATTTCGGCGAAATTTAGCGAGTTGTTTTGTTGCAGCCTCCCTCAACAATATTTCGATTATCAATTTCATCGGATGGATATTCTAGTAGTTATGGAGGAAACAAAATTTCAGATGCTCATAACTACTGAACCATCCGACGGATTTGGCCCAATAACGAACTTGACCGAGATATTTGGACAATTAACCTATTCTGAAAATATGAAAACTCTAGCTGATTCCTTTTGGATGCTAGAGGGGATACCGGCCGGCCGTCCGGCCAGAATCAACTTTCGCCACGAATTCTTCATCAGGGAGTCGAACCTAGTCGATTGAGACCATTTTCGGCTCGATATTCCAAAATTACAGACATTCGGGCAAAATGATAGGCACTCTGTTCGGGTTAACAAGAGCGCCAAAAACTATTTGAATCATTTACCCTTAATGAAAACTGATAAAATATTTTATTTTTATAATGGCTTGTCAGTATCATCAATCCGATATGTAAATGCAGAAATTATATACAACTCAACTAAATAACATTTGAAAATATATATTATGAAAAATGGAGGACCTCCCATAGTGGGAAGAGATTTTTTAGAGCTATACAAATTAAAATTTTCTGATTTGAATTTTGTATTAGCTGGACGCCAAAACGTTGATAATTTGTTAAGGAAATATAAGAATTTGTTTGATGCAAATTTAGGTGAATTTTCTAAGGGTACAGCTTCTATTAAACAGAAAGATAATGTTACACCCCCATTTATTAAGTATAACCTTATGCAATCAGAGAAAAAGTTGAACTGGAAATTAATCGTCTTTTATCTTTTTGAGTTATAGAACCTGTGGATTATAGCGATTGGGCAACTCCAGTAATACCAGTGTTGAAGAAAGGTGGAGGGAAGTGAGATTAGAATCAGAACTACTCGATCGCCTTCAAGTTATCACAATGTTTTGATCCGTGGAATACCCGAAATGGATTCCAATGAAGATTTATCTATGGTTTCGAGGTTTCTTGATTGTGTGACTCCAGATGCGAACTTGCACCGAATCTCAGTTGCAAGAATTGGCTCACCTTCTACCGATCGTCCTAGAATGTCAAAAGTTTCATTTTCTAATTCGATGATAGTAAATGAGACTCTGAAAAATAAAACAATGACCAAGAATAAATCGGACTGGCGACATTTCAGCATCTCGGACGTTAGACACCTATGCAAATCAAGGAACTCAACACTTTGCGTGAGGAGCTTAAGCGAAGGATAAATGCGGGAGAATCTGACGTCGACATCAAATATCATTCTGGAACACCTACTATCACTAAAAGAACACATATTAGACAATAAAAAAAGTAAATGAGCCGTGTGAATAGTCTATCGTCTTCACGAACGCACAGTCTTTGTAGTCCAAGTACCTTGAACTAACAGCCTATGTTGGATCTTACCATCTGACTTTCATTCTCATAGCCGAATCCTAGCTTCACCCTGGAAGCCAGGATGGCTTGGTGACATTGCCGGGCTACTCCATCCATAAGAACGATAGCACAACCACGGTTAGTTAACGTCACCTGTTCACGTTGAATACAGATCGTCGTTTGGGGGGCCACGCATTCAAGCTCCGCAAGGAGAACTTTAAGACAGTGCAAAGTCAACATTTTTTTTATCAAATAGGGTGTTTGGTGTATGGAACTCCTTGTCTCCTGTAGTGATTGAGTCAGTGTCAGTGAACTCTTCTAAGAAGAATTATGATAGATGGTGTTTGAGTTAAGAGATTGTTTTATTTGTTTTTTTTTTTCAGACAAATTGTTTTTTTTCTTTCGCTCCTCAAGCAGTCCTGTGCAACTTTTTTCTTGGATTCTGTATTTTTTTTGTGAGTTCATAGATCTTGTCTAAACTCTAATCCCTTTGTAAAAATAATAATAATAATAATATGACTGCAACGTATGAAATAGAAAAATAATTCATTCAAATGAAATATCCAACTGAAATATTCCGGCAGCAGTGCCAAGACTGAAGATCGACCATTGACCCAGAATCATCAATCAATACACAGGAAAGAACGTCATATGGATAATCGAGAAGTCGATGTTGTTAACCGGAATTATAAGATGAAAAAAGAAAGTATAAGTTGCGTTATATTCCAATTATTTTATGTCCGCCATGTGCCGCCGAATTTTAATTCATTCCTATGGATATTTCCCGAGATTACGGCCTATTTATTGAAAAATTATATTGAAATCGAACGACACTGACCATGCCGTTTGGGTATTTTCGCCAAACTGCCTGCTGGCAGTTAGTATTTTAAATTCAGAACTGTTAGAATATGTCTATCATAACCTTGGTAGCAAAAACAATAGGAGATGGAGGAGAGAGCCCGAATAATAATTCAAACTCCCTACTTTTCTCATTGGAATAAAGAATAAGCTAACAAAAAGTCTCGTTTTTACGCTTCCGAGCCGAAATATCCTAAATAAAGGAATATCCACAAAAAAATAAGACGAATGAGGCACAATCTATCGATTGTGCTGGTAAGAAAACATAAAAATCAGAATAGGCAATCTGAAATGGTCTTAAGTATCCATATTTGGCACGTATATGTTATGAGTAATGGGACGGTCCCCACGTCCCGACTATATTTTATTTGTTATCGGATTTGCCGTCCGTGAGCATTTTCCCAAATGACTGTTTGCGGTTTTCATCGAATTACATACACATACACTTTCTATATTTTAATATTGAGCAGGATATGAGGCTTCATTTCGTTATTTATTTCCCCTTGGAGGACCGCAATCGAAGGCCTGAAAAGTTTTTTCCGTATCTTTGAGAAAGAAAATAAATAAATTTCATTTATTGCAATCTTCGAATTAGTAGTCTTGAAACAGTTATATTTCTGGGAACAAATATATTAATCAGAACTATGTCGATTTATTTTCGATATAAATTTTCAAGCAATTTTTTTTAATAACGTATTTCGAGACTGCAGTTCTGAATAACTCTTCTGTTTGTTTTTGCGGAATAACGGATTACCCTATTGCCCAAATCTCTGTAATCATCGAATTGCAAGCCAAAAATCGTCTCAATCAATTGGGTTAGACATCTTGATAGGAATTCCGTGGATAAATTTGACTATGTACTGCAGTCCAAGCTGGCCGTCAGTATGTTCTTTTTGTATAACCTATGAGGGTATATAAGGAAGTGCCCCCGAGAATAGCGTCAATTATTAGGTGATTACTTAATTCATCCATTCAGTCATTACGTAATCAGACGTCCTTTTCAGTCGGCAAGTATTTCTTCAATTCGTCACTCGAATTATTCATCATTTGCTTCGCTGAATCCAAATTTTTATTCAATTGTATTCTTACATGTATCGAAACACCATGAGTGCCGTTGCTGAACGAAAACACCGATTCAGACTTGTCTTCCCCAACGTAATTGATACCTGAAACCTGTCCGAAATTTTTAATTAATAATTTTTTACGGTTTTCGACAGTAACTGAATTTTCCATTTTATATTTTAGAGATTAAATTAGATATGATTAAATTAAATTTACTGATTAAAGATCAAATATTTCCTGAATTAGTTTATTTTACTCTGTTGCATATAAATTGTCGCACTATTTGTTTGAGTTCAGCATTTGATTTTCATTCTTCTTCATAATAGTACACTATACGCATTCCAGAAACCCGAAGAAATAATGAAGAATTTCTGGTTTTATAGTTATCGCTGATGGCAGCTCTACAGTAAATTCATGCGCGAATTCACCTTCGTCGCGGGAGATACACCGACTCTAATTGATAAACACGCTTGAACGTGCGTGATCACCGTGAAAACCGTTCACATTCACGTTCGCGCCTGTTCACGGACTTCACAGTAATGACGTGAAAACGCTATAACACTCTTGATAACACGAACTCTGTCTTCGACAACAAGCCAAGTTTGTAAGTTCGCTATTCTCCGTGAGTAACAAAGAAAAGCTAGAGCCAGAAACATAATATCGAAGTTAGGGCCTTACAGTTATTTGAAAATGAATCATTCCCGTTAATCAATCAACTATTTCAGCGTGCTTGTCAACATGTACAGTTAATACTTCTCTGATAAGCAAATATTGTGGATATGTGATTTTTTAAGGTTTGAATAATTACTAGCAACTGGTAATACAACCAATGCCATCTGACCCCACGTCGGTGCTTTTTCAATTTTTTTCTAATACATCATATCTCGCAAGATATCAATCTCAAATCCACAATGTACAAAGTGGTTCAAATTGGTCACTTTTGATAGTGAACACCAATTCTTAAAGGAGTTACAGAAAGAATAGCTTACATCCTAAGTGAGAAAATGAATGACGTAAACAGCACATTGATATCTTTCTTGACTTGTTCGACAGAAACAAAGCATTTTTCAGTTTTGTGCATTTTAGACAAACCCTCTAAATTGTTTATATTAGAATATTTCTTGTATCTGTGAATTTCAGGGCTTCGGGGCATTTTTTGAAGGGAATCAAAAGGTGATCCTAGCTTTTTGTTAAAAATTATTGTTTTGAAGCTATTGAATAATTTGTATTTATTCTCATGGACATCCTATATAATTTTTCATATTCGTGTTTGAAATTTTTTAATATGAATAATTGTTGGTTCTTCTTCCTGAAAAGAATCATATGTGAATTTTTTCGAATTATTTCGTATGTATTTTTTAAATCTAGGCTGCTACGCACAAATATGAATGAAATAATTTCAGCAACTACAGTCTACGAGTACTGTCAAACAATAATTATAAAATGAAGTTTGCTTCACAAGTGAAGTATGCTTCTTTGATCTGAGTATATTTGAATATTCATCTGGCCGCTAATTCAAAATATTTGGAATTTACGAAAAATATGATATGCTGAAGTGTTATGGAGATGCTACAACGATTTGCACGACCTTGACGTTATTTCGTACACGCACCTGAATGATCGTTGAAATTTGAACTACTTCTCCTGCAACAGAGTATAGATGTGTTCTATGCCGGTTATCTGTGTACCGCGAAGCTTACCTCGAACTGTCAGCGTAGATTTTTTCCTGTATGTCGAGATCAGATGCCGGTCATCTCCGTAGTAATTATTGAAATCAATATCCAAAAGTGACTTTTTTTGCGTTGGAGATTTGCGAGAAATATATAACTATTCTCGGTAAGTGTTTATTTCCTCTCAGGAACCGAAGTTTTAGTTCTTTTTGGCACTTTAATATGAAAGCACGTTTTTGCATTGACTGCTTTCAATGATTTCCACAACACGACTTCTTCTCGGTTTGATTTGTTAAGATAATGTAATTTTACTATGATTTGTTCAATATTTGTTTGAAAGGAATCGAGAAGCAGCCTTGTTATACATGCACTTGCACTTTCTAATGTTCTTTCGTTCATCCTGATATAGCTCCTCCCTGGGGCCAAATTATATCCTATTACGAGGCCAAAGACATATGCTAGTTCAGGATTGAGATGAATTCCACGATGAGAAATTAAATCATATCCAGTCCCTGGTTCGAGCAGTACATAATTGGAGCTTGTGGCATAACCACCTTGCCATGGAGCACATTCTTCAACTGGGATGAAAATTGGAATCATCTAGTCGCTGTCTGGAACATCTGTCTGGAAACTATACAACCCGTTTCTGGTCAACTGGCAGGCCATACCCTCTGGAACTCTTATTTTGTATCTGGGAGCTGGGAGGAAGTTATCGACTCAAATTACCTTAAGATGAGTCCCTAGTGTTCTGTCTTACTTGGGAGATTGGACATTCCTTAAAATTGTTATTTGTGAATTGTATTTATACACCTCAATATATTTGTCAAAAACCGAGAGGAGTTTTGTTGCTGGGATAATTGAGCCCACCCTAAGAGAATTAAGAGAAGAGTCTCATGCTCATTATTTAAAGTGGCACTTTGTCATCTTACACAAATGGAGCTCGAGGAACCTAGCAACAATCTCACTTGCTGCTGTTTCGTGCCTTAATTGTTATTATTTTGAGGTTTTTAACGCGAGTTACTAACTTATATCTAATATATTTGTAATCATGAATCCCGGTTCATCAAAGAGTCATGAACTCGCTTATGAGGTTGCGATACGCTTTGGCAAGGATGATAGGAGAACCGTTGAGTCTAATCGTAAAATTTTGAGGGGTCTTTTGACACAGTCATAGTATTTTTTCTGCGGAATATGACTTTCGTGAATTGTTTCTTTCAATTTTGGATTTAGCTTCCAAAATATCTAAGTTAACTCACAAATCTGGCCTCACCGACTTGGCAAAAATTGAGGATAGGTTATCTCATTGTGCTGGTCGCTTGAAACGCATTTTTTTTTTTGAGGACGACACCTTGAAGAGTCAGAAGCATGATGTTAGGCTTAAAATTGTTAATTTGGAGGCAAATTTCTATGCCCACAAGCTCTCGAATAAAGCTGATGCCTCTGTTTTTGCGGATCCCATAGCCTTACCTTCCCACTCTTTGTCTTGTGCACAACCATCTAATAATTAAGTGCCTGTTTACAAATGGAACATCAAAAAATTTTCTGGAAGCGAACCACTTGTGCCATTCTATGAATTGTTAGATACTTTAAAGATCTCTCGTGGCTGTTCTGATAAGGACTTATTTACCTCTGCTTCGGACTTATTTGAATCAGATGCTTGGACTTGGTGGCACAACCACTTCGTCAGAAATTCCTTCAGTACATGGTCGGAAATGGTGGATGAGCTCAAAGATGCATTTTTGCATACAAATTATGATCAGGTTCTACTTGATGAAATTAACTCAAGGAAGCAGCGTTCAAGGGAAAATGTTTGTGTTTTTATATCCTGGATGGAAGCCCAATTTTATCGATTAAATATGTATTGAGATTCCTGAGATAGAGATGGTTGGAATTATTAGGTCGAATTTGCTCCCGGACTATGTGAGAGCATTGGTTTTGAGAGATATTGATATTCTGTCGGATCTGACTTTGTGTAAATAAAATAATAAATAAATAAAATTTGAAAAAATTTAATATAGGTGCTATCAGAATACAATAGTTGTGAATCATTGTTTGCGGTTTAAATTTAAATTGATATTTTGGGTTAGAACTGATAAATGATAAAAAAATTCATTATGCTTTAAATGTATCTCCCGGATGATTACGTGTTTTTGAATTGCTGACATGGACTCATGCCTTCAAATCCCAGTAACGCTTTTTCTGGTGATATTTCAAAAACTACCGAAAAGATGAGTGAGACAATATGAGCCCAAAACCTTTCATAGCCATTTGTGAAATTATATGGCAACAAGTAGGTGAAAATATTTATATATTATTACAACCTTTTCTTCTTACATATATGTCCAAACCAATTACTCTTCATTGATAGAATTCCATTACTAACAATAAAAAATTCAAATGTGAAGATCAAACTGAGTACAGGAAACATTAAGTAAGATCTCCAAGAATACGTAGATCACCTCAAAGGAAGATGTTTATAATAGATCAAGTTGAGAGTAAAGGACGTCAGAGATGCGAACTGAGATCACGTTTAAACTCGTTATCCTCGACACTTACTAGAGGCTTCTCGTAATTTATTCTTGCGATTTTCTGGCCCTTCCAAGCATTGTATGCGTCTATGTGTGCGTTGTTCGGATCAGCCGAGTCTTTATAGTTGTTCCTGGTGCCTGGTTTCTTGTTTGCTGCAATTAGTCTGCCTGGGATTTGAATAATAATTCGTCCACAGCGTCGGTTTGACACATGACTGGTTTCCCCATTGTTTTCCTTGTCTTCTCTTGTCCTTTCCTTTCCCAATCCCGTCCGATTCAATTACCGCGGGTAACTATTTCCTTAAGTTCTTGCACTTAACTTTGGAATTTGCTAACTCGAAGTTGTATCGTTAGAGCGTCCCAACAGGATCTGGAACTGTAATGCATATTCATACAAATAACAAGAAGTTACATCGTATTTTATAGAACGGGATAAAACTATACAAATTAGAATAACCAGTCGCCGTGAAGAGAATGACGATCTAGTAATTCAGGCCTGAAAATATATTGTTTTCCAAAAGTTGGAATATTAAGATCATTAATATATCAAGAACTTTTGAAAAGTAAGGGAAAAAGATACATATAATCTTTATATTCAGGTGATTTGTTTTATTGGTAATGGAATTATTCATTCATCAAAAAGAAGCAGAATGAGGATAATATCTTATTCAACTGCATAGAAGTCTTAAGCTACCTAAGATTTAGAAGCGTTGAAAATTTCAAAGGATTCTTCTCCCATGTGATTTTTATAAGTTACCGCATGTCTGAAGATAATTCGTACAACAGGCAGTATACTTTATATGGGCAATTGAAAAAATTCTTCAAACACGTGTTCTTTCAGTTGTTGACGAGAAATTTTTGATGATGTCGTTGGCTTCCAATGTCTTTAAATAAATAAAAAAACAATTATATCTTCTGGAGAAAGAAGGCGACGACAATGAAATCTGAGAATATGAAAGATATCAATAACGTACATACATGCACAAATGCTTGTTTAAATATATTATGAGGTACAGGGTAAAGAAAAAATTTTTTTGGAAAGCTTCTTAAATAATAATTTTTTCTAACTTGTCGATTTTTGCGAGACTGTTTGTTTCAACCAAATTCAAATATCTTTCAAGTTATAACTTGATCTGGTGGATATTCTAGGAGTTCTAAGGAAAATCAAATTTTAGATGCTCATAACTACAGAACCATTGGTCGGATTTTTCTCAATAGTGAACTTGACCGACATATTTGACATTTAACCTGTTCTGGAAATATAAAAATATAGAGAGTATACGGCCAGCGGGATGGATAGACATAATCCAGTATTGTTCTCTTCATCAGGAGGTCAAACTCAATCGATAGAGAACGAAAAACGATAGTACGCTGTTTTAATAGAGTAAGCGCTCAAAGAGAATAACCTCATCAGTAGAAGTGAGTGAGTACTTGAGAAACATATTGTAGGCCCTTCTAGTTGACAACACTTTTAGGCTAGTAAAAGCATGACGACTTGATAATTGCGAACACTGAATTGATTGCCTATATGCGAATCCTCTATCAAAAAATTTATAAAGCACTGACGTGAGGTCAGATTGCTTTGGCGCTCTTGTTGAGCTACTTGCGAGTAAATATTCAAACCATAACAAATCTATAAGCACTCTGATCAGGTGAACAATAGTCTTTTCCCGTACTGTGGGACAATGTGATGCAAATATGAACGCCTAATGAATAAACAAACCTATACCTCAAATTAAAAATAACTACTCATAATTTTCCCCAAGTTATGTTCGAAACTATAATTCCCATCCCCTAAAAACTTACGTCAGTGCTTTTCTGAATTTTGACACCGAGATTGAATTCTATCTCTATGATTTCCCGTTATGAAAAATTTTGATTAACATTACGCCAACTGACACTGATTAATGAGCCAGGCATTTGTCAATCGAATATCGATCTGTGATGGCCATCGTTCAAAGAAAATCATCGGGACGTATGTCATTTCTCTTTTCTCTTGAGTAAATGAAAAAACTGATCATATCTTCAGATGGAAAAGAGCTACGACAATGAAATTTGAAGATAAGTAAGATATCGATCACCTCAATATATTCTCGAATTTTTATTGAAATCCGAAAAATATCTTATGAGATAGTGAGGATTAAAAAATTTTTTTTTGGGAATTTTAAAAAAATTTTCTAGCCCAACGATTTCTGCGAAATTTTGCGAGCCATTTTCTTGCAGCCTCCCTCAACAATATTTCAAGTATCAACTTGATCGGATGGATATTCTAGTAGTTATTGAGGAAACAGAATTTCAGATGCTCATAACTATTGAACTGTTCAACGGATTTGGCCCAATAACGAACTTGACCGAGATATTTGGACAATTAACCTATTCTGAAAATATGAAAACTCCAGCTCATCTCTTTAAGATGCTAGATAGGATACGGCCGGACGGACAGACTCAACTTTCGCCACGGATTCTTCATCGGGGGGTCGAACCCAATCGATTGAGACCATTTTCGGCTCGATATTCCAAAATTACAGACATTCGGGCTAAATGATAGGCACTCTGATCGGGTGAACAAGAGCGCCAAAAAAGGCTTACAGAAGCAGAATATGATATAATCGAAACTCTGAAAGAAAATGGAATTAACGGTAAATAAACTCAAATATACAGTGTTACACTGTTGTGAGGATTCGAGGTATGCTAGCAAGCGCTGTTTAGTTTCGGAAAATCCCAAGCTGATTCAGAAAACGCACACAGTTTTTTAGTGTATCTCAAGTGCTGAAAATTGGGAAAAAACTTATAACAGTTGATGAAAATCATGAAAGATTCAAGCTCATCAAAAATATTA
Source organism: Micraspis discolor (assembly GCA_030674115.1). Lineage (NCBI taxonomy): Eukaryota > Metazoa > Arthropoda > Insecta > Coleoptera > Coccinellidae > Micraspis > Micraspis discolor. The sequence continues at coordinate 272,315 of JARTUT010001758.1, read as the reverse complement.
TCATCGGCGCTACAGAGCCGAATTTATCTAGTGAAGAAAATAGCAGTTTCTCACGTGCCCGAAGACGAACGTGGTTACACGTCTGAATTAAAGAGAAGAGTCAAATCCATAGACGTGGTAAATTATTTGTAGAAAAGATTTCTGGGCGATGATTCGATGATGAGAAAATTCGGTCAAGAGAAAGTGTTCTTAGTATTTCGTTTAAGATATATAGGGGCAAACCTAGGTCTATTAGAATAGCTTTAAACAACTGAAGTGTGGCTAATAGGGGTTAAGGAGAAGTGGAGTGGTCAATTTTTTCGGAAGTTAAAGAGATCTGACCTTTTTTATCTAATTTGAAGTACACCACAGCTCTGCTTCAATCGTCGAGGGTATATTTCTCAGAACAAGGGGCAGGTACTTCGAAAGAGATTTTCACGAACAAATTGTAGTCTGGCGGTATGCAATTGCTTCACAGATTCGAAAAGCACAACTTTTTGTTTTTTCACTTGGGAGAATTGCAGCTGAATAACTCAAATTCACAATAAACTAGGGTAACTAACTGGCCCAACTGGATAAAATATATATGAGACAGATTATGTTAATCGACGAGGAACTGTTAAAGCTTAGAGTGCTGTATTCACTGGTGAAAAGTAAACTTACTGGTAAACTAAAACTGACTAGACTGGTTGTCATACTAGAACTCAACTGAGAGGGTTTCTGAATAGTTGAGAAAGATAGAATGAAGTACGTGCTCAGCTTAGCGATTAGTAAAATTCCGTCCGATAGAAAGCATTCTTGAAAGTAACGACCGCTGCCCTAAATTTCCAGCAGTGTCCTTTGCTGCGATAATATCGCAATATACTCTCGCCTGTTAAAGTTTTCTTACTTCAACAAGAATCGTACCAATTCAAAACAAATATAAAAGTAAAAATAAAAGGAGAGACGAAAGCAATCAACTAACGAGAAAGGCAAGAGAATCACAGTTCACAGGAAACGATACGTGTTGTCCAATAGGTGAAATGAGCCGAATTTTCAGATTCCTCTGATATGGGAAGGGGACACAATTTAGAAATGTCTCTAATGAAGATTCCATCTGCTGTGTTCAGCTTTACTTCCCTTATTTTTTATCCATTCCTGGGAAAACTTCCAATACCCTAGCTAAAGGCTATTTTAGTGGTGGGGTATCCTCATCCTTCAAAAGAACCAAGGATCCTATTTTGAGATCAGCAACAAAATGGTACCATTTTGGACGGTTCTGTAATCTGTTCAGATTGTCCATGCTCCATCTCTTCCAGAAACATTGAGTCACCTTAGTTATTCTCTGCCAACGAGATAACTTATTTTCGGTTTTACCGGACGTTTCTCTTTCTGGAGGTGCAGTCAAACTGGAGCCAATTAAAAAAGTGTTCAGAAGTCATTACTTGGACATCATTTGGATCATTTGATAGAGGCCAGAGGGGACGTTAGTTAAGAATTGCCTCTATCTGGACAAGTACGGTATAGAATTCTTCAAACGTGAAGACTGTTTCTCCAATCAACCTCTTCAGATGGTATTTTCAGCTTTTGACGGCTGCTTTCCATATACCTCACCAATGAAGGGGTTTAAATTGGAATTTTATCTCATTTTGTGATGAAAACTCCTTTATAGACTCCTTGAAGCCTTTAGTTTTAAATGCTTTATAGATTTCATTCAGCTTATTTCTTGCTACTACAAAATTCGTACCTTTGTCGCTGTATATAGTATGAGCATTTCCTCTTCGAGCTATAAGCCTTTTGAGAGTCATGATGAAGTCATCAGCAGACAAACCTGTTACCAGTTCCAAACGAATAGCCTTGGTGCTCATACAAACAAACACTGCTATGTATGCCTTGATTATAGGCGCCTTTCTCAATTTGGAAGATAGTCAACTCCAACTCGATTGAAGCAGCGAGATTCCGAGACTCTATCTCTCGGCAAATATGCCATCAGCTGATGAGTGGGTTGAGCCACGAATCGGTAACAGGTTACACAGTTCCTGATTATTCGTTTTACTTCTCGAAGATCATTGACTGGCCAGAATTTCAATCTGAAGTTCGACAGAACGTTCTGCGCCCCTGCATGTCCCAGGGATATGTGCATCCGTGCATCCTGTCAATCATGAGAAACACCACGTGGTTATGAGATTGTAATAACATGGGGTGTTTCTGGTCAAAGGGTACGTCAGCATAGTCAATCCTTCCGCCCACACGTAGAATTTCCTCCGAATCAAGAAAAATATTCAGCCTAGCTAAGTGTTTATCACGAATGATTGTTTTCGATTTCAGGTTTTGTATTTCCTTAGAGAATGCAGACTGCTGAACCACCTTGACAATCAGCTTGAGTGCTAGATTGAGTTCACTGACTTGAAGACATCCCGATTATATCTCCATATTTTTCAGATTGTGATAGAACCGAAGACAATATGCTAAAACTCTCTGTAGCTTAGAAAAGGAGGAGTACCTGATGAACAAGGACGACCAAAAAATAATTTGGAATGACGTAGAAGATAGCAGAGCTATTTTCCTCTCTTCCGGGACGTCTAAATCTAAAACATTCGGCTCTGGAGCCATCAGAATGCTCCATGTTGGATCTAAGAGAAATTCAGGTCCATTACACCTCAGTTTCATGTTGAGAAGTTCAGACATAGCAACTCCATGAGAAGGGAGATCAGCAGGGTTATTCTATGAACAAACATGACGCCAAGTAAAATCCTTTGTCAAGACCTGTATTTGTGCTACTCTGTTGGCAACAAACGTAACCCAACGAGAGGAATGAGATTTTATCCTACTAAGCACTATTTCCGAATCAGACCACAGGACAACTGCATGGAATTGAAATCTAGATTAAAAAATTTTCAACAGTTTTTCCACAAGCTGAGAGAGAAGTACCATTGCACATAGCTCGAGTTTGGGTAAAGTGGCGGTTTTGAGAGGAGCTACTCTTGATTTAGATGATAACAGGCAAGAGGACACAGAGTTATCCATGTAGATTGTTCGAAGGCACAAGCTGCATAGGCTCGTAAGCTGGCATCAGTGAATCCATGGAGCTCCATTCGCTTCACTGGTTTGCCTGATAATAGATATCTAGGAATGTAGAACTTTCTCAGTGTACCGAAGTTGGCGGCAAAGTATTTCCAATCTTGAAGAATAGATGGGTTGTCGATAGGAGTGTCCCAATCAAGTTTACTGATCCATAGTATCTGTACGATCAGCTTACCTCTGACTATCAGAGGAGAAAGAAGGCCAAGAGGATCCTAGAAAAGATTGAAAGAACCTTTCTTTTGGTCATGGGGACCATTAAACATTTTTGTGGTACAGAAATACCAAATGAATCAGCATCTGGCCTCCATATAAGGCCTATGATCTCATTCAAGAAATTATCCGAGTTGAAGTCTCTTTCTTTCGTGACTCCTTCAGACATTTTGTTCAAAAACTCAAGCGAGTAGACATAAGGGAGTTGAGCTGACAATATAACTGATCTAGCTCCGTGATGTCATCTGTCCCACCCAGAACATCATCAAAATAAGTCTGATTCAGAAGGATATCTGCAGCTAAGAGGAACCTTAGAGCACTACGCAGAGATAATTCCTTCAACACTCTGGTTGCCAGAAATGTAGCGCAGTTGGTACCTTATGTCAAGATTGCAAATTGTATATACTTCAATTCATCATGTGGATTTTCACGCCATAGAATGATCAGATGAAACCTCTGGTTGGGATTGACTTCAATTTGACGGAACATTTTTGTGATATGATGTGTTCGGGATTGAGATTGAATGGACTTTTGTTCGTTTGTTTTGTTTTGTTTTTCTTTTTAATTTGCACCAGGGTGGTTGTTTAGCAACACCGCTTCCTCGGGCCTCGAGAAGAGGAGTCGTTTGCAGGAGCATATTGATTAAGAAAGATTCGATCGCTCGAGTGTGTGTCTCAAAAGAAAACTCAAAATTTACGTCGGGCTTGTGCATCGATCAAGCCAAAGGTGAGTCCAATTGCTGTTTCGGTGCATTTTGTATTCACTTCTTTGAATTATTGAATTTAATTAATATACAGTTCACTTATATCGAAGTATTCGCGTAAATAACATTGGTCCATTCGGTGCCAGATTCGCTTTTCGTTTCATCAAATTCTTGAGGATTCTCATTTTGTTTGTTTCATTTTCGAATTTCATTTGAAAGAATAGATTTTTTTTCAAAAAATATAGAATACACGTCAATAATTACGTCGTTCATAACGTCTTCCAATATTATCGCTTGGGACGCATATGGTATAAAAACAATCGATACGTATTTCAGTAATCGATAAGATTCTTTTGTTTGAATTGAAAACGGATTTGCATTCGGGCAGTGTTGCCGTTTTTATTTGGGAATTTATCAGATTTCAAACATGCTTTCAATTTTCGTTATTCCAGCAGACATACAACATAATTTGACGGTTCTTGTCGCAAATCGTACTACAGCGGTTGATCGTATTCAAGAGACCTTTAATGTAGCGAAGAATGCAGAACGTGATCCCACTTTTATTGCAGAGTTAAAAGTAAGGTCGGTTTCTCTTGACGCTGTTTACAAACAATTTGAAAGTAGTCATCAGAAGATTATAAATATTCAGGCAAGTGATGGAGAAGAGGTTTTGAAAACTCTAGGAGATATACGTTCTAAAGTTGTCAAACAATATTTTGAAGTTAAAGCCATTCATTATAATTTAATTGAAAGGGTTGAAGCTATTCCAAAGGAAGTTTCTGAGTCAGCTAAAAGTATGAGGCTTCCTAAAATCACTTTGCCAGTTTTTAGCGGCGTTTTGAAGGAATGGCCAAGTTTTAGAGATTTGTTCTTTTCGTTAGTTGATAATAATTCCTCGCTCAGTAACGTTGGAAAGTTCCAATATCTTATCACTAGTACACGTGGGGAACCTTTAGAAATCATCAAGGGTATAACGCTATCAGGTGAAAATTATCCTATTGCGCTAGATAGTTTGTTAAAGAGATATAACAATAAACGTTTGTTAGCGGTATCATATTGGAATGAAATTTTTCGTTCTTCGGGGTTGGAAAGGGAAAATATTCCAAATTTGAGGAAATTATTGAATACGTTCTCGGAGAATTTGGCGGCTCTAGATAATTTGGAATTTCCAGTGTGTGAATGGGATTTTCCTTTATTCAATATTTTGTTAGATAAACTTGATCCTCGAACTCGAACTCTGTTCGAATTAGATCAAAGTAAAGCAGAATGGCCTAAATACCCTGATTTGGTCGAATTTTTGTCGCTTCATTGCAAAGCTATGGAAACTGTTGAATTTTCCAATGATAAAACCCAATGCACTCAAAAGAATAGTTCGGTTAGCGGATCCAAATTCGGTTCTAATAGGAGAGAGAAGTCCAAGTCCTCTTTCGTGATAAATAATAACTCAACTAGTGAGGTACATTGCGTGTTTTGCAAATTAACGAATCATATAAATTTGAAATGTGATGTTTTTCAGAAGGTTTTACCTTACGATCGTTTTTTATTAGCTAAGAAACACCATTTGTGTTTGAGATGTTTGCAATCATCACATAACTGTCGTTATTGTTCTAGCAAATCATCATGTAGAGTTTGCGGAAGTAATAGACATCATTCGTTGTTACATTTCAACCAATCCGAAAGCGTATCTAAAGGAAATGATCCTTCAGGAAATTCAGTGCCTTCTTCATCTTGTGAACTTGAAGCTGATAATGATTCGAGTGAAGCTGTCTCACTGCAAACTTCAAATTCGGTTGGTAGTGAGTCTTCTTCTGTCTCGAAGAATTCTTTAATTCTGCTTTCCACCGCAGAAATTTTCGTTAATGATATTCATGGTTGTAAACAAAAGGTGCGTGCGCTTCTGGACAATGCTAGTCAGGCTAGTTTTATTACGTCCAAATGTTTAAATAGATTAGGTTTGAAGTCTATTCCATTGTCTACTTCAGTTAATGGTATAGGTAACACCTCAACTGTTAGACCAAAAGGTTTTTTGACTTGTAGTATGAGTTCACGCTACGCCCCTGAACGAGAATTTCGGGTTGAGATGTTGGTTTTACCTAAAATTTGTACAGATATGCCAAATTTCAATATTCCTGCTAAAAATTGGTCTCATATTTCTGGTCTGAATTTGGCAGATCCTGAATTTTATTGTTCTAGTTCGATCGATATGCTATTATCTGCTGATCTATTTGCTCGCATATTACTTCCAGGTAAGATTGAAGGAAATGAACATGACTCAATTGCTATAAACACTTTATTCGGCTGGATTCTGACTGGTCGAGTTAGTGTTGATTGTTGTGATTCTTCTAAAGAAATTACATCATTTGTGGTGTCGCATTCGGCTGATTATCATTCGCTAGAAAATAGTTTACAAAAATTTTGGGAATTAGAACATATTCCAGAACATGATTTCGTCTCTGAAGAGGACCTATATTACGAAAGAATATTCACAGAGACTACTTGTAGAGATAGTAAAGGCAGATATATCGTTGATTTGCCCTTCCTATCAAATTTCGCTTCAGATTTCGTCGGTTCTAGAGAGATTACACTCAAGAGATTTTATAATTTAGAAAATCGATTATATAAGAATGACGATATTCTTGTTCAATACGTTGAATTTATGCGTGACTACTTGAAGTCTGGTCATATGTCTCCTGCACCATTACTTTCTGATGAAGGGGGATCATTTTATCTTCCTCACCACGCAGTTTTCAAACATGATTCTCCAACAACAAAGCTGAGAGTAGTTTTCGATGCATCTCAGAAATGTTCGTCGGGATTATCATTGAATGATTCTTTATACGTTGGACCGAAGTTACAAAACGATATTGTTAAACTTTTAGCTCGTTTCAGAGCGTATAAAATAGTATTCGTTGCTGATATTAAGCAGATGTTCAGACAAATTCTCATTTCTCCTAAGCATAGAGATTTTCAACGTATTTTATGGAGATTTTCTAAAGAAGAATCGGTTACGGAATATGTATTGAACACTGTTACATTTGGAGTTTCATCGTCACCGTTCTTAGCAAATAGATGTATTAAACAACTAGCTATCGATGAAGGTTTGAACTTTCCACTTGTCATTTCGATTTTAAATGAAGATATTTATATAGATGATATCCTTAGTGGTACTGATTCGTTGGAAGACGCACTTTTGAAAGTGACTCAACTTATTAGTATTTTCCAGAGGGCAGGTTTTCATTTAAGAATGTGGGCTTCTAATTGTCCTCATTTGTTAGAATTTCTGCCTGATAAATCTGAACAAAATTCATTCGACTTTGATACTAACTCCTTAGTCAAGATTTTGGGTTTGAGATGGAACCCGTGTAGAGATATTTTTACTTACAGAGTCAATTCCATTTCTAAGGAATGTTCCAAAAGGAACATATCATCGGAAATTGCTAGGATATTTGATCCTTTGGGTTTCTTGACACCTTTAACGTTTCTCGCAAAATGTTTGATGCAGACTCTATGGAGTCTAGGTTTAGATTGGGATGATATACCTCCTGAGAATATAGTTTCGCGTTGGGCTCAGTTCAAAGTTGAGTTGGAGGGTCTCTCCTTACTGCAAATACCTAGATATTTGGGAATACCTAAGCATACTCCATGTGAATTACATGGATTTTGTGATGCCAGTGAGAGGGGTTTTGCTGCTGTGCTGCTTATTTTCGTTTTTCTGTTTCGAACAATACATTTGAAACCAATTTTGTGCTCTCAAAGTCCAAAGTCGCACCTTTCAAAAAGATATCGATCCCTAGATTGGAGTTATGTGCCACAGTTTTGTTGAGTAATCTGTTAGATTATATAAAATCGATATATTCGCTAATTTTGAATATAACTGATGTTAACGCATGGTCAGATTCAAGAGTTGCTTTATGTTGGATAAAGTCACAACCAAATCGATGGAAAACTTTCGTTTGGAATAGGGTTGCTCTTATACAAGAAAAATTAAGTCCAAGTTGTTGGCACCATATAAGCGGTCAAGAAAATCCGTCAGATATTACATCTAGAGGTTGCATGCCTTCAGAGCGGTTAAATAATTCGTTATGGTGGGCGGGGCCCCAATTTTTAAAACAGTCATTTTCTGTGATGAAAGAGGTCATGTCCCCACAAAACTCCGTGGCAGAAATCATAGCAGAAGAAAAGATTACAAATTTGAACATTATTGTCGATGATAATGTGATCGTTTCTTTGCTGGACAAATATTCGTCTCTCGATAAGATACAGGCGATTGTTGGATACATTTATAGATTTCTTGGGCGAAAATCACTTAGATGAGAAATTGCTCACTTCGAAGGAGCTAAATTCTGCTCTAAATGTTATTGTTCGTAATATACAACATATTGTATTCGCTGAAGAGATTGATCGTATTAATCGGAACTTATCTTTATCCAAAACTTTGCGCAAATTAAATCCTTTTTTGTGTGACTCTGGTTTACTCAGAATTGGAGGTCGTCTGGCTCATTCAACAATTTCTTACGACAAGAAATTTCCAATTTAATTACCACGAAAACATAGATTGACCGAGTTACTAATTACGCATTTTCATAATAAATATCTGCATCCCGGTCTTCGAACAATGCAATTTCTAATTTCGCAACAGTACTGGATATTGTCTCCTAGAAGAGCCATTCGTAATCCCAATATATTAAAAACAATAAGGAATATTTCTGTGGTAATCCACAGAAGGAGATCGAAAAACTTTGGGTCGGCGAGGGGTTTGTCACGGTTTAAAATTTCCGTTCCGTTAGTTCCGACCAACTATTGGCAACGCCGCTATCTAGATAGTACATTTTCCGACCCGTGGCACTACTGTTGATGGTAGCGTTACTGAATGCTCTCCGTTCTGTGATTGCGTCTGTGGTCGTATATGTCGGGTTGACGCAAATCAGCTGGAGCGTGTCACTTTGCTTTTCTCCGTTTTTCTGGCGAGTATCAAACCATTAAACTCTTGGATTTTTATCGTATTGATTGCGGATTGGAACAAGATTTATGGTTTAAGCCCTAATAGAGACCTGTTTCTATTTGGTTTATGGAAAAGGTTAACGCTTAATGCGGATTATAAAGGGAAGATATTCGATGGAGAAGATTAGGTAAGATAACCTATATTCGGTCACGTTGCCCATTTCTGCAACTTCTTTTATTTTAGCTCCGTTTTATGTTGAGAGTACTTATATTTGTTGTGCTGCGGATCTCGAACTGTCTGTGAACTCTGTGAACTATCTGCAAACTGTCTGCGAGCTGTCTGAGGCGGTTTTGAGGTTGTCTGAAATAAGTGAGTCTACGTAGGATCTACGTTCTGTACAAACCATCTGTACTAGCTATCTGAACACATTCTACTTGGAAGATCGAACAATAGACACCCTGGTTGCCATTTGCCTTGTGGAAGTAATGTGAATTATTGTATTACGAAGAGCCTGAAGTACGTATTGACCCAATTTCCTTTCTACGAGGGTTGAAGAGTGAATGTTGGTTGAGAACCCATAATATCCTTTTGTTCACAGTCACTGTACATCTTAGACTGTTATGTAAGGTTAGTCCGTAGCATTTAAGTTATCTGAGAATATAAACGACTTAGGTCGAGACATTGATATAGCGATAAACAGTTGACCTGTTGTTCAGTCACCTAGATATAGACCGTTACATAGGTGTTTTATTCATGCTGGCCAGTATTAATCTAACTTTGAGGTTCACCTTTGGGTGATAAGTTTAGTAATATAATTCGGTTAAACGCATATTAAGATATTTGACTAGTAAGTTCGATAGAGATATTTTGTGGTAGGACATTGATTAGTTGTAGTGTTATCACCACATTTTTGGTGAGATTAAATTGTTAAACAATTGATTCTTTTTTTTTTCTTCCTACCAGTCACTACTCTCATTTTGTGTGATCGAGCTTGTTCTGGCTTCTAGAGAGTGGGTTTTCGTGTACGTTTTCTCTCTTTTGTTTTCCCCCCCTGAGATCTGTGGTGATACCTCCCTTTTATTTAACATCATAAAAAGAGAGTGGCGCCCTAGTAAATAGTCTCAGCTCCGAGAGCTAGTCCGGGAGGTATTGGGTACACTCTCTGGAACCGGGCGGGCTCGTGACATAAAGTGGCGCCCAACGTGGGGCTCGAAGTGGTTTCGAGGGAACTTGTTTTGAGATTGTTTTTATTTATACAAGTTCAACTGAGGTGGTGACTGGATGAAAATAGATTGTTATTTTTAAGGTTCATTTGAATTTTTTTGTGCGGTTTACTTTGATTTTCAGATTTTGATCATATTTTGATTTTATTGTAAAGGTATTTGGCAAGTATGGTTCTGAAAAATAATCTTAATAGGCTTAAGAAAGATGAATTACAATATGAATTGCGTGTAAGAGGTTTTAAATGTTCGGATACACAGACAGTTCGGGATTTGCGTGCCTGTTTGCGTCCTTTGTTGAAAGTAGAGAAGGGTAATAGGTCTTTTGAGTATCCTATAGTTGAGTTGGATACTGTATCAGAATTTAATATTTGTATGAGCAAGTATGATGAATTGTTAACGTTGTTTAGGGACCTGACCCATGCCTTGAGGCGATATTTACTAGGTTGTGTCATGTCGTTTCTCGGTTGGAACGTTTAGAGTCTGGTAGTTCGAAAGAATCTTTGCCATTGAATGTTGCTGATATGCTTAAAAATGTAAGAGTACTTTAGTTGATGTTTGCGCTCAGCCTCCGGCTTATGATCCTGCCTCTGTTTTTTATTGCTCCTCCTCTGAGGGTGACTGTTCTGATGATGAAGCCTCGGTTGCTTCCGCGCATCCACCATTTGCTCGTACTAGCACTCATGCGAATTTTGGGAACCTCCTCGTTCTTTGAATTTACAGAAGTGGAATTTAACTTTCACGGGTGATCCGAAGGATATTACGGTGCATAGTTTCTTGGAACGTGTTGTAGAGTTGGGAAGGGCTCGTGGAGTGACAGAGAGTCAAATTTTCGATTCAGCTGTTGATCTTTTTCCGGTAGAGCGTTAATGTGGTATCGATCTAATCGTGATAAATTTAAGGACTGGAAGAGCTTGTCCTCCCTGCTTCTTAGGCATTACGAACCTCCAGATTATCGTTCTCGTTTGTTCACCGATATCTTGAACCGAACGCAAGATCCCTCAGAATCAATTGTGGATTATTTGACATGCATGAACTCTATGTTTAGGAGATATGGGGAAGTTGATGAACAGATAAAGTTAGGAATAATAACCAGAAATTTGGCGCCTTTTTATGCGACGCAGTTGCCTGTTGTTGATAGCCTACAGGAACTGGAGGATGTGTGCCTGCGCCTCGAGGTTAAAAAGTATCGTGCTGATAGCTATGTGCCTCCATCTAGGAAACGTCAGAGTTATGTTGACTCCGAACTAGCGTGTGTGTCGCTTCCTTGTGCTTCTTCTAGCTCTCGGTCTAGTTCTCTTTCTGAGGTGAGTCCTCGTGAACCGCCGACGACGTCGACCGCTGTCGTGTGTTGGAACTGTCAGAAGTCTGGTCATAGACGTGTCAATTGTCCGTCACCAAGACAATTACTTTGTAATCGCTGCGGAAAAACCGGTTTTACTGTTCGGACATGCCCTGATTGCTCTCCTCAGGTAAATTCTCGATCTGTACGCTTTGCTTCTCCTCCGCCTTCGGAAAACTCCCGACGAGGAAACTAGATGACCGCGGGTCGTCCTCGTCTGATCATAGTGCGGTCATAGGAAGAGCAGCTGTTCTTGATTACATTTTGTCCCATGCTGATGGAGACAAGCGACCTTACCTTACTGTACATATTTTGGGGCTTAAATTTGTGGGTTTGTTAGATTCCGGTGCGAGTGTTTCGCTTGTGGGTAGTAAGGGATATGAGAGACTTTTGGAGATTGGATTGAAACTGACTCCATCGCTTAAATCGTGTACTGTGGCTAATGGGGATATATGCGAGAGTCCTGGTTATATTTCGGCTCCTGTTAAGTTGAAGAACAAGCTGATTTGGTTGAACCTAATGGTGGTTCCATCTTTGCGGCATTCCTTGATACTTGGGATAGATTTTTGGAGAAAAATGGATATAGTGCCTAATATAAGAGATGATGTCTGGCACTTTGCTTCCCCTGTAGAAGCTTTGGATGAACTCGAGGCTTCGAATGGCGTTAAGGAATTCCTTTCACCTGCTGAGAGGATGCAGCTGGATAGAATGTTGAAGAAAAAATTTGCTCGCATGGGCGATGACCTTGATGTGCGTCTGCTGCTGAGCACCAGATTGAATTGCTTCCTGATACCCGACCTGTCAAACAACGTTGGTATCCAGTTTCCCCACACAAACAAAAGATCATAGACGCGGAAATTGATGATATGTTGAGAAAGGGAATAATTGAACCTTCTGGTAGCTCGTGGTCTTCACCAGTCTGTCTCGTCCCTAAGAAGGACGGTACTTATCGTTTTTGCGTCGACTATAGGCGCCTTAATGCCGTCACCAAGAGGGACGCTTATCCTATTCCATATATCTCTGGAATACTAGACAAATTGCGCGATGCTCGTGTGTTGAGCACTTTGGATATAAAACGGCCTATCACCACGTTCAGGTGGCTTCTAACTCGAGGGAATATACGGCTTTCACCGTCCCTGGTCGCGGCTTATATCAGTTTCGACGCTTGCCTTACGGACTAACTAATTCTCCCGCTACTTTCCAACGTATTATGGACGGTGTTCTTGGTCCTGATCTTCAGCCGTACGTCTTTGTGTACTTGGACGATATTGTCATCGTTAGTGGAGATTTCGCCACACACTTAGAAATTTTGGGTAAGGTGTTGGATAGGCTTATAGCGGCTGGTTTTGTCGTGAAGCGTGAAAATGTTTTTTTGTCGCCCTCAGCTGAAATATTTGGGGTATGTTGTCGACAGACATGGTCTTCGCCCGGATCCTGAAAAGGTCGAGGCTATTTTGAGTATTCCTACTCCCACTAATGTTGCCGCCATCCGTTCCTTTTTGGGAACCGCCGCATGGTATCGCCGGTTCATCCCTAATTTGGCCGATTTGAGCGAACCCTCTCGAATTTGACTAAGAAAAATGTCCGCTGGAATTGGACACCCCAGTGTGAATTAGCTTTCAGTGAAATAAAAGAGAAGCTAGCGTCTGCCCCTGTACTCACTTGCCCTGACTTTGATCGCCAGTTCATTGTGCAAGTTGATGCCTCCGCCTACGGACTCGGAGCCGTTCTCACCCAACAATTTGATGATGGTGAGAGAGTCTTGTGCTATCTTTCCCGTTCGTTAACTCGACAAGAGCGCAACTATTCGACCACGGAGCGTGAGTGCCTTGCCGTGATTTGGGCTGTTGAAAAACTACGCCATTACCTGGAGGGTACCTTCTTCAAGGTAATTACCGATCACCACTCTTTGCTGTGGCTGCATAACCTAAAGGACCCACAGGGTCGATTGGCTCGTTGGAGTTTGCGCCTAATGCCCTTCACCTTTGAAATTGTCCATCGCAAGGGTAAACTGAATGTCGTGCCTGATATGTTGTCCAGGTCCGTCCCAGTGTCTGTGGACGAGGTGCTGGACTCTGATGATCGCCAGCTGTTCCATAAGTCTAGGGATCCTTGGTATCTCAAGATGAGAGAAGACTTGAACACATTTCCGGACAAATACCCTACCTGGAGGGAGGAGCATGGCTTACTTTGGAAATACGTTTCCGCCCCTTATCCTGGTTTAGGAGATGCGGGGGATTGTTGGAAATTGGTGGTACCTAGGGAGTTCAGGAAGAGCCTACTTCGTCAACATCATGATGATATTTCCGCCGGACATCCTGGTGTCTTTAAGACTTATTGGCGCTTGAGACAACGCTATTTTTGGCCTAAGATGCGTGCCGATGTAGCCCGATATGTGAGTCGTTGCTCGGTGTGTCTGGAGCATAAACCTGACCTTCAAGCTCCTGCTGGAACTATGGGAACCCGACCGGTTGTTACCGAACCTTGGGAGATGATAAGTTTGGATTTCGTGGGTCCCTTGCCATCGTCCAACGGATATAAGTACATCTTAGTAGTTACTGATTATTTCTCCAAGTATGTTTTGACCTTTCCTTTGCGCAATACTACTGCTGTTTCCTTTGTCATCTGCTGGAGCAGCATATTTTTCTTGTTTACGGAGTTCCTCGTTTGCTCATTTGCGATAATGGCACCCAGATGCGCAGTACCTCTTTCACGTCGCTGTGTCAGAAATATAAAGTCAACATCATATTCACTCCAGTTTATAGTCCGCACTGTGATCCTACCGAGCGCAGCAATGGTATAGTTAAGACCATGCTCTCCTGTTATGTCAAGGATAACCATAAAACTTGGAGTAAACACCTTTCTGCTGTTACTTGCGCCGTTCGTACTGGTCGTCATGAGGTTATTGGTTGTAGCCCATACTTCGCTAATTTTGGCAGAGAATATCGCCCATCTGGAGATGCCTATAACACTGTGGTAGAGTTGGACCTCTAGACGTCCTTCGGAGGTTGTGGACGCTAAAAAGGTTGGCTACCGGCTGTTGTTTGCCGACATTCAGAAGCGCTTGGCTCGCGCTCAGGAGCGTAATCGTCAACGTTATAATTTGCGCCGCCGTCCTGTCACTTTCCGAGAGGGAGATCTTGTCCTGACCCGCAATAAACTTTTATCTGATGCCTCTAAGGGCTTTGCCTCCAAGTTGGCGCCCAGATTTGTCGGACCCTGCACTGTGCGTCGGAGAGTTGGCCATAATGCTTATCAACTGCAATGGAGGGATGGAAGTGATAGAGGTGTCTGGCATGTTAAAGATCTCAGACGATATCCTGATACCTGTTTGGAGGAGAGTACCTAGTTTTGGTGGTTCTGAGTTGTCGGGTGGCTTAGTGCTTTATGAGTGCGTTCCGGCTTGAGATTGCCTTTTGTTTCTACGTTTTAGCCCCGGTGACGGTGGGGATATTTTGGGACCGTCATACGCTCGGGAATATGACCGTCTAACATCTGACGTGTCCGTTTCGTTTTGTTTTTTTGTTGTGCCTTGCCTTCGCTTTGTGAGTTTGGGATCCCGATTATGGTGGGGATGATTTGATTTCGTATTGGCTTACACTGTTGGCTGCCTTGGAGCAGAAGTGTTGTGGTTTTTTTTTTTTTTGCGTGTCGGCGATTGGATTTTTTTGTGCCGATGTGGCGACTTTTGGCGTTTTTGATTCCGAGTTGATGACGTGAAATACCCGATTGTGACTTTTCTTTGCGTTTGCCTGGAAGGCGCGTGTCTTGATTGAGATTTTCCTTTATTGTGTTTTTTTCGAGAAACTCCCGACGAGTTAGTGACACCAGTGGTCGTGTATTGTCGCAGCGCACTTTACCCACGAGGACCATTGGAATTTCCGGCTTTGACGTTGCCTATATTTGAGTAAATTATTATCCCGATTTTGAGTTTCCTGATTCGGACATCACCTCTCTAGGATGTGATGGGGTCGTGGAGGTTGCGACCTTCGATAAAGCAAGTCCTCCTTGTTCAGCACCTTAACCGTGGTCTTCGATTCGGATTCCGGTTAAGTTTTCTTTTGTTTCAAAATTTGACATTTCGACCATTTTGGCTTATTGTTTTGTTTTTGGTTGAATCGATTGCTTTCTTCTTCTTCTTGTAGTTTTCCGTTATACCCAGCTGGACAAGCCGGTATCTGGTCGCCCTCAGTGACTAGATATCTTTCACTTTTGATTGTTTTGCCATCTTGGCGTTGAGTTTTGTTTGGCGAGTGCGCAATATGGTTCTTATGTGAGTCGTCGGTGACCTATGCTCACCTCCTGTGGAAGGAAGGGGAGTTGTCACGGTTTAAAATTTCCGTTCCGTTAGTTCCGACCAACTATTGGCAACGCCGCTATCTAGATAGTACATTTTCCGACCCGTGGCACTACTGTTGATGGTAGCGTTACTGAATGCTCTCCGTTCTGTGATTGCGTCTGTGGTCGTATATGTCGGGTTGACGCAAATCAGCTGGAGCGTGTCACTTTGCTTTTCTCCGTTTTTTCTGGCGAGTATCAAACCATTAAACTCTTGGATTTTTATCGTATTGATTGCGGATTGGAACAAGATTTATGGTTTAAGCCCTAATAGAGACCTGTTTCTATTTGGTTTATGGAAAAGGTTAACGCTTAATGCGGATTATAAAGGGAAGATATTCGATGGAGAAGATTAGGTAAGATAACCTATATTCGGTCACGTTGCCCATTTCTGCAACTTCTTTTATTTTAGCTCCGTTTTATGTTGAGAGTACTTATATTTGTTGTGCTGCGGATCTCGAACTGTCTGTGAACTCTGTGAACTATCTGCAAACTGTCTGCGAGCTGTCTGAGGCGGTTTTGAGGTTGTCTGAAATAAGTGAGTCTACGTAGGATCTACGTTCTGTACAAACCATCTGTACTAGCTATCTGAACACATTCTACTTGGAAGATCGAACAATAGACACCCTGGTTGCCATTTGCCTTGTGGAAGTAATGTGAATTATTGTATTACGAAGAGCCTGAAGTACGTATTGACCCAATTTCCTTTCTACGAGGGTTGAAGAGTGAATGTTGGTTGAGAACCCATAATATCCTTTTGTTCACAGTCACTGTACATCTTAGACTGTTATGTAAGGTTAGTCCGTAGCATTTAAGTTATCTGAGAATATAAACGACTTAGGTCGAGACATTGATATAGCGATAAACAGTTGACCTGTTGTTCAGTCACCTAGATATAGACCGTTACATAGGTGTTTTATTCATGCTGGCCAGTATTAATCTAACTTTGAGGTTCACCTTTGGGTGATAAGTTTAGTAATATAATTCGGTTAAACGCATATTAAGATATTTGACTAGTAAGTTCGATAGAGATATTTTGTGGTAGGACATTGATTAGTTGTAGTGTTATCACCACATTTTTGGTGAGATTAAATTGTTAAACAATTGATTCTTTTTTTTCTTCCTACCAGTCACTACTCTCATTTTGTGTGATCGAGCTTGTTCTGGCTTCTAGAGAGTGGGTTTTCGTGTACGTTTTCTCTCTTTTTTTTCCCCTGAGATCTGTGGTGATACCTCCCTTTTATTTAACATCATAAAAGAGAGTGGCGCCCTAGTAAATAGTCTCAGCTCCGAGAGCTAGTCCGGGAGGTATTGGGTACACTCTCTGGAACCGGGCGGGCTCGTGACAGGTTCAGAAATGCGATATTTCGAGGTAGAAAGGGAAGGCGATCTCGCGAGCGAAGCGAGCACCGTAAAGTTCATGAGACGGACTTTCGTAAGGTGCATATCACATGCCTATACGACCACGCTAACATTTTCAAAAAATTATCTAAAACACCGATTTCCCGGTTTTTCGCGAAAGATGGTCCGGTAAAGTTGAAAAGGCTTTTTCCACGGACATGATCAGGAAAAGCCGTTTTCATATGTACATTCCCCGAGAATCGGTCGTTTGGATAAAGCTATTCATATCTTCCAATCGCAAGTAAAAATATTTTAAATTAATTGCTGAAAATAGCTTACTTCGGCTCAAACACAAATTTCCAGATCATCAGTCACGTCCGACGTTCACAGAACATTGTCACATAATTTCAATCACAATTTTAATAAATACTCCGTATAATATTTTGAAAATTTTTCAATTCATACGATTCGTAAGAGCCCTGGTGAGGTATATTCTTATAGTTTAACAGTCTACGATATGTTTTTAAGAAATTCAAAAATTTACCCAGCATAGAATCACTTTGGCTATCCCTATCTAATTCATTTCACCCCTGTCAATTCCTACACTGAAATGACAATTGTCGTTGACATTTTAATCTTATGTATTGTAATCGCAACCAAACAATAATCAAATCAAAATGAACATTTCGCAGGTAGGGATTTGCAGATAGCAGATAATACTTTATTCGGGTTGTACATTTCATTTTACACTCCACAAAGAAACGACCGTGTAAAATTCATCGTGCTTGGTTGTATTTATTTATATAAATGAATCTATCAAAATATGACTACCTATATTCATCATTCGTAATCAATGGATATTTTCATAAAAACCTTTTTGCAGGTGGGATTTCCTCACATATAGTGTAATCTTTCTTTTAATTCAGTTCAAACGGCCTCAGAAATCACAGAGAAACGAACTATATTTCTAAAATAGTGGTTTTAAAATTCCATTCCTTAAATTTTTATCTAACGTAATCTTGACATTTCTGTTTTGTTCGGGCAGTAGAAACCCATTTTCATATCCAAGTAGAGAGATAAGACCGAAATTTTCCGTTTTGAAAGTCGAGAATTATGCCATTCTGTCACAATTTCCACGAAGAAACCCGAACGGGTTTCGAGATGAATCGTCTTGAAAACATAGACCTTGCGGCAATTGTATAGAAGCACAGAATAAATCCATTCCACTCGGTTTATGCGGGAACAACTGGAAATTGAGTAGCCTCTATTTATCTGCACATCTTTAGAGCTTTATCGAATAATAATAATTTTTTTATTCAACTTTAGTAAAATTCACGGAGGGTGAATCGATGCTGGAGTTGAATTAATATTATTTCGGTTTTTTTTTTTGGAGAAAGCACCCACTGCGAATCAATTATATAGAGGGTGTCCCATATGCGTTGCATATTATTAACAAATACTTTCCATCGAGTTATTTCGGCTGTTTCTGCTTACGGGTTCTTAATTCGATAAAATATTTTCGATTCATATACAGGGTGTCACATCTGAGTTGCGCATTCCTAGCGCTGACTTTCACCAGTTTTCCTCAAGTTTTCGTGTTTTTCCGCGTACGGGAGCTAATTTCAATAAAATGTCATACAGGGTGTGCGATTTATATGTTCTTTTGGTATTTCTTGCGCTCTTTCGGTTTTTTGTGCTCCTTCGGGGTTTTTGGGTTCCTTTGGATTTTTGCGTTCTTTCGTGTTACTTCGGGTTAATTCGTGTTTTTCGCGTTCTTTCGTGTTCCATCGGGTTCTTTCGTGTTTCTTCCACTTCTTCCATGTTTTTTCGCTCTCGACGGGGTTTTTTGCGTTCCTTCGAGTTTTTTCGGGTTCCTTTGCGCTTTTTGCGATCTTTCGTGTTTCTCTGCGTTCTTTCGTGTTACTTCGGGTTCTTTCGTGTTTCTTCGGGTCATTCATGTTTTTTCGCGTTCTTTCGTATTTCTTCGGGTTCTTTCGTGTTATTTCGCGTTTCTTCGTGTTTCTTCCAGTTGTTTCATGTTTTTTCTCTTTCGACGGATTTTTTTTGCGTTCCTTCGGGTTTTCTTGGGTTCCTTCGGGATTTTTGTGTTCTTTCGTATTTCTTCCCGATTTTTGTGTTTCTTCACTTTCTTTCGTGTTTCTTCGCCTTCTTTCGTGTTTCTTCCCTTTCGTGTTTTCTCAGTTCTTTCGTGTTTTTCGCGTTCTTTCAATCTTCGCGTTCTTTCGTGTTTTTCCAGTTCTTTCGTGTTTTTCTGCTTTCAACGGTTTTTTGCGTTCCTTCGAGTTTTTTGGGTTTCTTTGGGCTTTTTGCGTTCTTTCGTGTTTCTTTGCTTTCAACGGATTTTTTGCCGTGTTTCGTGTTTCTGTGCGCTTTATTGATCTATGGGCCTCATTTATCTATGGTCTATATTGATCTACGGGCCTCATTTACGGGCCTCATTTAACTATGGTTTATATTGATCTATGGGCTTATGGATCTACTGGCCTATATTGATCTACGGACTTTTCGATCTACAGGCTTATGGATCAACTGGCTTACTAGTTTTTTATCTAAATGCCATAAGTGTTTTAGGCTAAAACCGAAGACCTTTCAACCTGCAATGGGAAATTTGCCTGCCTTTAGAGTTTCTCAGGCAAAACCGTTTTCTTATGTTGGAATAGAATAGAATAGTTTTTATTAATCCGTTCAAACACAATACAGTGTATAGGACAAGTCAAAATATACATAATATAGAAAGGAATTGAAATTACAAATCATTGAATGCATTCATCATTAATATATTCATTAATACTATAATAACATTTACATAAAAGTAAAGATTTTATTTTCTTACCAAAAGCAGACAACTTCAGTGATTTAATTGAATCGGGAAGATGATTATACAAAATAATACCCTTGTATTTAGCTGATGTCTCATATTTCATTGTTCGATTGATCGAGCTATTTTTGTAAAAACTTGCCAAATCATCTCAAGATCGGGAATATTCAATATATTTAATATTAATATATTATTGCAATATTTCCGCGTTTACGCGGAAACAAAAACACTGAAAACAATAACTTATCGCGAAGTGCAAGCAACATCTGGAGCCAGATAAGATTCGGTAATGTTCTAAAGGGGTCCACACACAGGGAATACTTATGTCCTGTGACGAAAATAGATCTCCGACAACAAATGTAACTATCCACCAGAATCAACAAAGCTTCCTTGGCTTTCCATCACATGAACAAACCGAAGCCGCACACAACCTCACAAAGATCATGAACACAATAAACAATGCCTTCTCGCATCAAGATGAAGAAATGGAACTGACAACCAAACATACTTGGCAGAGCGTGAAAAAACGGAAAAGATCACCTACGGAAACCCTTAGCCCACCTGTAACACCAACAAAAAATAGATTTTCACCCCTACAGACCTTGTCAACTACAGAGCAAAGAGAGAATACGAAAGAAAATGTTGAAAAAGACCCAAGACCACCCGTAATATACATATATGGTGTAACTGATTTCCAAGCAATGATCAACAGCTTTGGTGAAGTAATCGAGAAAAACTCTTTTTACGCTAAAGTAATGACAAACGACAAAATTAAAATCAATGCACTCACAGTGGATGCTTACAGAAAATTGTCTAAATACCTAATCAAGGAAAATATAATCCACCACACTTATCAAATTTGAGAAGAACGAGCATATAGAGTAGTAATAAAAAGTCTACACCACTCAGTTCCCATCGATGATATAAGAGGTGAACTTTCAGACAAAGGTCATATAGTTAGAAATATTTTGAACGTACAGCATAGAGTGACTAAGCAACCCCTCCCTATGTTCTTCGTTGATCTCGAGCCACAATCCAACAACAAGAGTGTTTACGAGATTCAATACATTTACAACACTAAAGTTACCATAGAACCTCCCAGAAAAAAGAGAGGAATAGTACAATGCACGAGGTGTCAGGAATATGGCCATTCCAAGACCTATTGCCACAAACCCTACAATTGTGTTAAGTGCGGTCAACAACATGACTCAAGAACGTGCCAAGAGCCCAAAAATGTACCAGCAAAATGTGCTTTGTGCGAAGGCAATCACCCAGCCAGCTACAAGGGATGTCAAGTCTATAAAGACCTTGTGCTGAAAAAGCAACCGAAAACTTCAAGTCGTCCAACTAACACCAACATTTCTAATCCTCCAGTGGATTCAGCAACTGAAAATCGGCCACAACAATCAAACCACCCATCATCTAGAACCTACGCAGAAGCAACAAGAAACACAAACCAAGAACAAGTATCATCCCAACTAAGCCAGCAATTAACAACATTCCTAGAAGAATTTAAAAACATGTTTTCCCAATTGCTACATCAAAACACCATGATCCTGAATCTACTCACCACTGTCATGAGTAAACTTTCCTAATGGCCAGCAAGATTTTAAGGATTGGAACTTGGAATGCTAACGGTTTAATAAACCACAAAGAAGAAATTCGTACATTCTTAGACATGAACAAAATAGATGTACTTCTCATTTCGGAAACACATTTCACCAACAGAACAATGTTTACAATTCCACAATATTCCATTTACCATACCATCCATCCGGATGGAACAGCTCATGGTGGATCTGCTGTTATCATTAAAAGTTCCATTTCTCATCACGAAGAAGAAAAATATCAAACAAATGCTATACAAGCAACTACTGTCAAAATCAACACCAGCAATGGACCTACATGCATAACATCTATATATTGTCCACCAAGACATGCAATTGCAACCGACACTTACAAAGAGTTTTTTGCCACTTTAGGGCACAGATTCATTGCTGGAGGCGACTGGAACGCGAAACGTACCCAATGGGGCTCCAGATTGACCACAACCAAAGGTCGAAACCTGCTACGCGCCCTGACTGAGAAAAACTATAAACACGTCTCGAATGGGGAGCCCACGTACTGGCCAACAGATCCAAGGAAAATCCCTGACCTTCTGGACTTCTTTATAGTGAATGGTATTGCCACACAGAACTGCCTGCTAGAGTCCAGTTACGACCTGACATCGGATCACTCTCCTGTTATAATGA
The DNA here is from genome assembly GCA_030674115.1 of Micraspis discolor. Lineage (NCBI taxonomy): Eukaryota > Metazoa > Arthropoda > Insecta > Coleoptera > Coccinellidae > Micraspis > Micraspis discolor. The sequence continues at coordinate 250,086 of JARTUT010001758.1, read as the reverse complement.
GCTTGACAAATACACCTGTAAAAACAGAGACTGCTCCAAAATTATCCACAGTACATACCAGGTGGGAGGACTTCAAGGACTATATAAACAGAAATTTGACCAACTTGAGCATGAAAGAAACATCAGAAATTGACGAAGCTGTTCAACACTTCACAGAAACCATCCAACAAGCAGCTTGGCATGCAACTCCTTTAATCGAGAGAGAAATCCCTATACTAAGAGTACTCCCCTGTACATACGGCAAATCATTGCTGAAAAAAGGAGAGCCCGAGGTAAATGGCAGCGAACACGTAACCTGAATGATCTCCGTCATTACAGAAGACTGTCACGAAACTTATCAAGAACCTTGAAAGAAGAACAAAATACCTCCTTCGAACGTTACACCGAAGAACTGACATCTGAAGACCACAGTATCTGGAGAGCTACCAGAAAATTCAAGAGGCCAACACCATCTATTGCTCCAATTAGAATACCTAACGGCTGGGCTCGATCGAACGAGGAAAAAGCAGAGGCATTCGCATCGCATCTATCAAGGGTATTTACAGAGCCTGAGCCAACACCAGGATTTGAAAACGATGTTGAGACATACTTGGATTCACCATGTCAGTTGTCACCACCTATAAAACCAATCACTCCTAAAGAAGCCAAAAGCGAAATCCGAAAACTCAAAAACAAGAAATCTCCGGGTCCGGATTTGATCACTGCAGAGATTCTCAAGAGACTTCCAAGAAAAGCAATTGTGTTCTTGACAACAATTTACAACCTCATGCTGAATTTGTGCTACTATCCTGTATTATGGAAACACGCACATGTGGTAATGATCCAAAAAATCGGTAAAACACCAAATGACCCATCATCATACAGGCCCATAAGTCTTCTTCCAATCCCAGGAAAAATTTTCGAGAGACTCCTTCTAAGAAGAATCCAAGACGATCACGAAACATCAGAAATACTTCCCAATTATCAATTTGGTTTTCGTCAAAGGATGTCAACATCACATCAAACGCACAGAATAGTCAACATCATCGCACATTCTCTCGAAAAGAAACAATTCTGTAATGGCGTGTTCCTGGACATCTCCCAGGCAGTCGACAAAGTCTGGCACAAAGGTATGCTATATAAAATAAAAGAGAACCTCAACAACAACTACTTTCTGCTTTTCAAATCCTATCTTTCTGACAGAAATATATCAGTTAAGTACAACAACACATTCTCAAGATACCTTTCCATTAAATCTGGTGTACCACAAGGAAGTGTACTGGGACCATTCCTATATTTGCTCTATACTGCCGATTTGCCTGAAACATCTGAAACCACTATTGCTGCATTTGCTGACGACGTCGCAATACTGTCTTCCGATGACGATGCCTCGGTCTCATCCAGAAATATTCAGGAACACCTGAACCAATTGAACCACTGGTATAAGAAGTGGAGGATGACTCTTAACCAGACCAAATCCTCACAAATAGTCTTCACTACACGTATCAACACCTGTCCCAAACTAACTCTGAATGGAATGACTCTGCCCACAAAGACGAGCATTAAGTACCTTGGCATTCATCTAGACCAACGACTAACATGGCGTAATCACATAGAAGCCAAAAGAAGGCAACTGGACTTGAAACTTCGACAAATGCAATGGCTAATAGGAGGAAAATCAAAACTTACGATGCAAAACAAACTGCTCGTATACAAAACAATACTTAAACCTGTCTGGACCTATGGCATTCAATTGTGGGGCTGTGCAAAACCATCAAGAATAAAAACGATCCAACGGTTCCAGTCAAAAACGTTACGGCAAATAGCCAAAGCACCCTGGTACGTCACTAACCAGAGACTCCATGAAGACCTACAAATTCCGTATATAACAGATGTCATAAAATACTCCTCTGCTGAATACCGACAGCGACTACAAGGGAACTCAAACAATCTTATACAGAACCTGTACCAGGAAGGTCCAAACACACGAAGATTAAAGAAGACCTGGCCGGAAGATCTTACTGAAATAGTAAACGAGTAGAAGAGTCACTGGACTCCTTCCTCCCATGTCTTATTCTTTTGTTTTTCTTTTCAATACATTCCATCAAAATTACTTAATACTTGTTCAAGTAGATTGTACATTAAGCAATAAAAAAAAAAAAATATTTCATTGTTCTATGTTTAGGTATAATAAAAGTTCTAGTGTTCCTTGTATCATAGTTGTGAGCGCTGGAAAGCTTAGGAGTATACGCTTCATTCTTTTTAATGAATAAGAGACATTTGTATAAATATATACAAGGAGCTGTTAAAATCTCATGTTTTACAAATACAGTCTTACAAGATGTTAGTGGACTGAGACGGAATATCATTCGAATAATGCGTTTCTGTGCTACAAATACCCTCATAAGATCCCCAGAGCAACCCCAGATCAGAACATTATATGCCATGTGGCTAAAAACCAAGCTGTAGTATACATTCAGGACAGCAGCGAGAGGAAGAGAATCCCTAATACGACGAATTGCATAATATGAAGAACTAAGACTCCTGCTGACATGTGATATCTGCTCGGACCATCTCAGACACTCATCAACATAAATACCCAGAAACTTTGTAGACTCTTCAGAAATCAAGTTATAATGACCATGTTTCAGAACTAAATAATTTCCTTTCTTCAAACCAACTTTTACTACCTTTGTCTTATCTAAATTCAGAACAAGTGCATTCAGCTTACACCAATTGGCGAAAGACACCAAAAGTGTTTGACATAATTCTGTGAGTTCATCCAGATTCTCAGCGGTCACAATAAACGAGGTGTCATCTACAAATATAATAATTTTAGTTTTTATATGGTGTGGGAGGTCATTTATAAAGAGAATGAACAGAAGAGGACCTAAAACTGATCCCTGAGGAACACCGAGATCCACAACACATAATGTTTAATCCAATCCAGGAACACCCCCCGAAATCCAAGATTGTACAATTTGCTAACTAAAAAATGAGGTGAAATGGTATCGAATGCACGTGTAAGATCAAAAAATAATCCCGCAACATTCAATCCCCTATCCAACGAAAACTGAATCGTGTGTACAAAATCCAGAACAGCAGACTCAGTTGATCGTCCTGCTCTAAAACCGTATTGACTGTCAGTAATTAAGTTGAAAGTGTTCAGAAATTTCATTATCCTATCCATAACTATTCTCTCGAAAATTTTAGAGAATACGCTCAACAACGAAATAGGTCGATAGTTGGAAATATTTGTAGGGTCATTCTTCCTGAGAACAGGCAAAACAGTGGCATTCTTAAGTACTTTCGGAAAAATACCAGAACAGACTGAATCATTTATAAGATGGGCAAAATGATCAACTATATGCTCAGACATTAATTTCAATATTTTGGCAGATATAAAGTCTACACCAGTACATTTCTTATTCTTTAAGGCATTAATCGCACCTTTAACTTCACTACCATAAACTGGGTGGAAAAAAAAAGTTTTATAATGTAAAGGGCCGGCTGTACACATACCAACTTCATTAATACCATATGCTTGCTCTAGTGTTTTTTTAGCCACAGATGAAAAGTAACGAGCAAACTCATTCGCCACTAAAATAGGTTCAGAGCAGCAAACACCATCTGTGTTCAGAATAATTTTGCTATTTTTATTAGAGCTCTTTCCAGTCTCACGATTTACAATTTTCCAAACTGTTTTGATTTTATTGTCAGAACATTCTAAGAGGTCTTGATGATATGCCAATTTTGAGGAATTAATGAGTAACTTATATTTTCCTTTGTATATTTTATAAATTTCTGATAATTCAACTGACTTCGAATTAACCTGGAGCCAAAATAATTCTTTCAATTCAATACCTGCTCTTTTTATTTCATCTGTGATCCAACCTTTAGAATTCACTGACACTATATTTCTACTTTCCAATGGGCAATGTTCATCTATTAATATTTTGATTACGTTAATGAAAAATTCAAATCTATTTATTTCTGTTGAAGGTTGATACAATTCAACAAATGAGGTTTTAGAAATTGCATCAACAAGGCTATATAAATTGGCATCTGACATATTTCTACATAACATTTTTTTCGAGCTTTCCACAGGCACAGACCCAGTTTGATCGAAATAATAATCCAGCATAAAAGCCAAATGATCCCCAAAATGAGGAGCAAAGACATTTGTTTTACAATAATTTAGATCACAATTTGAGATAATATAATCAACCTTCGTAGACGTTGTTCTATCAGATCTGTCAGTAATTATGCGAGTAGGGCAATTAGATGTAATTTTCAGATTGAAACAAATTAAAAGATCGTCCAATAGTTGCTTTGATCTGACGTTTTCAGTTAAGTAGTCAATATTTAAGTCTCCACATAGGTATACAAGGTCATTTTGCTTTTCACAGTGTTGCAGGACAAAGGACATTTTTTCAAGAAATATTTCAAAGTTACCTGAAGGTGGTCTGTAAACACTTATAATTGACTTTGGAGGACCTTTTCGCATAAAACTCAACAAGTTTAGAGGTGCAAAGATCATGGAAGCTTATATCTGCCTTTTCGTTTGTTGTGCTACTAAGGCATTACACTTGGAGCTTGCGTCAGATCTAAGCGCAGATTGTTTTCTCGCGGCATTTCGACGCTTCATTGCGAGACGGGGTCGTGTGGCTCGTGTCCATACCGATGGTGGCACAAATTTCGTCGGTGCTAGCAATTACTTGAATAAAATAATGACATCGGTCGTCGAAGGGGAGAAAATTAAATGGTCTTTTAACCCTCCTGCTACACCACATTTTGGTGGTCTCTTTGAAAGCGGTATTAAATCTGTAAAGACGCACATATACCGGGTCGTTGGCGAACAAATATTAACCTACGAAGAATTCAATACCCTTCTGATTCAGGTGGAAGCTGTGCTGAATTTTAGACCGTTAACAGAGCTTAGTTCAGATCCCAACGATCTTTCTGTTTTAACACCTGGTCATTTTTTGACTTTAGAACCTCTTTCGACCATACCCGATCCTGATTTGTCACATCTGAATTTAGGTCGTCTTGATAGATGGCAATTGCTGAATAGATTGCACCAAGACTTCTGGAAACGTTGGCATAATGAATATCTACATTCGTTAAATCAAAGATTGAAATGGAACGAGAACACTGCTCGCGTTCAAATCGGAGATTTGGTTCTTGTTAATGACGAGAGATTGCCCCCATTGAAATGGAAAATGGGTAGAATTATAGAATTATTTCCGGGTAAAGATGGAATAGTTCTAGTTGCACCAGTGAAAACTGCTGATGGTATTTTTAGGCGTGAACTAACAAAATTGAGTCCACTTCCGAAATCAAATAATTAATTGGATTTTGTTTTTTTTTACATTTTGTAATTGTTATTTTTTTTTGCATTTTGTATTAACTTCTTTGAATTATTGAATTTAATTAATATACAGTTCACTTATATCGAAGTATTCGCGTAAATAACATGATGTAAGAACAAATTTGTAAGACCTGAACCTGCACAGGATATAGAAAAGATCTGGTTGCACCTGATAACCAGTTAATAATGTGTCATTGAGAGAAACTCTAGTGGAACTCTTACATGAGCCATCGAAAACTACTCGTACTGTTGTAGAAACGCTATCTTCCTTAAACACTGCATGATGGGGAAGGAAAAATTCAGGCTGAGCAAACTCATTGGTGAGAGGGAGAGAAACTATATTGCCATGCCCAAGAGAAACATTCTTCAATGAATTCTTCATAGTGTGCGTAGTATTGGAAATCTCTTGAAAATCTTTTTTTTAGTTTGCCAAACCTTTTTCGAGCGATGGCGAAGGAATCTCCAAGTTTCAGACTTTCTATTGGAGATTTTAATGGTAGGTCAACTTGAAACCTGCCATCCATTAAGACCTTGGTTGTATTGATGATCAATGTTTCTGCAGCTTTATCAACTGGAGAGAGGGGCATAGCCTTGGAGATCTTCTAGCTTCCAGAATCTTGAGACTTGCTGCTCAAGTTCCGACTCCTCAGATTCTAGAGAAAGCACGGAAATGCTGCTATGTTCATTTCGAGCTACACTCAAGAAAGATTGCTGAGCTTGTGTCTGTTGCTGAGATGGAAATGAAGCTACAACAACCCATCCCGAATGGGTGTTGATAAGAGTAGGTAGATTTACCATGAGAAAAACTGCCTTGGGAAAGTAATTCATAATATAGATCGGCATCGATGAGCATGTCGATATCTGAAGGTGTAGTGAAATCGGGATCCGCTAGTCTCAACTCACTAGGGACGTACTGAGAAACATTCAAATTGAATTCTGGAAGTTGGCATGTTATACTCGGAAGAATAGCATATTTTAATTTGAACTCTTGATATGGAGGTACATTTGAAAAGATAGTGGGATCTACCATTTTTGTTAGAATGATTTTTGCTCAATTCTATTCCTGAAACTATGGTAGAGTGGTTGTTAGGCACATAACCTAATTTCTTGACTTGCTAAAGGAAGTTTGAGATCCGTTGTCGAAAATGGTTCTGGCCTTGATTCTGTGCTCTTAAGAATTGTATAAGTAAACAGTAGCTGTGGCCAGAAGAACATGATTATATTTCGTGAAAATACCAGAGAATGCCTGAGAACCTTTGGGAACAATATATTCGACTTCCTGCCTGCAGTGTGATTCATGTTGGGCTTGAGATCCGGAATTTGAGGAGCGAGGAAGTCTTGATCGCGAGTTGAAATGCGAATTATTTGGGCTTGAGCTGCGAGAAGAAAGCTCAGCATAATGTCCCGCATAAGAAGAATTTTGTGAATTATGATACTGTGAGTTTTGATTGGGATGAAGCAAAGAATGATGGTTTTTGGAGCACACCATGCAAAGTCTATTGGAACTACATTGGGTTACTTGATGACCGTTACCTAGACAACTGAAGCAGAGTTTTAGAGTTTTTTAGAATTTACGAACTGTTCCCTTTCAATAATAGCCTTTAAACTTGTTGCAAGCATGAATTTTGTGAGATAGGTCATTGGAGAGAGAGCATTGCTGTGAATTCGATGAACCATGACTGTAAGCGATATGAAGAGAAGTTTTAGTGTGAGCTCTCCAATTTTTATTGATCACTGGTACCTTAGAATTACTCAGATTTTCAAAAACTAAACTTATTTTTGCTAAAAATTCAAAAAATTCATTCAAAGAAGGTAGTTGTTCACTATTTTGTTCAGTTTCAAACGCTCTCCTAGAAATGACGTCTGTCATTTTGCTAAAAAAATAAATGAGAAGGAATTATAGAGGTTCTGCCTCAGAATAACCCAGATTATACAAAGAATCTCAATTTCTTTTAAAATTGGTTACAAATTCTCTTACATTGGGTCATTGTAGTGGTCTCTCACAAGGAAATGAAATGAGAGTTGATCACTGTCAACTTGTTCTCAAAACTTTTTCTTTAAATACTTAGAGCAATTTCAAAATTCTTATCAATTACAGATAAACCTTCTATGAGTTTGAGTGGTTCATCTTTAAATATATAAACTTCTGAATTGCAGAAAGAGAGGTGTTTGATAAGATCCAAGCATCAAATAATTGAAGAAAATAAGTCCATTCAGAGGCATCGCCCTTAAACGGTTCAATATTTATCTGTGGTAAACTACAATAATATTACACTGTCCTTGAGGAATAGAAGATTTAACAATAGAGGCTGACATTTTTTCAATTTGGTGTTCAATTTTTCCAGCAATGGTATGGAATTTCACTTCTACTTCCTCACGATTTTTAGCATCAAAATTTTCGAAATTCGGCAAAAGTTCAATAGAATCCTGAACCTCATCATGACCTTTGAAAGCAACCTCAAGTGATTCGAGGTATCTTTTTAAAACCTTCGGATTTGATTCTGATTTAGAGTTTTGATCAAACCAATTGATAGTTCTAGTTATTTTTACTTTGAATATTGAGCGTTTAGACTTAAGGTAATTATAAGATACATTTTCCATTTTGAATACAACTTGAGTAAAATATTCTATATACAAAATATGAAGAAACTCAACAAAGTTGAAAGCAAATGAACCAAATTACAGAATGTCGAACACATAAAATTCATAATCTTGCTAACTTTACCAAAGTGAAATTTTGGGATCCGGCTTCCGAAGGACCAATTTATGCGGGTACAGAATTAGAAGAAAATAATTTTCACCCGCTTAAAGGAGAGTAGCACACTTTCTGAGTCTCTGGTTATAATCTTAGAGTAGATCCAAAAAGTATCTCTAGTAGAAAAAATGTCTGCAATGTGAATAAAACAAGTTTATAATTGAAACAAAATAATATATTCACAAAGAGGAAGAATTAACAATGTTCGGCACTTGAGAGTTCATATTCAATGAGAAGAAGAGTTTTTAAATGACTACATAATCCAAGGATTTGAACTTCTTTGCTCAATCTTGGGCACTTCAGGTAATACTAAACATTAAAGGAGACTGACCTCATTTTTCTAATTTAAAGTTCATCACAGCTATGCTTCAATCGTCCAGGGTAGATTTCTCGGAATAAGGTGCAGGTACTTCGGATGAAATTTTCACGAACAAATTGTAGTCTGGCAATATGCAATTGCTTCACAGATCACAACATTCTTGTTTCACTTGGGAGAATTGCAGCTGAATAACTCAAATTCCAATAAACTAGGGTAACTGACTGACCCAACTGGAGAAAATATATATGAGAGAGATAATGTTAATCGACAAGGAACTATTAGAGCTTAGAGTGCTGTATTCACTGGTGAAAAGTAAACTTACTGGGAAACTAAAACTGGCAAGACTGGTGGTCAAACTAGAACTCAACTGAGAGGGATTTTGAATTATTGAGAAAGATCGAACGAAGTACCTGCTCAGCTTAGGAATTCCCAAAATTCAGTCCGATAGAAAGCATTTTTGGTAGTAACGGCCGCGGCCCTAAATTCCCAGAAGAGTCGTTTGTTGCGAGAATATCACAACAAATGGCCTTCGATCTTTCCTGCCGTTAGTATCCCTGATGTAAATACAGTGACTATTGAAGTGTATTGAACCATTTAATCTTAAGTTGACATATCTCCAGAGAGTTCATTTTTGTGTATACAGACTGCGGATTATCTACTTTCAAATCATGAATTGATTGCAACAGTAATTTCAATGAAACGATACCTACCGAGTGAAAGGAAATGATACAATTGCCTTCTAGAACTACACTCCATTAATCCACTTATGTTGATAATATATTCTATGGAAATTTTCATTATGTAATTGACAAAAGGAACCAAGAATGTATACATCTCCGATCACAGGGCTCAGATGATTGAGGTCCGAATGTTCACTTCTAGACCAAATGGAAGTGAGATTAAATATATCAAAGATATGTCTCAGAAAATAGTTACTAATCAGTTAATTATTCATCCTGTTAAGACAGGGACGACGTGTTGTCCAAAGACACGGGGAACAGGCATTCGATGCTTTGAATAGATGGGTTGACAATACAGTGAAAATGTTTTATCCTCTAGTTTAGGAAAAAATAATATGAACACACACAGACGAACTGCAAATAATTCAGAGAAAACTAGATGCTGTCCATACAATGATGAACTGCTGAAGATGTGACAATACAATGAAAGCCTATCGTACATTCAGCACGTCATGCACGTATGAAAATGTTAGAGAGTTCATTAAATTTTAAATAGAGTGGTTTTTTATTGAACAGTTTTATAACGTTAGGTAAGTCCTGTTTTTGATCATACAAGGTTTATTCAATTTTAAATGTCGTATTTAATTCTTATGTGCAGGACATCACAAAAGTCTTGAGTATTCTTTTTTTTTTGGTCCGCTATCTTAGGTTCTCCACGTATTTTTCAGAGAAATATCTGATTAATCAACTTAACTTCTCAACTTTTTCAATATTCGTGCTATACTTTGTTGTTCAATGATTAGTGTTTCACGTTTCTTAGTTTCTACATTTGTCTGATAAATTTTTATCGTTTTGTGAGTCAGTACATTCAGGGATCACTGGAAACTGTGAAACATTATCGGCTCAAGTACTTATGAAATTTATTTTCACAGCTAATTTTGCCGGAACTGAAGATTTACCGAAGTACTGAACGAAACCGGCTGGAGTAGAAACTTTACCGAAGAAGTAAACCAAATCTACCGGAGTTGGAGTATTACCGAATTTGACATATCTTGCCGAGACTGAACAAATTTGCCGAAGGTGAATTTTACGATGAAGTAACCGATGTTTCTCTGAGGACTGGAGAGCATCCAATTCGTGGTTTCAACGTGTCGGCAAGTACCTTCCATCCACTACCCATAGTTTCTGCATTTCTGCGGCTTAACCCATTATCCATCTATAATATTTAATTTTACCGCATTATCTTCTCTTTGAATTCAATTGTATTCTTGGTTTCTGGTCGCATCTGGTTGCTTATGCTTTCATCGTGGCGATGCTTGGTTAAGCAGTTAATCTATTGGCTATCGATTTCGGCGTCACGCCATCATCAGGCCAGCTGAAAATACAAATATTATTGTTTACTCGACAATTTGATACATTAACTAACTCATAAAATAACTAAGATGGATTAATATTGCATTATATTATGTCTTTTTTCAGGTTAGGTTGGAAGTATGCTCACCGTCTCTGTAGTATATTAATCAGTGTACCTATTGATAATCTCTATTCTTGTATGTTGTCTTAAATGTTGTGTGATTTTGGAGGATATCCACATTCGTAGATTAGAAATTCTTTATGAATTCAATTTTTACCAATTTTTCCGTCTCTGACATGTGTATTGGAATTGTTCTAGAAAGAATGTCGGACAAGGAAATGCGGGATACGGAAGTGGGAGGAAGGTGGTGGTCGATGTGTCAGCGTCATTTAGATAGCGGGAAATTCAAATTATTCGGTGGTGTGTCGATAATCTTGAATATATTGTTGTTTCTATCGAACTCGGAGAGGTCGTTTAATAAATGCTGGTTGTTCTTATATTTGATAATTTCGTATTGTTCAAGTAATGTAAGTTTTTTGAAATTATTCTCTCTGTGTAAAATCTCCAAATTGTCCAGTGTCGTTTTGTGGTGTTGTTCCGTCAAATGGTTTCCTAGTGCAGAGTTCGGTCTGTTTTTCTGATGTTCATCAAATCGTTTTTTCATAGTACGTGTAGTCATGCCAATATAAAAATAGGGGCAGTCTAAGCATGTTATTTTGTATACACCACTCTGTTGTTCTTTTATTGTCTTGGATTTATTATTCATTAGAGAATTATCTAAGGTTTTGTGTCGTCTGTTTACCACGTTGTAACCGTATTTATTCAGTGAAAAATTCTTTAGAGATTGTAAAGAGCATAGAGTCAATTAATTTAGAACCACATCGAGAGTACATTTTGGTCTCATTCGATATTGTTAACTTATACACCAACGTTCCTGTGTCAAAATCCCTTGCACTCCTTAGAAAACATATAGATAAACAACTCGAATTCGACAATTACTATAACTTACATGACGAAGACCACACAGACAGATACAATTATACCCTTCCACTCATACCACGCTCCCCCAGTAAAAAGAACAGTATTCAGGTTTTTGTTGAACAGACTCTACAACATCCACCTTTCGGAATATAATTTCAATAAAGAACTCAAAATTATTTATCAAATTGGTGAAAATAACGGATATCAAAAAGAATTCATAGATGGCGTGCGTAGTTCAATAAGAAGAAAGAATATTATTAATAAATTATATCCCCACTATTCGATACGAAAACGTTTTATTTCCATACCATTTTATCAAAAATTCAACAAGAAATTCAGTCAAATTATGGATAAATACGGTTACAACGTGGTAAACAGACGACACAAAACCTTAGATAATTCTCTAATGAATAATAAATCCAAGACAATAAAAGAACAACAGAGTGGTGTATACAAAATAACATGCTTAGACTGCCCCTGTTTTTATATTGGCATGACTACACGTACTATGAAAAAACGATTTGATGAACATCAGAAAAACAGACCGAACTCTGCACTAGGAAACCATTTGACGGAACAACACCACAAAACGACACTGGACAATTTGGAGATTTTACACAGAGAGAATAATTTCAAAAAACTTACATTACTTGAACAATACGAAATTATCAAATATAAGAACAACCAGCATTTATTAAACGACCTCTCCGAGTTCGATAGAAACAACAATATATTCAAGATTATCGACACACCACCAAATAATTTGAATTTCCCGCTATCTAAATGACGCTGACACATCGACCACCACCTTCCTCCCACTTCCGTATCCCGCATTTCCTTGTCCGACATTCTTTCTAGAACAATTCCAATACACATGTCAGAGACGGAAAAATTGGTAAAAATTGAATTCATAAAGAATTTCTAATCTACGAATGTGGATATCCTCCAAAATCACACAACATTTAAGACAACATACAAGAATAGAGATTATCAATACACTGATTAATATACTACAGAGACGGTGAGCATACTTCCAACCTAACCTGAAAAAAGACATAATATAATGCAATATTAATCCATCTTAGTTATTTTATGAGTTAGTTAATGTATCAAATTGTCGAGTAAACAATAATATTTGTATTTTCAGCTGGCCTGATGATGGCGTGACGCCGAAATCGATAGCCAATAGATTAACTGCTTTATAGTGTGTGTTTAAGCGCGACAAAAGAGCAAGTGGACTGTATGAAATTCGAACAATAATAATAAATCAAATGATCAAAAAGTAACACCAGAACGATAATCTGACTCACCTTTCTTTCACTTTCGATCATAAACTTCACCGAATGTGAACGACACTCTCCAAAAATGCAACAAATCTACTATCGACGACGATGCGATCAAATCTCTTTCCCTTGTCTTCCATCTTCGGGAAAATATCTCTTCCCTCGAAATTCCGGTGTTGCCAGCATTACACATTGTGGTGCAAACAAGGGAAAACAAACAAAATATCCCGACATTGGTCTATTCGTTCCGAAATTCACAATCCAAAAAATATGCGAAACCCCAACATTCCGCTCACCAAAAATATCAACATATATTTTTTTTAAATAAAACCCGAGAAAAAAAAAATCAATGTACAGCTTGATTCAAGCAAAATAAAATAAACAAGTGCATACATACTCGAACCTCCATGTATACAAAAAAAAAAAATTAAAAAAAAAAATTAATTTGATTTTGGTAGTGGACATAATTTAGTAAGTCCACGTTTGAACTGACTATCAGGTGTTTTCACCGAAGCCACTCGAACAACTCCATCCCTGCCGGGATATAATTCCGTGATTCTACCAATCTTCCACTTTAATGGGGGAAGATTTTCATCCTTTATCAGAACTAAATCACCGACATCTATTCCAACACCGTCGCTCGTCCATTTCAATCGTTGATTTAAAGAATGCAAGTATTCAATGTGCCATCGCTTCCAAAAATCTTGGTGCAATCGAGTCAATAATTGCCACCTATCGAGATGATTGAAATTCAACGAAGTCAAATCAGGGTCTGGCAAAGCCGATAACGGTTCCAATGTCAAAAAATGACCTGGGGTCAAAACCGAAAAATCATTGGGATCTGAACTTTGTTCTGTCAGAGGGCGCGAATTGAGCACAGCTTCTATTTGAACTAATAATGTGTTCAATTCTTCGAAAGTGAGAATTTGTTCTCCTATTACACGATACAAATGTGTTTTGACCGACTTGATACCGCTATCAGCAAGACCACCGAAATGTGGTGTGCCGGGAGGATTAAACGACCATTCCAATTTTTCGTGTTCCGCAGCATCCCTCAAGATGTTCTTCAAATAATTTGCTGCCCCTACAAAGTTAGTACCACCATCCGTGTGAATGCGTGATACTCGACCGCGCCTTCCAATAAAACGACGAAAGGCGGCCAGAAAACAGGCATCTTACTTAGATCCGAAGCCAACTCTAAATGCAATGCCTTTGTAGCACAACAAACAAACAGACAAAGATACGATTTCTGCATTTTAGCCGATCGCAATCCGCTACTTTTGATGGTGAACGGACCACCAAAGTCGATACCCACGCACGAAAACGGTTTAGCCTGGGATATACGAAAGGGAGGCAAATTTCCCATCAATGGCTGAAAAGTTTTAGGATTCGTCCTGAAACATTTGAAGCATTTTGAAATAATACTGCGAATTGCCCTTCTAGGTGACAGAATCCAATACTGTTGCGAGAGCAAATACTGCAGTGTACGTAGACCAGGATGCAAATACTTGCGATGAAAACTTTCGATTATTAATTCCGTCAATCTATGTTTTCTAGGTAGCAAAATCGGATATTTCTTATCATAAGATAATCTACTATTAATAATACGACCGCCTACTCTGAGCAAACCGAAATCGCATAGAAACGGCATCAATTTGCGTAGAGGTTTCGAAAAAGGTAAACCTTGTTTCAACCGCTTTATTTCTTCCGCAAAAACAATACTCTGAACGCTTCTAACAACGATCATTAAAGCCGTATTCAATTCTATGGCAGTAAGAATACCACTCATCTTATGTTTATCTTTCCGAATATTATTTATGAATCTATAAAGATAGGCCATAATAGACTGTATTTTACTTAAAGACGAATATTTTTCTAATAAAGAAGAAACTACTCCATCTTCAACATGAACATTGAAACTATAAAGTTTCGTTTCCGATATTATCTCATCATCAGAGAAATTTTCTGCAATTCCATTGGAAACAGAAAAAACACTTCTAAGAAAAGGGGCCCCGCCCACCATAACGAATTATCTAAAAGCTCAGAGGGTAGACAACCTCTAGATCCGATGTCTGCTGGATTTTCACAACCATTAATATGATGCCAGCAACTAGGACTAACCTTTTCTTGAATAGAAGCTACTCTATTGGCGACGAAAGTCTTCCATCTACTTGGTGGAGACTTGATCCAACATAATGCAACATTTGAATCTGACCAGGCAAATGTGGAGAGTTATAGTGAAATTGGAAACAAATACCGATTTTATATAACTTAACATGTTACTTAACAACACGGCGGCACACAACTCCAATCTTGGTATCGATACCTTTTTTGAGGGAGCAACCTTTGTTTTTGCCAGAACTAATATCGACTTGTATTCGAACTCCGAAATTTTCACTCTCAAGTACGCAACACCAGCATAACCTCGTTCACTCGCGTCACAAAATCCGTGCAATTCACAAGATTTGGATCGAGGAATTTCTAAAAGTCTAGGAATTTCAAGATTTGAAAGAGACTCGAGTTCTGATCTATATTGATTCCATCGAGAAACGATATTCTCTGGAGGAACGTCGTCCCAATCTAATCCCAAACTCCATAAAATTTGGGTCAAATATTTAGCGAAAAATGTAATAGGTGCGAGAAAGCCTAAAGGATCAAATATTCTAGCTAACTCAGATAAAATAGTGCGTTTAGTGCATTCTTTAGATGAAACATTCACGGTATAACAAAATACGTCTTTAGTAGGATTCCATTTCAAACCCAAGACTTTAACAATAGAACTGTCGTCCAAATCAAGAGGAATCTGTTTAAATTCATCTGGCAGAAAACTAAGTAATTCAGAACAATTTGAAGCCCATTTCCTCAGAGGGAAACCGGCTTTTCCAAAAGCGCAAATCAATTGTTCGATAATTACACGAGCATCATCTAAAGAATCACTTCCCGACAGAACATCATCGATATGAATATCATTATTTAAAATTGAAATGACTAACGGAAAGTTACAACCCTCATCAATGGCGAGCTGTTTGATTACTCTATTTGCAAGAAACGGCGAACATGTTAATCCGAATGTAACCGTATTCAACGTATATTCTAAAAGTGGTTCATCACTAGAGAAACGCCAAAAAATACGCTGATAATCTCGAAACTTAGGCGAAACTATAATTTGTCGAAACATCTGCTTAATGTCAGCAGTAAAAGCAATACGATGTGTTCTGAAACGAGCCAAAAGACCCACCAAATCAGTTTGTAATTTGGGGCCGACGTACAACGAATCATTAAGTGACAACCCCGATGTGAATTTTTGAGATGCATCAAAGACTACTCTCAATTTAGTTGTCAATGAGTCAGGTTTTATAACGCAGTGATGTGGCAAATAATAGGATTTAGAATAATCCGTCAAATTTGGAGCAATGGTCATATGTCCCGAATTCAAATAATCACGCATGAAGTCATCATACTGAATTTTAAAAAACATCATCCTTGCTTAACCGATATTCCAAGTTGAAAAATCTTTTGATAGCTATCTCCCGAGAATCTTGAAAAAATGGATCCAAATTCGAAATAAAAGGCAAATCAACTATATATCGACCATCAACATCGCGAGTTGTAGTTTTCGAGAAGATATCTTCGCAGAGCCGATCATCCTCAGAAATGACATTATGTTCAGGTACTTGTTCCAACTCCCAAAATTTCTTTAGCGCATTTTCCAATGATTCTACTTCAGTTGGACATGAAACCAAAAATGATGTTAAACCACCACTATCAACAAAAGAATTTTCTGAACCGATTCGTCCAGTCAAAACCCAACCGAATAATGTATTGATAGCTATAGGTTCTCCAATATTATTTTCAACTTTACCTGGAATTAATATCTGAGCAAAGATATCCGCAGAAATGAGCATATCAATCGAACGCGAACTATGAAATTTGGGATCAGCCAATTTCAGAGAAGTTATATGAGGCCAATTAAACGAAGTTATCTTGAAATTTGGCATATCCGAACATATTTTTGGTAAAACAAAGACATCAACTTTTAATTCTTGCTCGGTGTCATAACATGAACTAATCGTACAAGTTGAAGATCCCTTGGGTACAACGGGAGAGCTACCAATTCCATGAATCGAAGTTGTCAAGGAAAATATCTCAAACCTAACTTATTCAAACATTTTGATGTTATGAAACTAGCCTGACTTCCATTATCAAGCAATGCACGAATTTTCCTTTTATTACCAAATGCGTCTTTTACCAAAATTTCTGCTGTCGAAAGCAAAACAAACGATTCTGACGATTTAACAGGAGAAATTTGCAGAGAAACTGCCTGATTTAAACTAGTTTGAGACTTATTATCAACTACAGCCTCAGAACTATCCGAATTATTTTTATGAATCAAAGAACCTGAAGCTGAAGTGCTCGGTTTATTTTCCAATGATCGATTAAATTCAACTCGCTCAAAATGTAGTAACGAATGATGTCTACTACTTCCACAACGTCCGCATGACGATTTACTCGGACAACTATTACAACGATGAGAAGATTGCAAACATTTTAAACACAACTGATGATTTTTAGCTAACAAAAATCTATCATATGGAGAGCGATTCTGAAAAATAGAGCAATTCAGGTTCACGTGGTTCGAAGATTTACAAAAAAGACATGTTAATTTTTCAACGGAATTTGCATCAGTTAAGAATGAAACCCGCGAACTATTATTTCTAACAACTTTAGGAGCACAAGCCGAATAATTATTCCTCTGAACTTGAAACTTATCATTCGATGATTCGACTGCCTCTAAGGCTTTACAATGATATGACAAAAATGCTATTAAGTCGACATATTGAGGTAATTCTACCTTACTGTGATCTAATTCAAATTTAGTTCTTGTTTTGAAATCAATTTTATCCAAAAGTATATTAAACAATGGAAAGTCCCACGAATCAACCGGAAAATCCAAATTGTCCAAAGCGGATAAATTTTCAGAAAATACATTTAACAATTTCCTCAATGAAGTTACATTCTCCTTTTCTAATTTTGGAAAACGAAAATTTCATTCCAATACGAAACTGCTAAAGGCCTCTTGTTATCATAACGCTTAAGTAAACTACCGAAAGCGATCGGATAATTGTCCCCTGACAAAGGTATTCCTTTAACTATTTCCAGAGCATCATTGGATGTACTACTCAAAAGGTACTGAAATTTTTCAATGTTGCTCAACGACAAATTTTTATCAACCAATGATACGAACAAATCACGAAAATTAGGCCATTCTTTCAAAACACCTCCAAAAGTGGGTAGTGAAATCTTGGGTAATCTAACGTGCGATACTGTAGGTGGAGGAGTCCCCGTTTCACTGTTTCGATTTACCCTTTCAACCAAATTATAAAAGATAGATTTAACAGTGAAATATTGTTTATCTACTAAAGAACGAACATCTTCCTGTGTTTGAAGAACTTCTTCACCCTCATTTGCCCTCGCACTATCAATCTTGAAATGGCTAGCTTCGAATTGTTTATAAATTGACTCTAACCTATTCATTCGCATCTTCAGCTCCGAAATCAAAGCGGGATCGTCCTGAGCATCCTGCGCTACCTCTAGGATTTCTCTAATACGATTAGAAGCGGTCTTACGATTGGCATAAGGAATAGCTAACGCAGACGCGTCAGATGGCATCGCGAATAGTTTTCTGAAACAGGAAAATGCAAACCAACTGAACAAAATTTGGCAACAACGCTGAAACAAATGCCGATGATTTATTCCAATATTCAAGATAAACGATGGAACTCTTATCGTGAAAACGAAATATGAACGTTTTTTCGTCCGTTCGAATATGTATGCACATATGCAGCTGTAGTCACTTTATATGATATGAACGTTATCGAGTTCAATTTTCAAACGATTTTTGAAAATAAACTGATCAAAATCGAATTAATTTGACAAAATATAATGGAATGAAAATCAATTTTTCTCAAAAACGAATCAGGCGCCGAATGGACCAATGTTTAAGCGCGACAAAAGAGCAAGTGGACTGTATGAAATTCGAACAATAATAATAAATCAAATGATCAAAAAGTAACACCAGAACGATAATCTGACTCACCTTTCTTTCACTTTCGATCATAAACTTCACCGAATGTGAACGACACTCTCCAAAAATGCAACAAATCTACTATCGACGACGATGCGGTCAAATCTCTTTCCCTTGTCTTCCATCTTCGGGAAAATATCTCTTCCCTCGAAATTCCGGTGTTGCCAGCATTACACATTGTGGTGCAAACAAGGGAAAACAAACAAAATATCCCGACATTGGTCCAACATTTGTTCCGAAATTCACAATCCAAAAAATATGCGAAACCCCAACAGTGTGTTTTTATTTATAAATACCCTTAATGATATGAAGATGAGCACACTCATGGAGAAATTCATCAATAAGCTTGGTTAAGCCTCTAAAACCTGAGGTATCTAAGGTTGAAGCCACAAATTGGATGCTCGTTCCTGTTGTGGTCACCTGTTGTCGTTTTTTTTTTTAATTATTCATTTCCATCCCTATCCAGGTTTCTCGGTTACTCTGCCCTGAAGAAGCCAATAAGCAGAAACACGTCTTGGCAAGTACCTTCCATCCATTACCCATATTTTCTGCATCTCTGCGGTTCAACCCAGTATCCTTCTACAATATTTAATTTTACCGTATTATCTCCCCTTTGAATTCACATTATTATTTAGGTATCTGCATCAATATTGGGATGTTTTGTGAGCTAAGCTGCTGCATGAAGAAAGCACTGATTTATGAGTAAGTTGTTCTTATAGATATTAGTAAAGTTAATTGGGATTAAATATTTCCAGTTTTTAACAACACTGGACCAAACAAGACCTCTGTTTTGTGGAGATCATTACATCTTCAATTATTTTTGACTTATTTAACGTTAGTATAGAAAATTGAAAGTTTTTTGTGATAAATTTAAGACTCGATGATGAAATTGTACCTTATTTGTAAGCGTTAACATGTTTGCCTGTAAAAAATAATACAAGATAAATTTTCAATATTTTAATGTATTCAACTATTCCTTCTCTTTAATATAAAGTGATGGGTAAATGTGTGGAACCAAGTAAAAATCTCTTAATTATAAGAGATATAGAATGTACACAGAAGTATGAAGTTCTGATATCAGCAATATACTCATCACCAATGCCAATATTTCTTCTTAACTAATATGAGTAATTTTTGAAAAGCTTTCAACAACCGGTTGATAATATGAGGTGACTGTAATGCAAAGCAAACTCATTGGCATCATGACTAACAACTCCCAAAGGCCAAAGGTGCTGGCCAACAGACCGAAACAAAATTTCCGAGGTCTTGGAGTTTTTCGTCACGAATGGAATCAACAATGTCCACATACAAACGGAATCCTATCGTCCAGAACTTTCGACTGACCATTCGCCGGTCCTGATAAGCCTCCACAAAATACCCAAGTAGTATGAAATTAAATTTTCATTAAAGACAGAAAAAACCAATTTGGTTGATGACATTGAAGCCGCTGCAACCAACATAACAAAAATGATCCAAAAAGCAGAATGGAAAAGGATCCCAACACACTCAAGAATGGAAGAAATTCAAATGACTTTACCTCTTCAAATTTGGAATCTGCGAATGGAAAAACGAAGATCAATACGGAAAAGGTAAAGAACACGGAATCCGCTTGATAACACATAATACTGAATAAACTCACCTGAAGACTACGTGAAACCTACTACAACGTAAAAATTTCCAATTTCAACAATGCTCCAAATATAAACGATAAAAGGAGCACAATACCTGGAAGGCTATGAGAATATTCGAAAGGGCTTCTTTGTGAAAATCTCCGATCAAAATGGCCAATAGAGAGAAGGCTGCCTCAGATGAAGAAAAATGCAATACACTTGCCATACATCTTCCACATGACATCACACCAATTAACGACAAAAATGAGCACAGTATCTGAAAGACTATGGAAATAGTCGAAAGGCCACCTTTGTGAAAATCTCCGGTCAAAATGGTCAATAGAGAGAATCTATACTTCGAACATAACGGAGAATGACAACACCACTATAGCATCTTTTGCAGATGATATAACTTTACTTGCATCTGATGAATATGCCAAAACAATTCCAAACAATCACAAGGACACCTGGATGACTTTGGACAGTGACATCGAAAATAGCAACTCAGCATCAATGAGGCTAAAGCAGTTCAAGTAACATTCACAACAAGACATGTCTCTCTGTCCAAATTTTCGAAAAGGAAATTCTAATCTACACTAAAGCATACATTTGGACCCTCGCCTCAACTGAAGACAACACAACAATCTCAGAAGAATGAAATAATTTTAAAATTACGAAAATTGTATTGGCATATAGGCAGGAAGTTCAAATTAGACCTTTTAAATTGACTACTAATTTACAAAGCAATCATCACACCAATATGGAATGGTATGGCATCGAATTCTGGGGTTGCACCGCGCCATCAAATATTCAAATCATACAAAGATCACAATCAACTCTTTCTACGTTCATTGGTTATTGCCCCCTGGTGTGACAACAACCACACCATCCAGGAGGATTTAGGAGTCCCATATGTTAGCACAGAAATTGGAAACCGCTCGAAAAAGCATCAACAGAAGCTACAAGGACATGGCAACCAACTGACGGAAAATACATTCAACACACGAACATTGAAGAGGACATGGTCGAACAGCCTAACTGACCGATCACACCTAAATATCCCTCCATGTGGAATAATTTCTCTTACTTTGTACATACATTAAATTTACTAGATACTTTCGAAGGTAGATTGTAAATCTCAAGAGGTACTAAAAAATAAAGAAAAAAATTACAAATACAGTATTTCAGGACGAATGGAAACAGTTTCGTATTGTGTGTTACGAAATTTGTATATTGAGAATTTATGAGACCGACCCAGTATACAAAACAAAAATGACGTACCAGATAATAGTTTCTGTAGCAAAAACATTCAACTAAGAAACTTGGTGCAAGTTTTTTCCTTTTAAAAACATAGGATTGTACGGAATAATCATCAGTGCGCTTAACGAGTGACAGTAATTTATGTATTTTGCTTCTGGTAAAGTTAAACATAGAGTAGTGCTGGGTTGTCCACATCTTAACCCTACATTGCATGATTTTTTATTTCAAATAAAAATATATTTATAGGATGGAAAATAACAACAGAAATATGGGAAAAAAAATAAAGAAAATATATATTTGAGAAGATAGACTATATATGATAATAGTAATTTACGTAACAAGTCCGGAAAATAGGGTTTTTTTGGACGAATAGACAAAATTCTAGGACGAGCGCAAGCGAGTCCTAGAAGTCTATGAGTCCAAAAACCATTTTCAAACGTGTTGCGTACAATATTTTTCGGCAACCGTCTAGAATAACAAATCAATGAGACGACACATTTCTTTTTATATATTTTAATTCTTATTTAAATTAAACAGAACAGAAAATATCACATATTAACAGAAACATTCTAATTCTTATTTATATTAATATTTATATTAAAATTCGAGCAATTACTGATATTGAAGGGATTCAATTTGTTTGAAATGCCTGGTATATTTAAATTCCTTTTGTTGAAGCCACAACAAGATGGCAAAGTTTCCGTTTCGCATCGATTATTTTCTTCTGGTGATTTTTGAATGGTCTTGGCAATTTTAATTTTGTTTTCAAGGGAATTATCTATATATCCTTCAGCCACATTGGTAGACTTCCAGCCACCGTGTCTCTTCAAATTTGTGATGTTTCCACCATTGTCAGCAAATAACGTCGCCGAAGTTCGACGAATGCTATGGCCTGTGTAATTTTAGGATTGGGTAAATGTAAAAACTCTGCGATTTTCATTCCGAGACTCCCGAAAGTGTGGATACCAACAGGCTGAATCGAACATTTTCCCTTTTTGTAATTCACGAATAATCTGTTGTGTGGAGTATGAGATGGCCGTAAAGATAAATATTGTCTATACAACAGCAGGTTTTCTTGCCCAATTACAACAAAAGTTCTCTCAATATGTGTTTTGGAATCCGGTATTTTCACAAGCAACATGTCTTCCTTATCGTTTATTAAATCAATCGACATTTTTGTCAGTTCTTCTCTTCTGCACGCGCCGGCTAACCCAATAATTGTTGCTACCTGAAAAGTAAGTTGATACTTTTATATCCTACAATCGTAATATTTTGTTAAAATCACCTTCAGCATTAGATATGTATCATTATCCGCTTCTCTAATGAATTTGCTGATCTGTTCACTGCTGAAAACTTCTGATTTTTTGGCTTTGTAACCAACATTCTTCCTTTAAAGAAATGCGAGAACTTTTGGGAAAATGGCTATGTTCACATTTTTCTTTACTAAAATGGTACTTTTCAACATAGAGTACATGCTCCACAGAGTGGAGGATTTGACTGTTTCTGATTTATGCGCCAAATAGGCCAACATTACATCCTCTGTTATAATTTTGCATTGCTTCATCTCCATCCATTTCGTGAACGAATCATACACGTTTTCATACCTTGATTTTGATTTTTCAGGCAATAATTGTGCTGTAGCAGCGGCTGCTATATTGGAAATTTCCCAAGGCACATTTTCATTGTCACTATCACTGCTGCTTTCCATATTTTAATGCGGATTGGGATTGCGATCAGAAAACATGCAAATTCTTGACAACTAATTTTATATGAACTGTCAGCCGTTTTCTCAGTGCTATGGTAACTTCATTTATCAAAAATATACCTACCAAGATTTTCATATTTACTATGATCAAAACGACGTGATTCTTCCCGGCCTAGTCCGGGAAGTACGTACTTCCCGGACTAGGCCGGGAAAGGCTTCTTTCTCAAAGAAAAAGCGTCCGGAAAGTGGGTACTTCCCGGACGGTTGCCGAAAAAAAAAATGTTTGATTCAAATCTGCATCACTATGCGGTAGTAGTATAGATCTTATATCTGAGTAATACAAAGAATCTTATTTCGAGTGAAATACAGAGAAACAATTCTTGTCCTTATTGAAACACAACGAAATACCACATTTATCACGCACAACGTATGTCTGTGCACGGCACTCTGGCAATTTGCACCTGAGACGTGTGGCATTCCCCTTGGGGAAATGGCTCAATTTGTCCAGGCAAACTTCCTTTGGGGGCATTCGTGCGGCATTTGGTTTATTTCTCAGGTTTTCGATGCGAGCTTGTATTCCCGAAGGCCTTCCCCTTGTGCTGCCTGCCGAACAACCAAGTTTACACAAAGTTTCTGCCAATTGAACACGAAAATTTGCCAACTTCATTGTTTCCTCTCCAGAATGGCATCGTCGATACAACAACCAAGCATTCCCTACCGACATATCCACCAAATGATAAAAAAGCCGCATATACCATTTTCTTGAACGCATCCGTATCTTATACCTGCCAATCAAGCTATCTAAAAGGTCGACACCTCCCATATGAGAATTATAAACTTTTACTGCAGCTGGACAGGGTACTCTTATTCTTTTTTTCTGTTTCCTATCATATCTTTCAACTTCTTCAATGGGATAAGTACCAACAAAAGTGGAAGCCAGCGCCACCATTTTATTATCTTTCCAATAAATATTTGAAAGATCAACTCCTTCATACATAGTAACAAACTCTCCCATTGATACACGCGGTAATTTTTTTCCACAAGCTTGGTTGGTATTTTACACTCAGGGATGCGGTTGCGACGTACTGTACCAAGCGCATGGATCCCATTCTTAGCCAAATAGCTCAACAGTGGCAGTGCTGTGTAGTAATTGTCAAAGAATACCTTATGGAAAACGTTTCTTGGTACGGGTCTAACTAAATGCACGACAATGTTACTACTGGCCCCCAGATCAGGTTCATTAAGTAAACGCTTTTCAGGAAGATTTTCAGACCCTGTATATATCTCAAAATTGTAACTAAATCCTGAGACACCACGAAGACACCATATTTTGAAGCCCCACTAATGGGGCTTCAGGGGAAGATACTGCTTCATATGGTGCCTAGTTTTTGTGGCACATATTTGTTAGTCTACAGACAACCCTTCTTCGAATGGAACCTTTTGAAAATTTGTCAGAAGCGTGTCGATAACTGGTCTCAACTTATGTAATTTATCATTTCCCGCTGCATGGCTGTCATTATCATTGAAATGTAAGATAGAACGAATCTTTTCAAACCTGTTGACAGGCATGGTCTGTCGCACGATTTCTGGACCAATAGTATCATTCCAATATAACCTTACGTCGCCAATGAACACAACTGAAGTGATCAAGCAAATACCTAAATAGTTGTTCAAATCATTTTTGTTCAGTACAAAAGGTCTAGAAGTATCTTTTTGTGTGCTAAATCTTATAGACTCTTCTACAATCCTGTCTAGCAAGGCATCGTCGAAAGAAAACTTGAAGTACTGATATGGGGTCTCGAGCTGAAGGATTTCTGGAGATAAATCAGTATTTCCACAAAAAGTTTGTGGAATACCTCCCAGTTTTCGTTTTCGCCATGAGACCTTCCGGTGCGTAGAAGATGTTGAATTGTCTGGCTCTGACTCCAATTGAGATACTTCATTTTCCTGAAACAAAGAAATGAAGGCACGATGCACCAAAAAAGAATGAACTCACATCTTCAGATGGAGGATCATCTACTAAAACACTTGTTGGACGGAACTCATCTTCACTATTATCTTCTAGGTCAATTTGATCGGGAATTTGTTCATTATAATCAAGCCGTACCCTTCTACGTCTTGGATATGGAATTTTAGGTGCCCTTTTTCTGTTCACTTTAGAATTTGTTTGACTGGTCGTCGGTTCTGAGTAGCTAGGTCCAGGAATTGGATTTAGTTGATTGCCATGGACCTCTGTGTCTTCCTGAAATTGCATCAATATAATATATACGCCCTAAGATTCTCCTAAAATCACTTACTTCACATTCATCACTTTCCACCGCTGAATAACCTTTGTGATCATTACAAAAAAATCATTATCGAGGGTGTCTAATAAATTTTCATCAATTTCCATATCATCTTTACTGTCAATTGGCAATGAGTCCAATAAATCGTACAATTGGGACGACGATAAATTGTTCAGAGGAATTTTGTCACTCATCTGTTTTGAAATAATCATAAAGAAATCAAAACCCGAAACCAATGTGTTACTACCATGCACTGAGACCACCTCTGCATGGTGATTCAAATATGAATCATGTATTTCATTCGTTATAAAACTATTCAAATATAATATACATATACTATATTTCATTTCATTCTATATACTATAAGTTTGTTAAAACGATTTTCGTCATACTTACATTAACGTTTTCTTGCAGAATATTCACACTACAAATTTCACCTTACACTCTAACCCCCAAATTATAACGTGCGCTCTTACGAATGACGAATACGGACGGGATTATACGATTTGGGCAATCCCGCCTGACTGGCGTACTTGTGAATGATGTATATGTATTTGACTCGATATGCAACAGTGGTCCGAAATTCCACGTGCTGAGATAATATGAACGAATAATTCGGTTGATGCATATCTGCATCATCATGCAATGTAGGGTTAAAACATACCACATAAAATGAAGCGAGGTGTTTAGGTCGTTCATAACGCGATAGAGATTCGGACAAATTATGTACTACTACAGATACGTACTGATGACGGGTAGATGAGGCGAGCTGTCGTTGACTCGTCACACTTCAAAAAATTCGATGTAAAAGGGGGATAACCCCGTTAGATTTGAAGCTGTTTATAACATTCACCTCTGTCAATCTTGGCCTGGCGGACGGGACTTCATTCCTTTCTCCTTTCTTCCTCTTTCAGATCCATTTGTTGCGTTTTCCTCAATCGCTTCTTGCGTCTCATCGGAATATGTAATATTAGGACGTATGAATTGAGGTGGTTTATTTTATAAAAATGAGTTGCTTTTGTTAAACGGGAACGAAGAAAGGCGATAGCTCGTTCACACATAGCTATTGATATTGCTGCCATTTCTGACCTGATGAACTTTACTTTCAAGGTATCCTCATGCAAAATAGTCAAGTGGGCTAAGGTCGGGTCTACTGGAAGGCCAGTTGATGTTACGCATTCGCGAAATGAGTTAATTAGGGAATAATTAGTCAACAACTCCCATTGAATCATTTAAAGTATGGCAAGGGGTCCCATCTTGCTGAAACCACGTTTCTGAATTGAAACCTGCAACTCTGGGACCGAAAAATTTCGTAATATATCGTAATGATGGTCACTATTCACATTAACTGCTCGGCCTCGTTGATCTTCATGAAAATAAGGACCAATTATGTCTTTAGCAGACACAGCGGACCAAACCACGACCTTTGGACTATGTAGGGGTCGTCATGCTTCTCCACTGCCCAATATCGACAATTCTGCTTAACATGACCATTCAGGTGGAAATTCACTTCAACACTAAACAATTTGTTGTTAAAGTTGTTAAATCACTGCAGCATTTCAGTCGCAAAATTCAGTCGATTAGTATAGTCCGCGTCTTTCAATTCTTACACCAATTGAATTTTATAGGCTTCTAGATATAAGTCTTTCTCTAAAATCGAATTTGAACACAATTTTTTGATGTTCAACGCTTGTCTATCGTCACTGGGCTCGAGGCCTGTACGATATTCCGCACGGTAGAGACTTTGAGCAGTCACTATTGAATCACCATTACGATAATACGCTTGTAGGCAAAATGCGCGATGCATGCATGAGTACAGTTCCCTCGTAACTGAAACTCCACAAAATGGCGGACGCCACGAACCCCTTTTAGACGCGACGCGACGTTCCGAATATGGTGCTAAAACAAATACTCGATACCCTTTCTGGACACGTTGTATAATGTCCAACATCGAATTCGAACGGCCTGGGTGCACCCTCGAAAACTTCCGATGATATTTCCAAAAATATCTAGGTTGCTCTCCAACATCTGCTTATGGAAGCCGTTTTACCATATACAGGAAATGTGAATATTTACAAGCAAACTGTTAGGCCGCTTTGAATGGAGTTACAGGAAGAATTGTGTTTCTTCTGCAGTTGCTTTTAAATGTGAGATTTTACTTTATGATATTTAAATTAATGTCTCATTTTATAGTACATATATCCATACTTTCTGAATAAATTTGTTTTGACTATTGAGCATTTTCAATTCTGAAATGCTATAAGAACAAAATTCATACAAACTTTCGTATCAGGAATATTAATCAATTTATGAAACAAACACGCTTTGTGACAATATGACAAATAAATGATCTACTGCTCGTAGAGAGATGTTACTATGTGAATTAGCCTACTTAATTCAATAATCCAAATTTTATATTGAAACTATATCATTTAAGATATATGAATGAATCTCTGATCGATAAATGATGTTTGGTTCAAAACGTTGATGAACATTCTGTAAAACTTCTATAGTTGTCTGTTGAAATTCGCTTTTATGTGTATCTATATACATATATTCTTTTGAACTATTGGCTTGAAAACAAATGTTAGCTGAGCTTCGTGACGGGGTGCCATACAATTCGGTGTATGACATATGGAGAAATTGCAGTTAGCTTTAAATTTCATAGTTGAGAGAAACACCAATAGATGGCGTCAGCGTCAGTTCTCTTATCATCAACAATATCTCGTCATCATCTATAATTCTATTATTTGTTTTATATTTTTGTACTCCTTTCTTCCTTATTATGAGATTTTGTAATGTTAATATGATGATTTGTGTATTTATGTATAATTTGGGATAAGCTTTTTGTTGTTTGTGTTCTAAATTAACCTTCTATGGTTGAGTTTTGTGACGTCCCAGAGCTGGCCGTTCTTTTCATTCTCTTTCGTCTCGTCAGCTGTTGAAGCAACATAATCTAACTGGGGTTATGTTGTATGTAAATATATAACGTTTAAACTATATTTGTCTAGTGTTTTTTATGTGAACTTGCAAGTAAACCAGCGCAGGCCTTTAAAATAATACAGTCCACTATATCCTAAATTTTCCATGGTCCTACGTGCCGCATTCAGCGTATTCTGGTTTTGAGTAAAATTCGTTATATCAAAAATCTAGTGACCTTTCTGTTCTTGAGTATTGGAAACCAAGAAAGTGCTAGAAAAACTGGTGACCTTTCTGTTCCTGTTTTAATGAAGACATCATAGGAAACCAAGAAAGTGCCAGAGGAAGCAAGTACACCTTTCAAGTTAAAGAAAACTAGTGACCTTTCTGTTTCCGAGTGTTGGAAACCAAGAAAGTGCTAGAAAAATCACGTTTGAAGTCTCCAGAAGAATTCCTGTTACCTGTCCTCGTGTGTGAGAACAAGCCATTTGTTGAAAATCAAGAAAGAGCCACAGGAATCCATTTGTAAAGTATACTTTTATACCTGCCAATTCTATTTGAGTCAACAAATTTAATTATTATTAAGTAAGTATTGAACGATTATTTGGGCTATTACCATCATCTATTGTATATGTAATGTTTTCCGACGTTTCGATAGACATCTTCTTCTTTATCAAGGAGGAAAAGTAAAAAACCTTTCGAAAATTATCAATCTTCAAAAAGTCAATATGACAGAAGTCATGAAAGGAAAATGAACAATGTTATATACTCATCTGTGATATGATGATCTTTTTAAGTTGGATCGAACTATCGGCGTCCAAACTTCTGGCAGATCTATAGATGGAGCACTTATGGAATCTGGTGTTATTTTCATAAATGCTGCTTCTTTGATTTTTCTTCTTGCAAGTTTTTCTTCTTTGGATATTATTGATGCTTCATCCCATTTTATACGATGATTCTCATCTACAGCATGTTGGACTAACCTGGATTTGTCGCTGTCTAGTACTCGTAGAAGCTTCTGATGTTCTTTTATTCGTACATTCAGAGGGCGTTTAGTTTCTCCGATGTAAGATCTTCCGCACTCGCAAGGTAATTCATATATGCAGTTCTTTGTCCTTTGTGTCTCATTATTAGGCTTAACTTTTGTAAGTTTAGCTCTGATAGTGTCTAAAAAAAACATTACATCCACAATAGATGATGGTAATAGCCCAAATAATCATTCAATACGAGCTCCATCATCAACAATATCTCGTCATCACTTAAGTAAGTACTTAGCATATTTTGTTAATTATGGATAGAACACTCATGAGAAAACGTGCCAGTTTAAAAGGAAGAATCACAATCATTTCGAAAAAATTAGAACCCTTCATCGGGAAATTCGAGATGGATTCATCTTCTTTGAGCGAAGAAGATGAATTGTTGTTAGAGGTTTCAAAGAAAAGTTGTCATTAATTGATGATAGTTTTAATGAAGTTCAATCACAGATTGAAGAATCCTGTGAGGACTGTCAATTTGAGACACAAATGAACGAGAGGAAAGAGTTTTTTGACCATATGAATAGGTGTCAGAGTAAAATCATTTTAATCTGAAATAAGAGAAATGTTTCGAATAATGATGTCAAGTCTGAGGTAGAGTCAAGGGTGCAATTACCAGTCATAGACTTACCTAAGTTCAATGGAACATATGAGGGATGGTTGAGTTTTAAAGATATTTTCCATTCTCTCGTTCATTCAAATAAATCTATTAGTGAGATACAAAAGTATCATTATTTGCGGGCCAGTTTGAATAGTGCCACTTCAAAAATGATAGAGTCCCTTGAATTTTCATCAGAAAATTATACTATTGCGTGGGACTTACTGTGTAATCGGTTCGACAATAAAAAGTTATTGATCAATAACCATATTAAATGCTTATTTAATTTGAGTCCCTTGAAAAGAGAATGTTCGAAGACACTACTCAGTCTCATAGATTCTCTCTTCAAACATTCGAGAACATTAAGCAATCTTGGTTTGAATGTGGATTCTTGGGATCCCTTATTAATTTATTTGATTACTACTAAACTCGATAAAGTTTCAGCATGTGAATGAGAAAAGGTGAAAACCAATTTAGACCTGCCCACCCTTAAGGAATTCACAACCTTTTTGAAGAATAGAGCTGATTTGCTGGAATCATTAGAACAAAATCATGAAGTCGACCAAGATAAAGTTAAAAAGGAATTTAAGGGAAAGCAAGTCAGAAGCTATTTGGGTAAGACTGATAAATTAAAACCAAAGTCAGTTAAGTGTTTCTTCTGTGATGGGAATCACACCATTTATAATTGCTCAGATTTTCTAAAATTAAGTATTACTGAGAGAGTCGAGAAAGTCAATGAATTAGGTCTGTGTCAGAATTGTCTTTGTAGAGGACACAGACCTAACGAGTGTCGACATAATGCTTGTCCAAGTTGCAAGGAAAAGCATAATAGATTATTGCACTTAGAAAATTAAAGAGTTGCCCTTACAAGTTTGACAAACTCGTATGTTTTATTGTCAACGGTGAAAATTCATGTCACAGACAAGTATGGAAATAAACATATCTGCCATGCTCTCTTGGATTCGGGATCCCAATCAAACTTCGTTACTAAAGATTTAGTTTCAAAATTGAAATTACCTTTGTCCGATGCACATATAAGTGTAACGGGAATAAATTCAGTGTCACATTTGAATAGACAATGTAATGTTTTGGTGGAATTATTGACTAGAAATTACGCGATGAATTTGAATTGTTTTGTCTTACCTAAAATAGCAGACCGACTTCCTAATGAACCGTTAAACATTTCAAATTTAGATATGACCCATAATGTACAGTTAGCAGATCCGGAATTCTATCAACCAAAAAAGATCGATATGATCATTGGATCGTCCAACTTTTGGGATTGCTTAGAACCGCAGCAGATCAAATTGAAAAAAGGATATCCGGTTTTACAAAATACTGTCTTTGGCTTCACAGTTTCCGGTTGTTTAAGTAATAACAATGTTCCGAACATTAAAACCCTGAATTTATTTGCAACTGCTGAGAATGATGACATTAATTCATTATTGCAACGGTTTTGGGTGGTTGAAGAATTGTATAATAAAAATGAGGTATTTTCTTCTAAGGAAGATATTGCGTGTGAAGAAAGTTTTAAATCAACTTTCTCTCGTAATGAACACGGTAGATTTGTGGTGAAGATTCCTTTTCGAGATGATATTAGTAAGTTGGGTGATTCAAGGGCAATCGCAATTAAAAGGTTGTTGTCTCAAGAGAGGAGGTTAGAAAAAACTCCTGTCCTTAAGGAGCAGTACCATGATTTCATGAGAGAATACTTAGAGTTAGGACACATGAGTTTAGTGAGCGACATAACGCATGATAAGGTATCATTCTTTCTACCCCATCATCCTGTTCTTTGTGAGGATAGTCTCACAACAAAAATCAGAGTTGTATTTCATGGGTCATCTTCCACTACATCAGGTTATTCATTGAATGATCTTCAACATGTTGGGCCTCCGATTCTTGGCAATCTTTTCAAAATGTTAGTTAAATTCCGTGAATTTCCTATTGTTGTCTCTGCAGATATAGCCAAAATGTATCGGCAAATACTTGTTCATCCAGATGATAGACCATTGCAAAGAATAGTTTGGAGATTTGACAAACAGAATGATATTCAGGTGTATAATCTTAACACTGTTACGTACGGTCTAACAAGTGCACCTTACTTAGCTATGAGGTGCATTCAACAGCTTGCAATCGATTCGCAAGATCAGTATCCAGCTGCTTCTAAAGTTTTTCAGGAGGATTTTTATGTGGATGATTTGATTGCCGGATTCAATAGTGAATCCGAAGCTATTCAGGTTTGTGGCGACATTTCAAAGATTTTAAATTCTGGGTGCTTCGAGTTGCAAATATGGAGATCTAATAACCGAAACTGCTTGAGTGATTTTAGACCAGATTTGCAATCGTCAGATGTTTTAACCATCTGTAATAAAGACACAAAATGCTTAGGTATCCAATGGTTCTCTGATAGTGATGAACTCTCATTTCAATTTCCCGAACCCATTTTCTCGACTCAATGCACTAAGCGTCATGTCTTGTCGGAGATATCAAAA
The DNA here is from genome assembly GCA_030674115.1 of Micraspis discolor. NCBI lineage: Eukaryota > Metazoa > Arthropoda > Insecta > Coleoptera > Coccinellidae > Micraspis > Micraspis discolor. The sequence goes on along the minus strand of JARTUT010001758.1, from coordinate 217,376 downwards.
GTTTTTGACCCTTTAGGTGTATTGTCACCTACTGTTATTGTTGCGAAGAGGTTAATTCAGAAGTTGTGGACTCTTCGATTGGATTGGGATAAAGAGATACCTGATGAATTGAGAGAAAGGTGGTTAGCCTTTCAACAAGATCTGGCAAAAAAGACAGTCCGAAATTGTCTTAAATGTTTTAAATTTTCCCCGAAGTCTCAATCAGTCATCATGGGTGATTTGCCTGATTTCAGAGTAACACGCTCCTTTCCATTTCAAACGACTGGTGTAGATTACGTGGGTCCGTTTTTAATAAAAGACAGAAAAACAAGAGGATGCAAAATATCAAAGGCTTATGTTTGCTTGTTCATATGTTTAGGTGTTAAGGCAGTGCATCTTGAGTTGGTTTCAGATTTGACATCAGACGCTTTCATTGCTTGTTTACGAAGATTTGTTTCACGAAGGGGTGTTCCATCTGATATGTTTTCAGATAATGGAACTAATTTTGTCGGTGCAAATAACACTCTGCAAGAATTATATCAATTCCTCAAACATGATGAATCTTCCATTTTGAATTTCGCTGATGAAAATAATCTAAAGTGGCATTTTATTCCTCCTAGCTCACCTCATTTTGGAGGTATTTGGGAAGCTTATGTAAAGTCTTTTAAGACTCATTTGTACAAAGTAATTGGATAAACTATTTTAACCTTTGAAGAATTTAGCACTGTGTTGACGCAAATAGAATCTGTTATAAACTCCCGACCTTTGTATCCCCTCTCTTCCGATCCCAATGATTCAACACCCTTAACCCCTGCTCATTTCCTCATTGCCCGGCTGTATCGAAGTGTACCAGATCCAGACGTCACATCCGTTCAACTGAATCGACTATCCAGGTTCCAGTTGCTCCAGCAGCTCCATCAATGTTTTTGGAAACGTTGGTCGCGGGACTATCTCAATTCCCTCCAACAGAGAAAAAAGTGGACTACTGGTTCCAGTTCAGTTGTTGTGGGAACGATGGTTATCATAAGAAACGACAACTGTCCTCCAGCCAAGTGGGATCTTGGAAGAATTGTTGAACTTCATCCTGCTAGTGATGGTGTTACTCGTGTAGTGACTGTTAAAACTGTAAAAGGTGTTTTCAAACGCCCAGTGGTAAAACTGTGCCCATTACCCAATATGGTAAAATGTTGACTGTTAATCCAATGTTTGTTTATATAATTATTTTATAAGTTTAATTAATCTATAACGCAATTTCAAATCACTTTTATCCTGTTGAAGCCCTGTAGCCTGTCAAGTCGGGCGGTATGGAGAAATTGCAGTTAGCTTTAAATCTCATAGTTGAGCGAAACACCAATAGATGGCGTCAGCGTCAGTTCTCTTATCATCAACAATATCTCGTCATCATCTATAATTCTATTATTTGTTTTATATTTTTGTACTCCTTTCTTCCTTATTATGATATTTTGTAATGTTAATATGATGATTTGTGTATTTATGTATAATTTGGGATAAGCATTTTGTTGTTTGTGTTCTAAATTAACCTTCTATGGTTGAGTTTTGTGACTTCCCAGAGCTGGCCGTTGTTTTCATTCCCTTTCGTCTCGTCAGCTGTTGAAGCAACATAATCTAACTGGGGTTATATTGTATGTAAATATATAACGTTTAAACTATATTTGTCTAGTGTTTTTTATGTGAACTTGCAAGTAAACCAGCGCAGGCCTTTAAAATAATACAGTCCACTATATCGTAAATTTTCCAACATAAAAGCCTAGGGAAAAAACCCCAGTGAAAAAAATTCTGGTTCCCCATAAGTAATGTTGCGTGTACAGAAATAAGCTTAAATATATTTGAGAGACTTCTTTCTTCAGGACTGGTCTTCAAGTAATAATCACAGAGGCTTCTTCAAGTTGCACATATCATAGAAATAATAATACAGATAATAAATACAGAATATACATATCTAATTTGTTTAAATTTATAACTCATTCCAAGAAATAATCTGTAACTTCGTGAATAGCCCTAAAACCATCTGGAGATTTCTATATGGGACAATCATTGATAAGATGAGGTATTGTTTCTTCTGCATATCCACATTCATAACTTACGCTCGGAACTGAGTTCCATCTGAATAGCATGCTATTGGTACGACCATGACCTGTTCTTAAACGATTGTCCAAATTTTTCTTGGGAGATCAAAACCCGGAATTTGTTGGGAAGAATCAGAAATGAGATTTTTATTGAACATTTCATGAGAGTTCCACTCAATCTTCCATTATTCTTTATCGCTTATGTTCATATTGAAGAATGTATTATACCAGAGTAGTTTACGTGACTTCAATCTTGGAATTCTATTGGAAATAAATTAGGAAAATAATTATATTTGCTCCAAGAATTAAGAGCTGCAGTCTGTCTGCGAATATGGGGAGGGACAATGTTAGACAAAACTGGTAACCAATGAACTGGTGTAGATCTTATGGTGCCAGTAGTTAATCTAATGGATGTATTCAACTGTTCATCGATTTTTTGTGTAGGTGCACTGTTAAAAATTGCAAGAATTTTTTAACCCTACAACTCAACCTACACTACGCTAATGGATTGTCTACCTCATGTATCGTCGCTAACTTCATGATGTGTGTGACAGTTGATCGATACTTACGATCGATGAAAAAATCAGCTCAAAAAAAACCAACAAATCATGTGTGATCCTCTCAATTTTGTTTGCTCGACTTCCTCTTTTCCAATTGACAATCCTCTTCAACCTCCTCGTTACAAGTGAACCTGGTAGTGACTAGTGCTCTACATTGCTTTTTCACAGTCCTTTCCAAGACGTCTCTACTTTTATTTTACAATCAAAGACATTTTTTCTCTGCTCAAGACATCTATAATCCTCTCTAAAAGGTACAGTACAGTCTTTTCAAATACATGACTTATTTTCTGCACGTGAACTTGTGAAACTGCACGACTTTAAACATCTCGTTCATCTCGTTACTTTTTCACTCAAGTTACACTCCATATTACATTCTCGACACCTCTAATTCATGTTTTCAGTAATATTTTTCATATTCTAAAATATTCTATGTCCAACCACGTGCCAACTCAGCTATCTTTTTTATATCTGTTCTTTTGCAAATCACCCCCCCTACGTTAACACTGAATTCCTCAATTTACTGCCAGATTCATTTGTAATTTACTCATTTTCACTCACACATATTTTACTCAACTTTAAGACATGTTCATCTCTTTATGATTAGACTTCTCAGGCTTTATAAGTTTCAGATATCTGTACTTGCCATGCTGGGATCATCATGGGATTCTGCAACCAGGATGTTCTCAATATTCATTCAAGACTTCTCGACAAGAAATATAGTTACCAGAACCCTCGTGAGACCTGGTTGGAGAAATCACCTGATGATTCTACATTGATATTGCACCTCGAATACTTAAGTATACACTCTAACAACTCCCTTTTCAACTTCTCAGTACTTATATTGCCTGATATCATTATTGTTCTCAACTGATCATATTATATAATCTCAAAGAATAGTGTTGTCACTTTATTTCAAGTTTATGATAATTTTCTCTACACCTCACATCTCTTATTGTACGAATATTTAATCTCAATTCTTGAATTATTATAGAAATTCTTCTGCTTTTCTAATATCACTATTATTACTGTAAGCGTTGATCATTCTATGATAAATCTCTCAATTAAGTTAGTATGATACAGATGCTTCCTTAAAAACTAATCACTTCCTCAACTGCTCTTTATTTTATATAACTTTATATCCTCTCAAGCCTTATTTCATACAGTTCAACTCTTCACAGATAATTATGTATTTCTACTTCTGTTTTTCTGATAGATTCGACAGACTATCAAGGTAAACGTTGTGAATCATAATTATTCTTTCTCTTTAATTGCTCTGAAAGCCTGTCTAGTTACATTATAAACCTCAACATCTCTCTTTCTCAATAAAACCTTTTGTTTTTCTGATAGAAGACATTTGAAATGAATTCAAACTCTATCACTGTAAACTTTGTGTTTGATTGATAGATGGCGCCTCTACTCTCGATATTCATGACTTGAATAATTTCGGCAACACACATTACTCGATCTAGTTTTGAAGACAACGCTGTTTCTCAAGTAAACACAACGTAATAACTCTTTTACTGTGAAATATGATTCTACATTTTCTCAAGATAACTTCTCAATTATTCTAACACTCAATATTCTCTCTATAATTACTCTCATATTTGTAAATAGGTCTACTCTGTTTAGATGTTGTTAATTTTGTCTATATTTTAACTACGTACGAGTACCTATTTATTATGTGAATGTGAACTTTGTACAATAAACATTTTATTTTAACATCTCTGACTCAATCATTTGGTACCAGTTCACTTTTGAGTAATATCCAAAAATCTCAACACCCAGATTTTTGAACATGCACTATTAAACCAAACAGAGCAACAATACTCTGCTGCAGAAAAGACTAAGGCTAGAGATGCTGTACGAAGAGTGAAAGCATCAGCACCCCAAGATGATCCAGCTAATTTTTGAAGAATATTATTCCTAGTTTTCAGTTGTGGGTTTAGATCATCTAAATGAGCCTTGTAATTGAGAAATGAATCTAATTTAACTCCTAATTATGTTGAATAGAAATTATGTTCGATTGGAGAGTCATTAAAAGTTGTAACACCCTTTCGTGCATTTCCATTATTTAAGTAAACTCAGGCGCCAGACTATTTGCTTCGAGGGGCGTCACCCTCACCTATCGAGCTCCTCCGGAATGTCCAGAAGCTCGAGCCTAGGCAGACTCCAGTGGAGAATGAAGTGGGTAGTTTTTGGAGGGGGAGATTTCACCTATAAAACACTCTGTTAACTTGGTATGACAGCCTACCACTGAACTCACTACCACCACTAACAACACTGGCTGGACTTTTCCTACTATAAGGTGGAAGCTTTTCTGCTTCGCGTCGTGCCAAATGAGGAACTGCCGTTCCCGGTGCTCGACTCGCCTATAAGTACCGTTCTCGGCCTCCCCACCAACATGCACCGTGTGCACTGTAGACCACGAGCGACCGGTCGGTCTCCCCGCTACCCAGCGTGATCTAGCTGGATTCGATCGAGGTCAGCAGGTTCCCGCCAAGTAAACAAAACTACTTCGTTACTAAGTTAAAGCTGATTTCCTATATTTCTCATGATTATTCAGATGGAAACAAGATACCTACGTTTTGTTGGGATTGGGACATAATAGCCACTCATTGAAATAATTCTTTAAAATTTCCAAATCAGAAGATAGTATGTTTTCCAGAATATGGAAATCCGAATGTAGTAATAATAGTAATATCGTCAGTATAAACAATTTTCTGAAATGTCGTGGGTAAATCACAGATATATAAATTGAAAAGTAAAGGAGCTAGAACTGATCCTTGAGGATGATTGATGTTTTGAAATTGCTACTCTTATTGTCTATAAAAACACGAAACCTTCTATCAGATAACATATTTTCTAATAATCGTTCCATTTTTCCACACTTCAGATGGGTATACAGTTTGAAAATTAATCCATCTTTCCACACAGTGTCATATGCCGATGATAAATTAATTCGAGAAGCTCCTGTTTTCAACATATTATTGAAGCCTGATACCATGAAAGTTGTAAGGCTGTGAACCTGATCTGAATTATTTCTGTTTTTTGTAAAGCCTCCCTGGAAATTTTGTAGAGCATTTTCTATAGAAGATTCAATTCTTAAAATAATTAACCTTTCTACTATCTAGAAAGGAACACTCAATAAACTGATTGGTCGATAACTACTAGGATCGCCAGAATGTTTTCCTCGTTTCAAAATACCTACTACTTTAGCCTTAGGAAAATCGGAAGGAATGTTTCCTGAATTCAGAATATTGTTATTGAAAGACAATAACTAAAACAAGGCCTTTTTTCCGAAATGTTTGATGAATTCTGGAGAAATTCCGTCAAAACCTGCTGCATTTCGAGATTTGGTAGATTTCATTGCAGCTCTCAATTCATCTATATTGAATGGATATGACACATGTTCTAAAGTAGGAGCTGATCTCCTGAATATGTGTAATGTTTTCTTCATATTCTTCATTTTAGATTGGGATATAACTGATTCAGATATATCAACTAGGCGGCGAGCGATTAATCTTGCTTCAATTTTTGATGACGGTGAGGCAAGGGAATAGTCGCCCAATTTTCTCAATATATCCCATGAACTTCTACTCGAATGTTTGAAATTCAGTTTTGATGCAACTCTAACCCATTTCTCTTTTCGGTTTGTATTGATAAAATTCATAAGCCTTTCACATTTATCAACGGATGGTGATTTTTGATAAACCTTATACAAATTATCGATTTTATTCGACCCACCTGTAATATAATCTATCCAGAAACCTCTTGAAACGACCTTTTTGGCTGACCTTTTGGCACCTAAGAATCTGTGATAGTTATCATGAGTGGGTTCAATCCATCTAATATCAATTTCAACCTTCTTAGCAAATTCAATCCAATTTGTTTTCGTGAAATTCCAACGAGGTCTTCTTAAACATTCAGAATATTGAATTAAACATCTTGAAGTCAACAGACTAGGCCTATGTTGACTATGAGGAAAAACTCCTCAAATTTTACGTTTCATAGGAAGCGGTTTGCAAGCATTGTCACAAGACAGTAGGCAGACATAAGCCTCTATTCCATCGAGAATAATGAAGAGAAGGTACATCTTTTCTATCAAAAATCATATAGAAATTATTATCTTCTATCCAGTCCAGTCAGCTGAAGCTATTCCACTTCTATCATTATTATTAGAACTTCACAATACGTTGTGAGAATTAAAATCACCGCAATAAATTGAAGGATGAGGAAAATTTATATCAAAATTTCTTGGCCAAATAGTATTTGGAGGTTTATAAATATTATCGATAAAAATATTACAAAATATGAAAGAGATGATGAAAGCACCCTCAAATTCGCCTTTTCGGATTAACTCCATATTCAGAATCAAGGATTTCTTTAACATAACCGTAAATTTTACTAGGGAGATAATCAATGAATACATAACCTTTTATAGTTCATTTCTCACGAAGATTTTTTTCAGTATCCGCATGTGTAGAGACACAAGAGTGAAGGAGAATAATCTCTGCACCATAATCCTATGCCAATTTAGACATAAAATTACTCTTGTCCTTAGAAATACCCTCTATATTCAAATCCAATACACAAAATTTGTCGCCAAGAATGATTCTGCGAATCGGGTCTTGCGGTTCAAGTGACGATTTTTCAGATCTTTCGATGATTGAAGTCTGCTATGAACCCATTCAAAGAGAATACATCATCCATAGTTGGAGAATGTTGATATCTAATACGTTTTTCATCTAAAAAATAACTCAAGAAGTCGGAATGGAAAGAATAAATTCCACATGACCTCACCTTGTACAAACCATATGTAACCATTTGATATTCTCCATAATCCACCTCCAAATGAAGAAGATGAGCGTATGATTGAACTGAAAAGTTTTAATAACGTTTGGTTAGGGAATGTCCAATCAACCTCTATAAGAATGGAAATTGCGAGGTGAAAACAACGTAAATTAAATCGTCGCCAGGATTGTAGAGGTAGGACACAGTGAAAAAGCCTCGGTGGAGATGGAAACCCTCCGAGGTCCTTGTTATTTTTAATTAAAAAGACATCTAAAGCAATTTCCCATCTAATATGCAAACGAGGTAATTTACACGTAGACCGATACAGGAACCTTGTTTAAAAATACTGCTTCAAAAATTTATAAAGCGCACCAACGACCATATAACCAGCTCAAAACGACTAATTCTCACGAAATGAAAAGGATCTGTACCTCAGCCCGGATCAGATTAAGGCATCACCCTTGAGGGTTGTCGAACGCAAGACTCATCTCGTTTCCACATAATTTATTTCAAACAAAGGGACCGACTGGATACAATGTTTGGACGGTGTTTTCTCACTTGATGAAACCCTCCTGTTTACAGATATCCGGTGAAGGTATACGTAAAGTGCGACAAGGATTCTGAAGCTAATACGATTGGAGCGCAGCGAAACACAGTTTCTTTCAGAGCTGCTCTCAGATCGCGTTTATGCAAACTTCATTTCCAGTCATATAAAGTTTCATTCCGTTCCTCGTTACATTTCGTTCTTTCAGCTCCTCAAGATGAACAGTGCATAATGAAAATACCTTTTGAATGAATTACTTTCTGACTTCACGACAGTTGCCCCGAGCCATATACATGGAAAAAGGGCCCCTGCGTTTCAAAAGTTGGTTGGACAGTTTGAGTACAATATTCCTCTTCAACTCTAACTTCGCTAGGCTGGATGAGTGTTATGAAAATTTAGATGAATACTAAAATGGAGTGAAACATCATTTTGATAAGACAATAGGAGTAAATGTAACTAAAGTTTAGGTTGTACGGGCCTTATTTATATGTTTTAGTAAATGAACTGATTAGAGACGGCAATGAATTAAATAAAGATGTAGAAAAGCATTGATGAAAGCCAACGTCTGAAGACAGACAAGGGGCGTGAAGATAAAGAGGAAGATGTAATTTTTTTGCCCTTATTGCATCTGTTCTACCCATTTGACCTTCATGCTCTCGATTTACACTTTTTGCTCACCTTCTACATAAATATAGGAAAGTGTGAAAACCCATAATTCGTAGGAAACGAAAGGAAAAAATTTGTAAGGATTGAGTTCTGAAAATTTAAGTCCATGATTGATACTGTAACGAATAGTGAATAAAAACTGATGGAAGCTATTCATATATTTAGAAAATATTAGAAGTGAAATTCCATACTGAACTAAGTTGAGGACGAATGTATGCCATAAAATTTATGATGTTCACCAGGATCCCTGGGTTATTTAGTTTATTTATGGATGATTTGCATTTGGTTTTGTTCTGACCGTTGTTTATATTTATCTATATTGTTTCATCCAGCCTTTCTGGGATATTCAGGTTCATATCAATCAATTTGTTGATTGTATGAGAAACCAGATTTCATTTTTTTTGGAAAAGTGCAACTTGATGTCCGTTGGTCGAGGAATATCTATAATTGATTTTCAATATAATTAATAATGATGGTAGTGTTGCGGACAAGGCGAATGAAAAAAATTAAAAAATTCTTGTGCTCTGGTAAAACACTGTCAGGAAACGGGACACAGATTCTATTTCAAACTTGAAGACATAGGAATACTGGAGATCAATTCAAATTATAAGAACAGACTATTCCTTGAGATGCTGCAAATTAGAAAACAGAAAAATACAGTGAACTTTAAGTCAGATACTGATCAAATGAGTGCAATCTATGGCGATATTTTAAAAATTTTGTAATAGTAAAATTGTTAACACATAGTTGGCTACATCATTTCAGGGGGAATTTTCATTTATTTATTGAACAAAGGAATACTAACAGGTATTTCAACCCAACACAGTACTCACTTATTGAAATCTTAACCTAATCATACATCTACAGAGCTTAATATTAATTACATACAATCATGTCTATATAAACCATAATATTTAAACTCAACAAAAATGAAGTAACAAATTAAATCCCCAAGTAACCACAATATGAGTGAACATAGGTATTCAAAATTTAACTCTTTTCTCAAGAGGTGAATCTCACCCTCAAGCATCTCCTGAACTCAGCAAGAGAAACAGAAAATTAATCCAGATCGCTAATTTCGGCATTAAATACTGACTGAATTCTACAGATGGGAGAGTTCTGGGTCACATTCAGACGACGGAATGGTATTGCAAATATCTCCTTTGACCTCAATCTTCTCTCCGGGACCCTGAAGGACACAATCTGGAGCATGGAGGGAACCGAAAGGATGTTGTTCAATATCTTGTATAGTAGGAATGTGCACTTACAGCACAGGTGATCATTTTACGTTGAGATTTTGATAAGCGTGGCTGACATTGTTGAAAATTGTATGTGTAATTTCCAAAGCCGTATATTGTAGCAATTGTTTATTGTGGTTTTAGGCGAATAATGTTCTGTACATCTTGTAAGTATAAGTCATCTCTCTTTTTGTTGAGCATAAGTCATATCAGATATTTTACAGTTTCTCCTGATGAAATCGACAACAGCTCGATGAAATATTGAGACATAAAGATAATCACAGATCGTTTTGACTGTTTGATTTTTGGGAAGTTGATCACATACCCGACAATCATTTCAAGTGTTGATATTTTGGGTCGATAACTTCAATAGTGTTTATATATATATATATATATATATATCAAAATTAGAAAAGAAAGTTTTCTCTCGGTTGGGTTCTCGGCAATTTTTGGGGCAATTAATTAGAACAGTGACTATTCATTAGTTTATTTTCTATATTTCGAACACACGGTGCGGTTCTTCTTCAGGAAAACTGAAAAAACACATATTAAAGGTCAACTACATTGACTTGACATATAAAGTTCAACTTACATCCAAACAAAGTCAAGGAAACTGCAAAAGAGAACATCAAAGGAAACAGCTAGTGCGAATTTATAATCAATGTGATAAGAACAGTTGAGAAATCAATTTTAAGTCGTATCGAGAACGTCATCTGAAAGACATGCATTCTTTCAGGTTAGGTCACAGAAAGGTGCACCCACAAAGGTCAAATGAAAAACATAGAAATCTCGAGTAATTGTGCAAAGATTTCTAACTGCCATCAGTCCTTTGATGTTCTCTTTTGCAGTTTCCTTGACTTTGTTTAGATGTAAGTTGAACTTTATATGTCAAGTCAATGTAGTTGACCTTTAATATGTGTTTTTTCAGTTTTCCTGAAGAAGAACCGCACCGTGTGTTCGAAATATAGAAAATAAACTAATGAATAGTCACTGTTCTAATTAATTGCCCCAAAAATTGCCGAGAACCCAACCGAGAGAAAACTTTCTTTTCTAATTTTGATATTTGTTATTACGGCAACACTCCTTATTTTTTATAAATACAATATATATATATAGATTTGTTTGACCGCCTACACAGACCCAAATCGGTATACTCTACCGACTTTTCGGTCCAAAAGTGACGTTGTCAGACCCGGCTCCGGGTCTGACAACGTTTTTCAATGGAATCATAATCAGGGGGCCAGGGGTGTTAGATATGAATTTTGCGCCGGGTCCGAAAAGTCGGTGAAACATCATATTTTATACAGAAATACTTCGGGGAACGGCCAGTGCGAGGGCGCTTCCGGCGACCTCGTCTTGCTGTATGTAAACGGTATACTCGATCAACGTCTCCAATCCCTAAATCTGGCAACGCGGTGCCTTGTGTATAAACCCGAAATTCTCATTCTTCTACAACTTATACAAACCCGATATAGGGGATCGTCCTCCAGAAGATAGTTCATTCATTTCTTTCCAAGCGGACCGAAAATATGATCTCATCTCACTGATTTTCATTCTTCAAACGAGTAGAGTTGAAAGTCATAAAATGGGTTACAATAGCTCGTCGTTAGAAGAAAACTACCTGGAAAATTTTTCGCATAAAAATTTTATGATCATTCTTTGGATAACAACTGACTTACGAATCATATTCATAAGAGTCATGGAAATTTTAATCACCCTTTATAGGCAGTGGTTACGGAAAATTTTCGATATTTTTCTGAATTTGACTTTTCCGAATTTTTTTATATTCACCGAAATGAAATGAATCTAGACAAAATTTTAATTAAGAAATGTACAAGAATATTGGATGGATCTTAAGAAATTTAGAAAAGCACTGACGAGAGTTCATGAGCATCAGCGTGCTTAATCTTAATGCTGATGAATATCTTACGAGATATCAAATATTTAGGAACGGTTTCTATGAAATTTGACAGTGTTCTTTGTTTAAACGCTATCCGAACATCTTCCTAGTTACAAGTTTATCTGTTGGATATGTTAGTATGTAAGGAAATGATGGGGAAGCGAAATTCCAACGACGTTTTTGGCCCAGATATTTGGACAATGGACAATCTATCGAGATTCGAAAGTTACAGGCATTTGAACAAACGATAGCTCGCTGTTCAACTAGAAACAAGCGCACAAAAATTCCTGCCTCGCTTGTTTACTGAATTTAAGATTTAAAGGTGAATTGATTTTAGAAATTGAATGGTTTCCTCATTCGTCATCTTCAAATCTTAACTACAATTTTTTTTCAGTAAATACTGATTCTTATCACTTTTTTTCCACATAATTTAATCTGGTTTTAATATTGAAAACCAAATTTCTAATAATAATAATATTAATAGCTTTATTGTCCAACAGAAAATCCAGGACAGGAAAAGTCACTATACAGGGATATAAATGTTACTATTAAGAATTACTGCTCCATAACCACCTACATACATATATTACACAAAATCAAAATTTAACTATGAATCGGACAGATGTTCAAGTGCAATTTTCATAAAAGTTTGTTGAGAGCACGAAAATATCACAACAGGTACAGCTACTATAATATAATTATTACACATTAAATTTATTGGAACCTTACGCAGGATATTCGTTCTAGCTCTTTCACATTTAAAAACTGAAGCATTTCTCGAATTGAAACATGGTAGGTGGAAATTTAATTTGCTGAGAATTTCGGCACAGTCGATTTTATTATTCAAGATTTTGTACAGAACCATAACTGATCCTAAAGTTATTCTTAGACTTAAACTTGGATAATTCAGTCACTGATAAAGATAATTATTATCACATCCTCTAGGACGATAGACTCCGTCAATCTTGAATATCAAATACTTACGTGAATACGATAGAGCTAGAGCTGAAATTTTCAGAGTAGATTTGGGTTATAAATATCTCGGCTGAGTTCGTTATTCGGATAAATCGGTAGAATAGTTTCGAAGTAACAAAATAAAATTTTCCAAATAAAAATTTTTTTGTTGCAATTTCATCAGGTGTATACACCAATACCGTTTTCGACTTTGACAAACGAATAGTTTCCGTAATATGATTTTTCAAATTTTGAATAAATACGGGTGAAACCGAACTCTGTTTATCCCTTGTTAATCATCTACCTGCTCAGGGTCCAAGGGTCAGCACTCTAGCCTGTAACGCAGTGTTTTAAAATTCAATATATCGCAACATGCTGGTCACAAAAACCAACGGTATCATTATGAGATGTTAAACCATTTCTGTTTTTGGCGCTCTTGTTCACCTGAACAGAGTGCTTATCAATTTGCCCAAATGTCTGTGACTTTCGAATATTTGGGCAAAAGTGGTATCAATCGTTTTGTTTGGACCTACTGATGAATAATCCGTGGTCAAAATCGATTCTGTCCGTCCGTCCGTCCGGCCGTCCGTCCGTCCGTCCGTTCCGTGAACACGATAACTCTCGAACGGATGAAGTTAGAGAGTTGAAACTTTCAGAATAGGTTTGAGGTATAAATATCTCGGCTAAGTTCGTTATTCGGTCAAATCGGCCGAATAGGTTCGGAGTAACAAAAAAAAAAATTTTTTTTCAAATGACACTGTTCAAATAAAAATTTTTTTATGGTGCAGTTTCATCAGACGTATACAAAAATACCACTCTCGACTTCGACAAGCTAATAGTTCTGGAGATATGATTTTCAAAATTTAAACAATTGTAAGTGGTTTACAAGAGCGCCTAAGCCAACTGACCTCACGTCAGTGCTTTCTAAATTTTTTAATACAATTTCACATTTATGACAACTTTCTTGGTCTCGGTAATGTGAGATATCCCCATAGAAATGCAAATTTCAAACGGTTTGATGCGATCTTCCTGATGAATCCTAAATGAATTACGAGGGTTATTGCATTTGTTTTCAGGATATCAATGAGATTTGGGTTTATAACTTTTGCTTGGTTGTTCCAAGTAGAACAGCAAGCTATTGTTCTAACAAAATAGATAAACTTTTCGACTAGCGAGTCAAAAATATTTTCAATCGATTGGTTTTATGAAGATATAAATAAGGTCATTTAATTTTATCCCAATCAAACAATTTTTTCCGATACAGCTTTGGAATAGGGTATTCCGAGTGCCTATAAAGCACTTCTGAAGAACTTAAATTATTTGAAACATTGAACATTAAAAAACTTCAACACCTGACGAATACTTCTAGTTTTCCAGGTAAAATGAGTAATTTAAAGAAGTTATGTCTTTGATGTTTTCTCTTCGTAAATGATATCCTAAAGATCTAGTTCAATATCGGCATTCGTCTAATTTTTTACAAAATATCGGAACAAACTGAAAAACTGTAAATATTTCTCAAATACTGAAATGTTCAAACACATCACAGTGTGTTCCAAATATTGAGCTCCAAAATTGTAAAAATATTACTCATAATTTTGTTTTTCAATAATGAAAAAGTTTTATATTACTATTATGTCGTAAAATATTGAAAATTTTCCTTAACAAAACCTTTAGAGATAGATTGAAATTTCTATTATAATAGTTTTCAAATATGATTAATATGTCAGTTGTTATCGAAAAAACTTTTTATGCGGCAAATTTCTTACATACTGTCTGACGATGAGCAATTGTACCCGATTTTTATGAACTTCAATGAGAATTCTGTTGAAGATTTAAATACCAGTGAAGATGAGTTATTTGATTATCGGTCCGGTTCGAAGAAATAAATAAAGCAATCTTCTATACGACGGTTCTCTCTATTGGGATTGAATAAGTTGTTAGAAGCGATAGATTTTGTGATAATTCAGTGGATACATTTCATGTGACCTTCTACTGAAAAAATTAAAAGATCCTCGTCAGTCACTTCTCAATATAAGATATGCAATTAGAGTTATTTGCGGTATAACTAACCGACGCGGTCAGTGCCAACGATCTGACAACACCGCAGGGACTGAAAAGATTTGGAGAACATCCCGTCAGTGTATATGTGGGAATGAAAAGTCGGTTTAGGATGTCGGGCTTCAAAACGTGAATCAAGTATATCACTTTTTTGAATGAAAAAATTTTTCCCCTCTAAAGTTGCCTGAGGAGTTATATTTCCTTAAAGCAGGTTTTCCACATATATACACGCAAAACCATCTGGATCATACGGGTCTCAGGTAGCCTGTCGCATGTATCGGGACTGAACACGTCTGTTAGATAAATATATATAACTCCTCAGGCAACTTTAGAGGGGAAAATTTTTTTCATTCAGAAAAGTGATATACTTGATTCACGTTCTGAAGCCCGACATCCTAAACCGACTTTTCATTCCCACATATACGCCGACGGGATGTTCTCCAAACCTTTCAGTCCCTGCGGTGTTGTCAGATCGTTGGGACTGACCGCGTCGGTTAGTTATACCGCAAATATCTCTAATTGCATATCTTATGTTGAGAAGTGACTGACGAGGATCTTTTACTTTCAGTAGAAGGTCACATGAAATGTATCCACTGAATTCTCCCAAAATCTATCGCTTCTTACAACTTATACAATCCCAATATAGAGAGAACTGTCGTATAGAAGATTGCTTTATTTAATTCTTCGAACCGGACCGATAATCAAATAACTCATCTTCACTGGTATTTAAATCTTCAACAGAATTATCATTGAAGTTCATAAAAATCGGGTACAATTGCTCATCGTCAGACAGTATGTAAGAAATTTTCCGCATAAAAAAGTTTTTTTCGATAACAACTGACATATTAATCATATTTGAAAAACTATTATAATAGAAATTTCAATCTATATCTAAAGGTTTTTGTTAAGGAAAATTTTCAATATTTTACGACATAATAATAATATAAAACTTTTTTCATTATTGAAAAAAAAAATTATTAGTAATATTTTGGGCTCAATATTTGGAACACACTAAGATGTGTTTGAAAATTTCAGTATTTGAGAAATATTTGCAGTTTTTCAGTTTGTTTCCGATATTTGTAAAAAAATTTGACGAATGCCGATATTAAACTAGATCTTTAAGATATCATTTACGAAGAGAAAACATCAGAGAGATAACTTCTTCAAATTACTCATTTTTTTTACCTGGATAACTAGAAGTATTCGGGCTTCAAGAAAATTCATCAGGTGTTAAAGTTTTTAATGTTCAATGTTTCAAATAAAATAAGTTATTCAGAAGTGCTTTATAGGCACTCGGAATGCCCTATTCCAAAGCTGTATCGGAAAAAATTGTTTCATTGGGATAAAATTAAATGACCTTATTTATATCTTCATAAACACAATCGATTGGAAATATTTTTGACTCGCTAGTCGAAAAGTTTATCTATTTTGGCAGAACAATAGCATTCTGTTCTACTTGGAAAAACCAAGCAAAAGTAATAAACCCAAATCTCATTAATATCCTGAAACCAAATGCAATAACCCTCGTAATTCATTTAGGATTTATCAGGAAGATCACATCAAACCGTTTGAAATTTGCATTTCTATGGAGATATCTCACTTTACCGAGACCAAGAAAGTTGTCATAAATGTGAAATTGTATTAAAAACAGAAATGGTTTAACATCTCATAATGATACCGTTGGTTTTTGTGACAAGCATGTTGGGATATATTGAATTTCAAAACTCCGCGTTACAGGCTAAAGCGCTGACCCTTGGACCCTGAGTAGGTAGATGGATTAACAAGGGATAAATAGCGTTCAGTTTCACCCGTATTTATTCAAAATTTGAAAAATCATATTTCTGAAACTATTGGTTTGTCAAAGTCGAAAACGGTATTGGTGTATACGCCTGATAAAATTGCATCATAAAAAATTATTTATTTGGAAAATTTTAATTTGTTACTTCGAAACTATTCTACCGATTTATCCGAATAACGAACTCAGCCGAGATATTTATAACTCAAATCTACTCTGAAAATTTCAACTCTAGCTCTATCGTATTCACGGAAGTATTATATATTCAAGATTGACGGAGTCTATCGTCCTAGAGGATGTGATAATAATTATCTTTATCAGCGACTGAATTATCCAAATTTAAGTCTAAGAATAACTTTAGGATCAGTTATGGTTCTGTACAAAATCTTAAATAATAAAATCGACTGTGCCGAAATTCTCAGCAAATTAAATTTCCACCTACCATGTTTCAATTCGAGAAATGCTTCAGTTTTTAAATGTGAAAGAGCTAGAACGAATATCCTGCGTAAGGTTCCAATAACTTTAATGTGTAATAATTATATTATAGTAGCTATACCTGTTGTGATATTTTTTCGTGCTCTCAACAAACTTTTTATGAAAATTGCACTTGAACATCATAGTATAATTTTGATTTTGTGTAATATATGTATGTAGGTGGTTATGGAGCAGTTATTCTTAATAGTAACATTTATATCCCTGTATAGTGACTTGTCCTGTAAATGGATTTTCTGTTGGACAATAAAGCTATTATTATTATTATTAGAAATTCGGTTTCCAATATTAAAACCAGATTAAATTATGTGGGAAAAAGTGATAAGAATCAGTATTTACTGAAAATAATTGTAGTTAAGATTTGAAGATGACGAATGAGGAAAGCATTCAATTTCTAAAATCAATTCACCTTTAAATCTTAAATTCAGTAAACAAGCGAGGCAGGAATTTTTGCGCGCTTGTTTCTAGTTGAACGGCGAGCTATCGTTTGTTCAAATGCCTGTAACTTTCGAATCTCGATATATTGTCCATTGTCCAAATATCTGGGCCAAAAAAGTCGGATAGTTCTGCATTAATTATGCATTTGGAATTTCGTTTTCTCAACATTTCCTAACATACTAACATATCCACCAGATAAACTTGTAACTAGGAAGATGTTCGAATAGCGTTTAAACAAACAAGTTTGTCAAATTTCATAGAAACCGTTCTTAAATACTTAATATCTCGTAAGATATTCATCAGCATTAAGAATAAGCACGCTGATACTCATGACCTCTCGTCAGTGCTTTTCAAAATTTTTTAAGATCCATCCAATATTCTTGTACATTTCTCAATTAAATTTTGTCCAGATTCATTACATTCCGGTGAACATAAAAAAAATTCGGAAAAGTCAAATTCAGAAAAATATCGAAAATTTTCCGTAACGACTCCTATAAAGGGTGATTGAAATTTCCATGACTCTCATGAATATGATTCGTAAGTCAGTTGTTATCCAAAGAATGATGATAAAATTTTTATGCGAAAAATTTTCCAGGTAGTTTTCTTCTAACGACGAGCTATTGTACCTCATTTTTATGACTTTCAACTATACTCGATTTAAGAATGAAATATCAGTGAGATGAGGTCATATTTTCGGTCCGCTTGGAAGAAATGAATAAACTATCTTCTGGAGGACGGTCCCCTATATCGGGTTTGTATAAGTTGTAGAAGAATGAGAATTCCGGGTTTATACACAAGGCACAGGGTTGCCAGATTTAGGGATTGGAGACGTTGATAGAGTATACCGTTTACATACAGCAAGACGAGGTCGCCGGAAGCGCCCTCGCACTGGCCGTTCCCCGAAGTATTTCTGTATAAAATATGATGTTTCACCGACTTTTCGGACCCGGCTCAAAATTCATATCTAACACCCCCTGACCCCCCTGATTATGATTCCATTGAAAAACGTTGTCAGACCCGGAGCCGGGTCTGACAACGTCACTTTTGGACCGAAAAGTCGGTAGAGTATACCGATTTGGGTCTGTGTAGGCGGTCAAACAAATCTATGAATATGAATGAAACAGGGCGGTAGAGAGCAGCGGGCTGGCCCTCTTCGGAGCAGTCTGGAGGAAGAGCCCGATGGGGTAAGCTGTGGAGCGAGCGGCGCAGCCCCCCGAGATAGCACCGCAAGACTTGTCTCGAGCTCTGTCAGAAGGGAAAGGAGAAGCATTAGCTTGGACGGTGTCCGTACACGTCCCGCAGCCTCTCCAAAACGAGATGGGAGAACACGATGGAGTGACGATGATAATATTATATTGATGCGTGTTCATTTTGTAGCTAGGGAATTGGAACGGAATACGAACTCTACTTATAGGAATATACTTACGCAGACCTGGAATGATATAAGACCAGATAGACAATCGTATGCGTCTCTTCTGGCCAACCGAGTGAGATGGTTGTTGGAAGAGGAAAAGTTTACTTAAATTGAGCTTGAAAATATCAGAATGAGCTGTCACCCAAGGGGTGCAGTCCCTAGGCTTGATGATGAACCACCAGTAGAAAATGTGAGCCTCAGACCAGAGGAACAGAGGCAAACCAGCAAAATGGAGGAAAATCTGGTTAGAAATTTTGTGCGATTCTCTGGTGTAGCAGCTGAAAGTAGACTTGCTGTCCCAAGATTAAAGGGATCTAAGAATATGCTAGAAAAGGTTGAGGCTGTGAATACGATCTTGCTGAAATTGATACAGCCAGCAGACACCCTTCAGGTCATAGTCGACTATGTCTACGCTGCGGCCACTACTGTCTGCGATGAGATGGGCGTGATGATCAGAGGACCTCGAGTACCCAAAAAAGATCAAACACGACCATGGAAGAAACGCCTTGAGACAAAAATACAGGAGATCCGGAAAAAAATTGGAGTGTTACAAGCTTACCTGTCCAATAGTCAGCCATCAACTAGAGTGTCTGAGTTGGCTCGCCGAATAGTGTCGCACTTCGCGATCCGAGCGGGAAGCACACAGTTCAGAGACCAAATAAGTGCAGTGTCAGAAAAGCTGAAACAAAAAATAAAAATATTAGGAAACCGAATTAAACGCTACAACGAAAGAGTAATGAGGTATAAGAACAACAAATTATTCCATCAGAATCAACAAAAGTTCTTCAGAAGTCTGGAGGAAGAACCACGAGAAAAAGGAAAAGCTCCCACAAAGGAATCAATGTATCTGTACTGGAAGGGAATATGCGAAAGTGAAACACAGTACGACGAACAAACCGTGTGGATCAGGGAAGCCGAGAAAGACACACTTAAGTACACGAGAGAAGGCTTGGAGATCACGGAGCTAGACATGAAATCGGTGCTCCAAAAAACGAATAATTGGTCGGCCCCGGGTGTAGATGGTGTGCAGAATTATTGGTGGAAATATTTCACGTCCACCCATCGTCATTTAGCCAAACTCTTTCAGGAGGCTCTGCACAATCCGAACATAATACCCCGATTTTTCACGCTTGGAAAAACTGTGATGATCCCAAAAGGTAAATTCACAACAGATCCTAAAGATTATAGGCCGATCACTTGCCTACCCACTGTTTATAAGATTCTAACCGGTGTGTTGACGCGTCAGCTCTGGAAACATATTAACAAAAACAAAATTCTGGCTCCTGAACAGGGTGGATGCAGAGGAAATTCGCGAGGATGTAAAGACCTACTTACAACAGATTATGTCATCACCAAACAAGTCAAGAAGAAACGAAGGAATATTTCGGTCGCTTGGGTGGATTATAAAAAAGCGTTTGACTTGGTCCCTCATCCTTGGCTTATAAAGGTTTTGAAGTTATATGGGGTTCCGGAAGAAATGATAAAGCTTTTGGAGTGCTTAATGAAATCTTGGCGAACTAATCTTACTTTTGAATCTGAAAACCAGCAACTTAAAACAGATACAATAAACATCAGAAGAGGTATCTTCCAGGGAGACACCCTTAGCCCCCTATGGTTCTGTTTGGCGCTGAATTTTTTGAGCCAACTCATTAAGAAACAAAAGTACGGGTACATATTGGAGAAAGAGCGCAATGTTAAGATCAGTCACCAAATGTATATCGATGACCTCAAATTGTATGCAGCTAACGAGGAAGAAATGAAGAGGCTTCTGAAGATCGTCACCGCTTTCACGAAGACTATTGGAATGGAGATTGGAATTGACAAGTGCGCGGTAGTCCATGTAAAACAGGGAAAAATACAGCAGGGCGACGGGTTAACGGTTATGGAAGACATCACAATACCTAGGCTGGGATCGCACGAGCACTACAAATATCTTGGAGTACAGCAGGCGCTGGACATAAAAGCGGCTGAGATGAAAAATATCTTTCGTGAGAGGTACTTTTCAAAGTTAAGAAAAATATTCAAGTCCAAGCTGAACTCGAAAGCCATGTTTACTTCAATAAACATGTGGGTCCTTCCATGCCTGGCATATTCGTTCGGAATCATAAAATGGACAAACGCTGAGTTGAAAGAACTAGACATCAGAACTCGCGCACTACTCACAAAGTATGGAATTCACCACCCACATGCATCATCATTCCGCTTATACGTCAGGAGGCAGGATGGAGGACGAGGACTACAGAACATAGAGATTTCCCACAACAACACAATTACAAACATGCGAAAGTACTTTCACGAGAATGAATTACCCTTGATACAGTCGATATGTCGATGTGATGAGAATCTCAGTCCACTCAATCTCAACAACAGGGGTGCGACGGTTCGCGGGCTGACGGCGGAGTTACTGTTGGAGGAGTGGCACGGTAAAGCACTCCATGGAAGGTATCCTGGCAGTTTACAAAAAAATAACATTAATAAGAAGGAGTCACTTACCTACCTCCTGGCCGGATACCTCTACCCAGAAACGGAGGGAAGACTCGTTGCCATTCAGGATCAGGTCGTACCAACGAGATCATATATAAAAAATATTACAATGAGGAACATACCAACTGATAAGTGCCGGAGATGCTTACAGGCAACGGAGTCAATACAGCACATCACATCATCGTATTCCATTCTGGCACCTCTAGATTACATGGAGAGGTACAATGCCATGGCGAGAATATACCATCACCGATCCAGTCCAGTCCTGGAAAATAAGATGTACAAACTTTATTGGGATATGGTGTTTTCAACAGAGAGGCCAATACCGCATAATAGACCTGACCTGGTGCTGTTCAACAAGAGGGACAAAACTGCCATAATCATGGGTGTCACAATACCGGCAGACGACAACATCTCCAAGGCGTTCACCGAGAAGCTAAATAAATACCAAGACCTTGCCTTCGAACTGAAAACCATGTATGCCCTAAGATCGACGATGATTCTGCCACTCATAATTTCCACCAATGGTTTGGTCGAGGCGCACCTGGAGGAAAATACGATAAGACTGGGTCTACAAAAAACATTGATAAGCACCGCACAGAAACAAGTTATTCTTGGTACAGCAAGGATAGTGCGAAGATTTCTGACTACCTCATGAGTTCACCTTGTCCGCGGAGCGGACCGGTTGTCTCAGAGAGCCGACCCCGTAAACGGTGATTTAAAATATATATATATACGCATTAAGTTATCTTTACCAAGCCCGCTACGGGACGAAGGTGAAGGGCCGCCCGGTATGTGGGGGTATGCGGGGAACGTATATAATTTATACATGCCTCCGTAACATATCACTGCCGATCGGAAACCCGGCATGTTCCTAGTGACAAACTAAGCCCATTTGTGTATAAATTGATGCCCCGAGGTCGATCTCCAGCCCAAGCGGTGTTGCCGAAATATTCTAGTAAGATATTGAGTTCAAGTGCATTTTTTTCCATTTCTTCCAGTTCAGCCTCATATACAGCACAAGTAATGCGGCCATTTGAAGCCACGGAATGACTCATCAGACAGATGTTTGTTTCTCATTTAATTTATGTTCTCAATATCATCGGCCGTACGAAAACTGGATGAAAACAGATGTTACGGTTTCAAGTGTTTATTTTCATTCGAAGTTATAGGGATTAAGTGGTTACGGCAATAGTATTTCTGAAATTTCTTCTACTTCCTAGGTCAAATGAGCTTATCACAAGAAAAATGTAGAACAGGAAGAAGTTGAAATATATTTAATTCCCACTTAAAAAATTACGTAGAAATATGAGTCATATAAGTATTGTAAAATATTCATAAGACCTTTTTACAGACAGTCAACTGAACATAATAAAACTGTTTCAATATCGAGATATATTTAAATTAACTCCATGTCTTTTATATAGCCTTTTCAAAGCCGTCATCAACTGGCCACCTACAGACTCATTCTTGAAGGTTTCATTCATCTTCTGTCAGCTGAAAATTTACTAGCGCTACAATTTTCTCGAAACTCTTGATATTCCTCGATTCAACCTTGTCCAAACCTTGTATGGATCAAGACGGTGTTTCAGGATTGAGGAAGAAATGTAGTTTATGGTCATAACAGAAGGACTATTTGGCGGATTTAGCCAAAAAACGAACTCACCGAAATATTTGGACAACCAACCTATCTAAGAATTTGTGACTCTGGCGCACATGTAAACTACTCGAGAGTAATTAACAATTTTTTGAAAATCATATCTCCGTAAGTATTGATTTGTCAAAACTGTTCAATTTCACAAGCTCGACAAAAGAACGAGAATATGTTTTGTACGAATCATTATACCTATCTATTGAAGGTCACCCAAAAACGTCTTAATGAAAAAATTTTTTTATTACTGTGACACTATTGGGCCAAGATATTCATTGCTCGAATCCACCCTCAAATTTTGAATCCGTAGCTCATTCCGTTTGGGAGTTATCGTGCTCACGTACGGACGGACAGAATGGATATTGTTTGATTTTCGATGAGTCCATTCGAAATGTTTCCTTTCATTTTTGGCCAAAAGTTGGAAAATTGGGCAAATTGATATGCACTCTGTACCGGTAAATTTGTAACGTTTAATAATTTTGAATCTACGCCTGAATTAATCGAAGGTGCGCAATTATTAAAATATCCTTAACCAGAAGAACAGAAAATGTTATCTCTGTAATTCCGTGTGTCACATGAGCCCGAGAATCATAATTTATAGTTGACCATGAGAAATTTTCGATGATGGATCTCGTATAGAATGATTGTTTAGATTATTTTCACCGCCTTTATGCGATCAGATATTATTGTCATAAATGCGGCTTTCTTCCTATATTCTAGGAACTAAAAGTCCTCTGCATGTACGAATAAAAGCACATCAGAAAGTCCTACGAGTGCTGGACAGCGATAAATCCAAGTTGCTCCAACATGCTGCGAATGATAATCATCGTATATAGTGAAATGAAGCATCGATAATATCTATAGAGAAAAAACTTACAAGAAGAAATATCAGAGTAGCAGCATTCATGAAAATAATAAGATCTGATCCAATAAGTGCTCCGCCTATAGATTTGCCAGAGGTACGAACGCCAATAGTTCGATCTTACTCATTTTAATGAAAATGAAGTTGAAATGTTCAGGAACCACTCAAATAACATTCATTCATGAAATCCTCCTTTCGATCCTCATAAAAATGCCCATCACAAAATACCGGAGTTGAAAATTCAAACCTGGGGCCTTCTGAATTCGAGGTGCCGATCAGATAGCAATTGTGCTAATGTTGTTAGCTAGCCATCTGGGGTTCACAGAATTATCCATCAAACACTTTGAGCAATTAATTATTCAAATTTTGAAAATCATATCTCCGAAAGTCAAAATTCGTATTGTAGAACTGCATCATAAAAGAAATTCAATTGCAAAGTGTCATTGGAAAAAATATACTTCTAAACTATTCAGTCGAGTTGACTGAATGACGAATTTATCAAAGAAATTTATAGGTTACTACCCTGAAAATTTCAACCCTCTTGCTCTACCTCGAGACTTATATTGAATAATAGATCAATTCATAAAAATTATTATTGGAAAATCTTTTATTCTCAAAGATCCACCTTTTCGATTTTCAAATTGGAAGATGAACTTTGTATGGGCATAGTCATGGAAAAATGGCAGAAATGTTTATCTTGATAGACTATCTAATGAACAAACTCAACATTCAACATTGAGACAGAAGTCAGGTGACATCAAAAAGATTTTATATTTGCAAATTTTCAAAATAATATCGATATTTACTAATATTTTAACAATTTGACTACTCAACGATTATCTCTTGTACATCGACAATGCTAGAGGTTTCGAGTTCAGGAAATGAATCAGTATTCTTAGTTTCAGTAATCAAATTTTTATTTTTTTGCTAGGAATTCTCATACTCTGTGAGGCTTAGATTTTCAGAAAATCAAGTAATCCTAATTATTCTCGGTCTGGATTGAATTCCATTATAATCATTATATGGAGGAATACATACAGAATGAAACATTGCATAGTTCGAAGAAATTTTTATTGCATATTTCCACATAAAAAATTAAATAAAGAGACATTTCAAAAAACAGAACAAACATTTATGAGATACTAAAACCGAAGAGAACCAAAATATCTTCATGGTTTCTTCCTACTCCTCTATTATTTGTTTCGATAACAATTATAAACGTATGTCTTCACCCGAACCCAGCATTTATCTGTAAACACTTCCTTATTGTGAGATAAAAATTCTTCGCATTCATGCTTCTTGGGCGGGATTTTCTTCGCTATATGTTTACTGAAATATGATGTTACCAGTCGCTTCTCGTTTTCTGACCATTTCTTTCGGTTGGTCACTTTCGGTTTCTTCACTGTAAAAAATTTATTGAAAAAGTATTCACAATTTTTATCTTGTTACGCACATTTATGCCTTGAAGTAGAAATTTCATCATCTGAACTGCTTGCACTCTCCCTTCTACTGTTCACTGAAAAAAATTCATCAAAATTATCCGCAAAGAGTATAGAATCGTTATACACACAATTAAATTTGGATGTCGAGCTTTCCCTATCCCATCAGCGACTTTTCTTGTTTCTGATATCGAGTCATTTTCCTTATCCCCTGTATACCCTGTGTCTTCTGTTCGGGACATATCAAGTATTTCACATTGCTTTTCAGTAATATGCCTCTTCTTGGATAATCTTTTCAAAAATTTATTGGAACCAGATGGTTCCTCCTGATCACTTTGTTCAGAATCCGTCGTGACATAGATATCTTGTTCTAATTCTATTTCATTCAGTCTCTTTCCTTTGAATTCTTTGCCTTTTCCCTTTTCCTTTTCTTTTTTTTAAAAGTAAACTCTTGTATAGCAATCTCAAAAATGAGGGATATAACTAAGAATATGTAATTAGAACTTATTTTCTCTAGAAATTGATGAGCTGGCTCATTTAATGCATATCGAGACAGATCTTGATCCGTGAAATGAAAAAAAAAAAAATTCGAGCTGCACAAAAGAGCACAAACCTAGCAGAAGCACAGGAAAATTTTTACAATGCTCTTCTCTTTACTCCCCATGTTTTTAAAATGAGTACTATTTTTAAGTAATACCTATAGAATTCTGCATGTGTTTTCTTCGTGTGGCCCATAAATGTAGCAATTTGCTCCATTTCATTATCTTCCATTGTCATCAGCTGAAGTGTGGTCGCTATATGTTTCCTGAATCTAGTTGACGTCAGAAGAGATGGTTCTTTAGCACCACACCTCTGCCCAATTTTTCTTAGAACATTTGCTCCTGACATCCATCTATCTTGAGAATGTGGATTGGCAAAAAGGTAGCGATTTGATGGCGGCACAATATTGTTTTCTTGTCTTTTTCTTCATTAATAAGTCGATATATAGTTGGAGTTTCTTCGAGAAGAGAATTGGAACAGGTTTGAACCCTTTTCCACCAGCAACAACACGTTTGAATTTCTTACAGATTAATTTTTTCCACATCAGTGAGGGAATCCATAAAAGATTCCTTGTTTACAGTATCCGTATTTGATTGGTATCTTTCTATTGTCAAATATTGAATTTCACCTATCCTCTTCCTATTGAACATTAGAGTTTCTGCCAATACGCATTCTATTAATATTTTGTAATTACACTTAATGTTATCATCATTTTTTAGTAGATTGAACGCTTTTTCGGCCTCCTCATTGACAAATTTGTTGAATAATTGAATGTCACTATTTAATGGTAGTTCCACAGGTTTCTCCCAATGCCTCTCTTTTAGCGTCTTCAGGGCAAGACTTGAAATTTCAGTACACCAGTGGCCTTCTATCAGTTTCTTCAAATCCTTTATTTCCATTTTTTTTTCCTCTCTATTCGTCCATTTTGTGTTAGGCATTATCCTTTTCTCCATTACTATTTTGAGTCCTATATTACAAAGAAATTTTAGGTTCGTTCCCATATGTAATGCAAGTGACGGTGCTGTGAAACATTTTTGAGTGGAGTCATAGCTACTTATAATTTTAGTGGCGGTCAATAGTGACCTAAAATATTCTGGCTTAAGGGCATCGAATAGGAATACTATTTCCCTATTCACTGTCCTCAAGGCTATCAGCAGTCTCCCCATTTCTCTTATTTTATTAGAGATAACATTGGCTATCTGTTTCCTTTTGTGTTTTCCCAACAGAGCTTCGCCATAAAGACATATGACTGCTATGAACAAGTGTCCGTTGGAAAATTCTGGATTTCAATTCGTTACAAAATAAGCTTGGTTGTTAGGTGAATCCCAGAATACGCAGGTTTTCATTGGTTAAAAAATCTCGTTTCAGAGGGAGAAAACCTTCTTAACCATTTCACTTCATTCAAACGTTCTGTTATTTAGATACACTACCCTGGCTTTGCATGGCCGTTACGCTATGACGAATTTATATACAGATTAGGATTTCTGTTTTCTCACAATTATAGAAATGTAATTCATAGATCAATAATTACTTTCATATGAGAAGAATAGAAATACAACAAGTTAGATGATTTGCCATTTCCACCATGCTCATTTTCAAGTTGGGCCAAATGTCTGAGACTTTCAAATTTTTAGGCGAAAACAGTATTAATCGGATTTTGTTTTTGTCTTCAGCGCTCAATGTTCATAGCTGGACATACGCCTACCTAGAATTTTACTCAAGGGATTTTTAGCCATTTACTTCAGCGCTGGCCAGGTGTGTTGGAAGATTGATTGGATATGTGGAAGGAGTTTAAGATTTTTGGGAGGATTTGTAATAGAACAAAAATTCTGGATAGGTTCGAGATATGAAAATCTCGGCCGAGTTCAATTTTCTGTTAAATCGGCTTAATATTTTTGAAGTAAGAAATTTTCTTTCCGAATGACACTTTCCGAATAAAATTTTTTTATGATGACGTTTCATCATACGCATACATACATCAAAACCATTTCCGACTCTGACAAATTTATACTTTTGGATATATGATTTTTCATAGTTTGAATAATTACGCGAAGAAAGCTATCAATGACTACTTTTATGTGAATCCCTAACTTCTGAAGGAACTTCTGTAGCGCAGTAGATAAGTTCCGTGCTTCGTACCAGAAAAATGCAGAATCGAGGCGTTACGGAAAACAAAATTTCTTTGTCTCTCAGGTAGAGCAGAAAAGAATGATAATGAATTTGCTAAAATGTCTGTGACATTAGAATTTTTGGGCGAAAACGGTATCAATCGTTTGTTTTGTTTAGATGAATATCCCTGGTCATAATAGATTCTGTCGGTCCGTTCTGTGAGCATAACTCTCGAATGGTTAGAGAGTTGAAATTTTCAGTGTAGGTTTGAGTTATTGTTATATAATCGCGGCTGTGTTAGTTACTCGGTTAAATCAGCCAAATAGTTTCGGAGTAAGAAATCAAATTTTTTTTTCATTGACAATTTTCAAATATAGGTTGTTCACTAGACTCTTCAGAAGCTATTCAACTTCTAGCCATACAGGGTGTGAAATAAATTTGCCAAAAAAATATTCAGTTCTCTCTTTTACCTATGAATTTGCCCAAATCTTAGCGATTTTTAAACATTTGGGCGAACAAGGAATCATCAGTTTCAGATGGACACCTTAAAGAAATTGTGGTCGAAATACATTATATCCGTCCGTACGTGAGAATGATAACTCATGAACGGAATGAGCTAAGGATCTGCAATTTGAGGGTGGATTCGAGAAATGAATATATTGGCTATGTTGATTATTGAGATGAAACAAATTTGAATAATTACACAGTGAAAGATTTCAATTGATAACTCTGTGAATCCTTGAAATTCCATCTAACCAACCAAGTGCTTGAAAGAATTCAAACTGAAACATTGTTTTTCGTTTCTCCGAAACTACTTGATATATTCTAGAAATACTCTGTTCAGGTGAACAAGAGCGCCAAAGTGTCCAGACGTTAAAATTTATTTGAATGAAAATGCAAAAGTTGAAATCTCTCGGATTGAGTTAAATAATGATAAATGTTGAAAAGTTCAAACTTCGTACGGATTTGAACCTAGAATCTACCCGTAACCAGACTGAACTTACCAATGGGAGCTCGGTAATTAAATGATTGATGAGGGATAAACAGAGTTGTTTACTTTCACCCGTAATTACTCAAATTTTGCAGAATCATATCTCCGAAACTATTAGGTTGTCGAAGTCAAGGATGGTACTGATATACCACCATGATGTAAAACTGCATCATAAAAAAATTTTTACCTGAATAGTATCATTTGAAGGAAAAAACTTTAGGTCACGTGTGTAATTTTTTTTTGTCGGTCGATTCATCTGAACTGCGAACTTAACCGAGATATTTATAATTCTACTCTTAAAATTTCAACTCTCTAGCTTTATCCGTTCGAGAGTTATCATGTTCACGGAACAGACGGACAGAATCGATTTTGAGCACGGACAATTCATCAGTAAGTCCAAACAAAACGCTTGATACAATTTTTGCCCAAAAATTCGAAAGTAACAGACATTTGGAAAAACTGATAAGCACTATTTTCAGGTGAACAAGATTGCCAAAAAGATCTCTGTAATGCTTACTGTATCTGTTGAAGTTGATCAGATATTTCGATTTTAAAAGCAAAACAAATTTCTCCTTGATTATAAAAAATTTCGTATCGCATTAAAATTTGAACCGAAATAATTTTTTTTGCAGATATCGAAGAGAGAGATGAATGATGATGAAAGAATAAAAATGGTTCCTTAATTTTCATAACAAGTGGTGAAAAAATTGTTAATAACAGTGTTTTTGAGCAAAAAAATTTTTTTGAAGAACGGTTTTTGTTGAATCGTAATTTTCATCAAAAATTAAATTGCAAAAAAATTTCAATTAAAAATTGTTTATGACAATTTTTAAATAGGGATGAAAATTATTGAAAATCATTTTAAAGTGACTTATAACTATAAAAATGAATCAATAAAAATAGTGAAGAAACATTATTTTTTTCTATGTGTGAACAGAGTTCATTCATTCTGACTGAAGGAACTGCTAATTACAAACAAAAATTTAACAATTTTTCAATTTTTCCTACGGGAATCTATTCTATACCCTTCGTAAAAAAGCTGCAAAACAGTTAAATAATCCAGGTTTATAGTTTACAAATTATTGCAATTATGGCAATTATTGCAATTATGGCAATTATTGCAGATGATCCTCATGCTACAAAAATATGTTATTTAACTAATGGATATTTAATTGAAAAATCGCGATAAATATTTCTTGTCGACGGATTATTGTACATTGATCTATTCTGTAGTCTTCTGAATTTTGTTCAGCTTCTAACTTTTATATTTAATAAGTTTAGGAACTATTTGTTTATTAAAAGTCGAAAGTGAGCGGAGCTTACCCCAGCGAGATTTCCCATTATCAACCGTATATTCAACCCTATGCAAAAATTATAAATACTGATTCTGGAGTTCTGGAAGGTAGGTTCTTGTTTAGGAAATTTCTTTCTCTTTTTGAGTCTCTTTTCAAATTTCGAAATTTCTGAATACTTTTTGAGATATTCGCAATAAACCAAACACCCCTATTTTCTTTACCCTATTGTTTATAATAAATTGTAATTGTGTAATTTTTGCAAGCGCCACTTCAACTTTATCAAAATGTTTCTGGATGCCAAGATGAATGGAATGACACCCCGATCATAAATTTCCGAGGCGAATAAAAAATGTTGACCTTGAAGACACGTGTTGACTAGACTATACGGCGGTAAAACAAAATAGAATTCAATAAGCATAATATGGAATGCAACGTTGCCAAATATACTGGCTTCCTAAACAATGCAAACCATAGTGGGACTCCTATAGGCCCAGAGTATCTTCACATTGTATATATTTATACTCGATGCTATATATATATTTTTATATATATATATATATTTTTAGAGCAAATTGGAACTGTGAGCTTCATACCACTCTTGTCCTTTGACCCTTTCACAGGGGACGTTTCTTCTGAATTGAAATTGTTTTTCTGCAAGCAATCTGATTGAATGCTACTATTAAATTCTAACAGAGAAACCAGATTAACACTAACAACTTAATTGAGATTGATGACGAGATATTGTTGATGATGGAGCTCGTGTTGAATGATTATTTGGGCTATTACCATCTTCTATTGTGGATGTAATGTTTTCCGACGTTTCGTTAGACATCTTCTATCTTTATCAAGGAGGAAAAGTAAAGAACCTTTTGAAAATTATCAATTTTCAAAAAGTCAATATGACAGAAGTCATGAAAGAAAAATGAACAATGTTATATACTCATCTGTTATATGATGATCTTTTTAAGTTGTATCGAACTATCGGCGTCCAAACTTCTGGCAGATCTATATATGGAGCACTTATGGAATCTGGTGTTATTTTCATAAATGCTGCTTCTTTGATTTTTCTTCTTGCAAGTTTTTCTTCTTTGGATATTATTGATGCTTCATCCCATTTTATACGATGATTCTCATCTACAGCATGTTGGACTAACCTGGATTTGTCGCTGTCTAGTACTCGTAGAAGCTTCTGATGTTCTTTTATTCGTACATACAGAGGGCGTTTAGTTTCTCCGATGTAAGATCTTCCGCACACGCAAGGTAATTCATATATGCAGTTCTTTGTCCTCTGTGTCTCATTATTAGGCTTAACTTTTGTAAGTTTAGCTCTGATAGTGTCTTGAGTTTTGAATGCAGTCGTTATGTTGTATCTATTTCCAATTCTTCTCATTTTCTCCGACAAACCTTTTACATAAGGAATTACGGTTTTAATGGTCTGATTTATATCTGTTGGTTCAGGTTGACTTTCTTTTGTTCGTTTAGCTTTTTCTAATATCTTTTTGGGGTAACCATTGCTTCTAAGAGTTTTCGAGATGTTATTTATTTCTTCGTTTTGGTCTTCTTCAGTGCAACAAATATTTATTGCTCTATCAAATAAATATTTTGCTACACCCAATTTAGTGTTTAGTTGGTGGTTTGACTCAAAATGTAGATATTATCCTGTGTTCGTTGGCTTTTTATACACAGTGGTTCTTGGGATTCCATTTTGTATATGTACGAGTACATCTAAGAATGGAAGTTGTCTGTCCTTCTCGATTTCAATTGTGAATTTAATTGATTCCTCTTGATTGTTTAGATATTGAAGGAATCCATCTATAGTGTCTCTTCCATGTTGCCAAATAATGAAAGTATCATCTACATATCTTTTCCACAGTTTGGGTTTAAGTACATATTTTTCTAATGCCTTCTGTTCGAAAATTTCCATATATAAATCAGCTAAAATTGGTGACAGTGGTGAACCCATGGCCATGCCGAATTCTTGCTGATAAAAGATGTCTTCGAATTGGAAATATGTTGTTTCAATACAAAGAGAAAGCATTTCCATAATTGCATTGACGCTTAGTGTAGTTCTTTCACTAAGGGTTTGATCTTCTTCAAGCTTTTTCCTAACTATGATAAGTATTTTATATGTCGGAATATAAGTGAACAAACTGGTGATGTCGAAGCTGACCATAACGTCTTCTTCCATGATTTCTTGATGTCTCATTATTTCTATGAAATGTTTCGTGTTTCTTATCATCGATGTTGAATTACTTTTTAATAGCGATATAATTTTCAGCAGAAATTTAGCCAATTGGTGGCTGCATCGGATGGAAAATCAAGCATCATATGTTTAACCTCAATTATAACACCCAATGGCCAGATATATGGGATACCAATAGAATTGCAGAGTGTAGATATCCACACAGAATAAGTACAAACAAAAGCATTCAATACATTGAAAAAAACACTAAAGAAAAGACATCACACCAGGAAAATATGGATTACACTAACACAAAAATTGTATGATGAATACATAGATGAAGATGAAAATTTACGCTTTGCAAATACTTTTCTAGAGGAAATCACAAATAAGGGAAGCACTGATACAAGACAGGTTAGTACAGAAGATTCTACACTAAAATTATTAGAGAAACTACTTGAAGAAAGACAAAAAGATTCTGAAATACAAAACTTAGGAAAAATAGCTAAAGAATTTATGATAGAGAAATTTACTGGGAAAAATGCAAATGCACAACAGTGGATAAATGATTTTGAAAAAGAATGTGTACGCTTTAAAGTAAATCAGGACAATAAAAAAATTGTGATATTACAATTCTTCTCAGAAAAAGCCAGTACAGATTGGTATAGCTGCATGGTATTAAAATTTACAGTAGAGTCAGAATGGGAATTGTGGAAGAAAAATTTTTGCGAAAGGTTTTCAAATAAAGGTTGGTCACCAATTAGATACGCTTTATCGTTTAGATATCAATCTGGAACATTATTAGAATATGCCTTAAAGAAAGAAAAATTATTACTAAATATGGCAAAAACCATTGATAAAAGAACCTTAATAGATCTCATTGCAACTGGTTTACCCAATTTCATATGTGATAGAATTGACAGGGAATGTATAAAGGAAATCGAAGATCTTTACAATGCAATAGGTAATTTAGAACATCTAGTCAATAAAAAAAATGGGTTAATAAAAAGTATACTAAAGATATGAATACCAAAGATTAAAATACTAAAGGAAAAACTGAAAAATTAACATGTAAAATTTGTAAAAAACAAAACAAAGGCATACGATATCATCCAGAGGCAACGTGTTGGTTCAAAAATGAAAATGATAAAGAAGAAAAAATAAAACATGTTGATAACTCTGAATTAGAAGTAGAACTTAACTATCAGGACCAAAAAAACTAGATATTCCACCACTAATCGGGTTAAATGTCCTTCTGAATGGAACATTAAATGTAACAGGAATTTATGATTCAGGATCAAACGTTTCATTGATCAGTTCAAATTTACTTAATATAAAATGTATCGATGAAAACAAAAATAGAAAGACTAACTTAAAGACGATTAATGGTGTGAATGAAACTGAAGGAATGATTACAATTACAGGAAAAATACTTGATATAGAGAAAAAAATTGAAGTTTTTATAATAGACAATAAAAATTTTAATTATGAATTTCTAATAGGATTAGATTGCATAAAAAAATTTTATTTAGTACAAAATGAGTACTTAAAAATTGAACAAAGAACACCAAAAATTGATGAAACTGCAATGGAAAATTCCATAGAAAAATCAACAATTCCTGGCAGAACAGGTTATAATAAATTATATTATGAAGAAAAAGAATCTATAAACTTCAATGAACACATAAACGAAGAAGAATTTCAAATTTCAATTAATCATATCAATTATGAAGAAAAATCAAGAATACAAGATCTGATAGAAGAATATAAATCAGTGTTTGCCAAAGATAAATATGACATAGGAAGAGTAAAAAATTACGAGGCTAGAATAGATATAATCATAGACAAATACTGCTGTAAAAGACCGTACAGGTGCTCAGTAGAAGATAAAAAAGAAATAGAACAACAAATTTCAAAATTATTAAAAAAAGGCTTGATAAAAGAATATTACAGTCCTTTTGCTGCCCCTGTAACGTTAGCTTATAAAAGAGAAGAAAATAAGAAATCTAGATTATGCATAGATTTTAGAGATCTAAATAAAATTATAGTACCACAAGCTCAACCTTTCCCATTGATAGAAGATCTGGTAATGAAAACAAGAGACTGCAAGTTCTTTACAAAACTAGACATTAACTCAGCCTTTTGGTCAATTCCACTGAGAATAGAAGACAGAAGAAAAACAGGATTTGTAACACAAGAAGGACACTTCCAATGGACATGCCTACCATTTGGATTAAAGACTGCACCAGCTATTTTCCAAAGAATTTTGGTTAACATAATTAGAAAATATAAACTCTCACACTTCACTAGTATCTATATAGATGATATTTTAATTTTCTCAAAAACTTTTCAAGAACATATATATCATCTAAAACAATTATTAAATGCAATATTAAAAGAGGGTTTCCGACTGAAATTTTCAAAGTGCAGTTTTGTCTCAGATTCAGTTACATATTTAGGACACATAATAAAACACAATTCGGTTTCTCCGATAAAAGATAATTCAATAGCCATACGAAATTTTCCAGTACCAAAAACACAATGGGCGGTTTAGCCCATTATCCTTTTTCAATATCTAATTTCACCGCGTTATCTTCTCTATAAATTTTTATAATGATTACATAGTTCCATTACACTAGACCCTTTACATAACCTATTAAGAAAAGGACAGAAATTCATATGGACAGAAAAATGTCAAGAAGCATTTGGAAAAATGAAAAATTTACTCTGCACTCAACCAGTACTAGCAATTTTTGACCCAAAGTTGCCGATACACATTTAAACTGATGCAACTCTGCAAGGTATAGGAGCCGTATTAAAACAACCACAAACAATGGAAGAAACAGTAAAAACTAATGAAAAACCGGTTGCGTATTTTTCAAGAAAATTAAATGAAAGTCAGAAGAAAAAAAAAGCAATATATCTAGAGTGTTTGGCTATAAAAGAAGCATTGAATTACTGGAGACATTGGTTACTTGGTAAGCAGTTCAAAGTCTTTTCGGATCACAAACCATTAGAAAAAATGAACATTAAAGCAAGGACAGATGAAGAATTGGGGATTTAATACAATATTTATCACAATATGATTTTCAAATAATATATAACCCAGGCAAAAATAATATAGAGGCAGACTGCTTAAGCAGAAACCCAGTATTAGAACCACAAGACAATATCGAAGAACTAGAGGTTGTTAATCTAATACAACTGAAAGAAACTATAGAAGATCAAGAAAAAAATTTAAACATACAAACCAATAAAAATAAATTCAGATTGAAAGATGAAATCTACTACAGAAAAATAAAAGGTAAATACAAGATTATAATATCTGAAGAGTTTAGCAAATTATTATTGAAAAGAGTACATGAAAATTACTGTCATATCGGAATTAAACAAATGGAAAATAAAATAAGACCATATTATATTACAAAAAACTTAATGCAAAATATAATAAACATCTGTAAACACTGTGCGATATGCATAAAAAACAAATCCCGAGGACAAAAGAAATTTGGTCTACTATCGCAACTAGGCCCCGCAAAAAAACCTTTTGAAATTGTCTCAATCGACACTATTGGAGGCTTTGGAGGATCAAGATCAACAAAAAAGTACTTACACCTTTTAGTAGACCACTTCACAAGATACGGATATATTATAACATCGAAAACACAAAACGCAAATGATTTCATCAAATTAACTAAGAAAATTCCAGAATATGACACTATAGGTATGGTGTTGTCAGATCAATACCCTGGTATGAACTCAGGATTTAAAAATTTCTTAAAAGAAAACGAAATACCGATTATTTTTACAGCAGTCAATGCCCCATTTTCAAATGGTCTAAATGAAAGACTGAACCAGACATTAGTTAATAAGATAAGATGCCAGATGAATGAAAATAAGAAGAAAATATCATGGACAACTGTAGCGAATTAATGTATAAGAAAATATAACGAAACTGAACACAGAGTAACAGGTTTTTCTCCAGAATACTTATTTAATGGTATAAGATCGCCAATATTACCAAATGAACTAAAACAGAATGATCCAAATGATAACCTAGAATATGATAGGAAAATTGCCTTAGAAAATAGTATCAAATACCACAATTACAATAAGCAACTATTTGACAGAAATAGAACAGATTATAACTTTGAAATAGGACAACAGGTTTACGTAGAAAATGGAAATCGACTAAATCGAAAAAAATTGGATGAATTAAGAATTGGACCATACAACATAATAGATAAAATTTCAAATTCGATTTACAAGGTTAACACAGGCCATAGGACATCAGAATCAAATCTATTTCATATCACTAAGCTGATACCAACTACAGACTTTGCTTTGGATGCACAAAATGCTTGAATATCATTCTCCGAGGAGGGGAGATGTAAGGCAATCTACGACACTGCGTAGTAATCGCGTAGCAAAATGTTCAGTGACCACGTACTGGTCGGCAAGGTAGATCGCACTGATGATTGAGAGAGGGAGAGAGAGAGAGAGAGACAAGGAATCAAGACGTGGACAGGCGAATTACGACGTCATAATAGATTAATAAAATATTGTTGAAGATTTAAATAAGAGCTAAGTGAA
This sequence comes from Micraspis discolor, assembly GCA_030674115.1. NCBI lineage: Eukaryota > Metazoa > Arthropoda > Insecta > Coleoptera > Coccinellidae > Micraspis > Micraspis discolor. The sequence continues at coordinate 180,314 of JARTUT010001758.1, read as the reverse complement.
TAATAGATATTGAATGTTGTTTCTTTGTTTTACAGGTAAAATTTGTAATAGTATATTGTTGTTAATTTAATAATAAATGAAAAATCTTTGTTTTACAGAGAACCTATTCTGTTTGGTTATTCATAACCTCATTCACAAAAAAAATAATAGGATAAAAATATATGGAACATTAAATATATTATTATATATTACTGATCCTCAAGCCAAGAGGAATTGAGAATGGTACTATAAAAGTACGAGCCAGATTTGGTAAGACGAATAGGGGTCGAAATGACCATAATTTGACGACAGATGAACCGATACATCGTAAAGTACGGAAAGTTTTGAATTTAAAATAAAACCGAATGGACTTCAATTTGAAGAATACGCGAAAAGATTACACAATGACTGTAAATTTTGACAAGGAAGTCAACATCAGAGGAAAGAGGCTTGATGATAGTAGGAAGTTGGAATTGAATACGAATGTAGCACAAGATCCAAGAAGGTTGCGGAAAAGAAGGAGACGAAGTGGAGAATCGAGGAGAGAGGAATTGATTGAGGAAGATGAAAAAAATTTAGAGGCGTTTAAGCATAAGACTGACAAAGCTACGTAATCGATGAGATAATACGAAGTCAGAAAAAGCTGATCAAGACGGAGGGAGGGGCGAACCATGGCTTTTGCGAATTAAGGATACCTACGTGCGACGAAGATATGAAGTCATGAATGGAAAAAATGAAAACAGCGAAATAACATTTTTGGAGGAAGTTGAGTTCGTATATTGTTAAGTTCGTATAATGTTAAGTTCTATGAAAGGATGGAAGAACCCATTATTTGATAATTTATTAAGCGCTGCTAAAAAGTTATAAAACTTTTGAAGTTTTGACATTTTGAAAAGGGATTGTAGGTACTTGTGACCCGTGATGAGAAAAGAAAGATTGTTTGATGGGCGGGCTAAGGTCAATATTATTCGTTTACAGTCAACCAATTGATAGTTTAGGGGTGTAAACAAGTGCTAGTGTAATTAGAAAAGAAAGAAAAGATCAGTAGAGATCAAGACTTCAAGACTAGTGTTGACGGTTAGATGTTTGAGACGTAGTAGTTACTAAAGTTAGAATTAACACGGTAGTTTCGGAACTTAGAGAAAAACTCCAATTTGGCCTTTTCCTTCATTGAAATTTATTCATTTCTTTATGTGAAAAAACTGTGAATAGAACAAAAGCTCTACATGAGTATTTCTCAATAGTTAGGAAATCTTGAAGTTTTATTTTAGAAATTTTGTAAGAATGACAAAATTTCCTATCGATTCCTTAAAAACCATTTAATCAAGCCTAAACGAACATTTCACCGAAACTTCGCTGAGAAGATTCAATTAAACGGATCAAAATACCAAGTGTTAAACGGCTTAAACAAAAATTCATTGGAATGACGGGCATACGAAGTTGATCGGAAAATAAGGGGATTCCGAAATATAAATCTTAATTCGTCCTAATAAAGCGTGCTTGGTAGGGATATTGAGGGAATGATTTATAAGATGGGGCATTTATAATCTGGCGTTATTCATGAGGAGGAGCAAAAAGAAATATTCTGAGCTCGAGGTAATTGATTGTACTGGGGAGATGGCATTTGATTCTGAGAAATTATCTTGATTTATGCCTTATCCCTGGATTTTCGTCCTTTCGGATTTCATCTATGAATTTTCGTTGTGTACCTACCATTTCTGAGTGATGGCTCCAGGAGAAGCTTGCTTTGAGTTGGGGTTGTAAATTAAGTTGGATATGTAAAGAGGTGAAGTTATATTCAAGTTCACTTGCTGAAACATGCATTCGTACAAACTTTGAACCTGTAACGAATAAAACAGAAATCACTGGGAATATTCTTGGTGGAGCTCGACGTTGATGGATACTTTGTAAAAATATTTGTCTGAAAGACATAACTGATTCAGAAGTAGAGTTTCGTTTTGAACTATTTCCTGTTTTTGGCGCTCTTGTTCACCCGAACAGAGTGCCTATCATTTTGCCCAAATGTCTGTAATTTTGGAATATCGAGCCGAAAATGGTCTTAATAGATTGGGTTCGACTCCCTGATGAAGAATCCGTGGCGAAAGTTGAGTCTGTCCGGCCATCCCTCCGGCCGGCCGGCCGTATCCTCTCTAACATTCAAAACAAAATAGGCTAATTGTCCAAATATCTCGGTTGAGTTCGTTATTGGGCCAAATCTGTCCCTGTTCAGTAGTTATGAGCATCTGAAATTTTGTTTCCTCAATAACTACTACAATATCCATCCGATCAAGTTGATACTTGAAATATTGTTGGGGGAGGCTGCAACAAAACGACTCGCAAAATTTCGAAGAAATCGTCACGATAGAAAATTTTTAAAAAGTTCCCAAAAAAATTTTTTCAATACTCACTATCTCCTAAGAGAAAATTTCTCGGATTTCAATAAAAATTCGTGAATATCCTCAAATTTCATAGTCGTAGCTCTCTTCCATCTAAAGATATGACCATTTTTTGATTTACTCTAGAGAAAAGAGAAATGACATAAGTCCCGATGATTTTCTTTGAACGGTGGCCATCACAGATCGATATTCGATTGACAAATGGTGGGCTCATTAATCAGTGTCAGTTGGCGTAATATTAATCAAAATTTTTTATAACAGGAAATCATAGAGACAGAATTCAATCTCGGTGGCTCTAATAGTATATTTACTCAAAATTCAGACAAGCACTGCCATAAGTTTTTAGGGGAAGGGAATTATAGCTTCGAAAAAAACTTAGGAAAAATTATGAGTACCTAGTTATTTTTAATTTGAGATATAGGTTTGTTCATTCATTAGGCGTTCATATTTGCATCACATTGTCCCACAGTACGAGAAAAGACTATTGTTCACCTGATCAGAGTGCTTATAGATTTGTTCTGGTTTGAATATTTACTCGCAAGTAGCTTAACAAGAGCGCCAAAGCAATCTAACCTCACGTCAGTGCTTACTAAATTTTTATTTTCATGAATATGGAATATATTCATATATTGAAATATCAGTTATAAAAGGTATGTCAAATTATGAAGAAATCAGTCCTGCTGTTTCATTAATAACCCGCTACTAAAAAAATTATAATTTTGGAATATAAAAAATATTGTTCACTGAAATGAATTTACTGCAACGGAAGTAATAAATTAGTTGATAATGACCGGAATGTTGCACAAAAGAGTACACGTTAGAAGGCCAATGAAGTGTCTTTAGATTTATAGAAACAACGCAATGTTGAACTCCGCTATACAGGGTGATTCCGGAGGAGACCGTCAGATTTTAGGTGAAGTATACACTAGTCAAGGCAGTTTCGAAACAATGTTTGGTTTATGGTTGGGGGCCTTTAATGAAAGTCTATAGGGGGATTTGTCCGATTCGACCGATTTTTCTTTTATTCATAACTTTGGTATGGCTTGATCAATCTTGATGTAATTTTCAGTGTAGAACAATATGATTATCTTCTCTCAATAATTCCAACACTTTCTCAAAAATACATTGTGGGAATTATGATAAGTTCAGATTGAGTTTGCAGGTTGAAAAAACACTCTGTACATTCCGTTTTCAAAATTTTTTTACATGCTTCAGATTCTCTCATAAGTTTACATAACTGGAGCGTTCTTATTATTTTGGGCATACATTCAGTTTTCCTAGAAAAATTTTTCAAGTATGAACAATATCGTTATTTCGCTCCAAGGCAGTGAGGACGATATTCTGAACTAGAATGTATCGCTATGTATACAGGGTGATTCCGGAGGAGATCGTCAGATTTTAGGTGAAGTATACAGTAGTCAATATAGTTTCGGAACAATGTTTGGTTAATGTTTCGGGGCCTTCATTGAGAATCTATAGGGTGATTTATCCTATTCGACCGACTTTTCTTTTATTCATAACTTTAGTATGGCTTGATCAATCTTGATGAAATTTTCAGTGTAGAACAATGTGATTATATTCATTCAATAATTCTATTACTTTTTCAAAAATACAAGGTGGGAATTATGATAGGTTCAAATGAACTTTGCAGGTTGAAAAATAACCATCTACATTCCGTTTTCAAAAATTTTCTACATGCTTCAGATTCTATCATAAGTTTACATTACTGGAGCGTTTTTATTGCTTCTGGCACAAATCCAATTTTCCTAGAAAAATTTTTCAAGGATGAACAATTTCGTTATTTCGCTCCAAGGCAGTGAGGATATTCTGAACTAGAATGTAAACCGGTGTCGTCCAATTATACGAAGCTCTTCCTAAGTCCTGAAGTAGTTTTTCCGAATTCAAAATTCATATTAATCACTCATATTCTGATGTATAGAATAATTTAATCCAGAAAATATCTTTATACCTACCTACTTAAACCAAAAAGTCTACAACTTATACAGAATAGACATTCGAAACATATCATGAACGGCAAAACTAAGGATTGATATAAAATTTACATAGAATGTTGGAAATGATTTCCCCTTTTTGGCACTCTTGTTCACCCGAACAGAGTGCCTATCATTTTGCTCGAATGTCTGTAATTTTGGAATATCGAGCCGAAAATGGTCTCAATCGATTGGGTTCGACTCCCTGATGAAAAATTCGTGGCGAAAGTTGAGTCTGTCCGGCCGGCGGTATCCTCTCAGCATCCAAAAGGAATCAGCTAGAGTTTTCATATTTTCGGAATAGGTTAATTGTCCAAATTTCTCGGTCAAGTTCGTTATTGGGCCAAATCCGTCAGATGGTTCAGTAGTTATGAGCATCTTAAATTTTGTTTCCTCAATAACTACTAGAATATCCATCCGATCAAGTTGATACTTGGAATGTTATTGAGGGAGGCTGCAACGAAACGGTTTGCAAAATTTCACAGAAATCGTCATGCTAGAAAATTTTTAAAAAATTCCCAAAAAAAAAATTTTCGATACTCAATATCTCCTAAGACTTCATTCAGATTTAAATAAAAATCCGTATATTCATTGAGGTATATATATATATTCTTTTGAACTTTTGGCTTACAATATTTCGTTAGCAAACAATAAAGCATACAGATCAGGGGTTAGTGACGGGGTGTCATACAATTCGGCGTATCACATAAAAGCCTAGGGAAAAAAACCCCCGTAAAAAAAACCCTGGCTCCCCGCCTAAGTGTGAAAGTACAAAAATAAGCTGAAATATATTTGGGATTTCTTTCTTCAAGAGCGATCTTCTATTGATGGAAACAGAGACTTCTTCAAGGTGCCCACATCGAATCTGGAAATAAAAAGACAAAAGCAGAAAAAAGAACTGAATATCAAAAATACAAAATTTGAAAGAGATAAAGAAAACTTCCTCAAATTAGCCTTTTTGGATTAACTCGATATTGTGAATCAAGAATTTTTTAACATAACAAGCTAAACCATAAATTTTACTAATAAGATAATCAATTAATACATAACCTTTCATTGTTCCTCTTCAACGAAGATTTTTTTTTGTATCCGTATGTGTCTCTTGAAGGAGAATAATCTCAGCACCATAATCCTTAGTTATTTTAGAAATGTAGTCACTCTTGTCCTTAGAAATACCTTCTATATTCAAATCTACTGTAATACACAAAATTTGTCGCCAATCTGCAAGGAGGATTCTTCGAATCGGGTCTTGCGGTCCAAGTGATGATTTTTCAGATCTTCTTATGTTTGAAGTCTGCTACGGAACCCATTCAAAGGGAAATCATCATCCATAGTTGAGGAAGGTTGTGATATAACACTTATTTCATTGAAAAAATAGCAGAGGAAAAATTATCAACTGACATTCATTATGACTTATGTCATAATCTCATTCATTGAGGTTACCGATATCTTACTAATCCTCAAATTTCATTGTCGTAGCTTTCCCCCTTCTGAAGATATGATCATTTTTTTCATTTACTCAAGAGAAAAATAGAAATGTCATGAAGTCCGAGCTTTGTCATTGAAAGATTTGCCATCACAGATCGATATTCGTTTGACAACTTGCGGACCTAGATATATATATATTCTTTTGAACTTTTGGCTTACAATATATAGTTAGCAAACAATAAAGCATACAGATCAGGGGTTAGTGACGGGGTGTCATACAATTCGGCGTATCACATTAAAGACTAGGGAAAAAACCCCCGTAAAAAAAAAAAACCCTGGCTCCCCGCCTAAGTGTGAAAGTACAAAAATAAGCTGAAATATATTAGGGATTTCTTTCTTCAAGAGTGGTCTTCTATTGATAGAAACAGAGACTTCTTCAAGGTACCCACATCGAATCTGGAAATAAAAAGACAAAAGCAGAAAAAAGAACTGAATATCAAAAATATAAAATTTGAAAGAGATAAAGAAAACTTCCTCAAATTAGCCTTTTTGGATTAACTCGATATTGTGAATCAAGGATTTTTTAACATAACAAGCTAAACCGTAAATTTTACAAAGGAGATAATCAATGAATACATAACCTTTTATGGTTCCACTTCAACGAAGATTTTTTTTTTTTTTTTAGTATCCGTATGTGTCTCTTGAAGGAGAATAATCTCAGCACCATAGTCCTTCGCTAGTTTAGAAATATAGCCACTCTTGTCCTTAGAAATACCTTCTATATTCAAATCTAATACACAACATTTGTCGCCAATCTGCAAGGAGGATTCTTCGAATCGGGTCTTGCGGTCCAAGTGATGATTTTTCAGATCTTCTTATGTTTGAAGTCTGCTATGGAACCCATTCAAAGGGAAATAATCATCCATAGTTGAGGAAGATTGTGATATAACACTTATTTCATTGAAAAAATAGCAGAGGAAAAATTATCAACTGACATTCATTATGACTTATGATATCAGTGTCAGTTGGCGTAATATCAATCAAAATTTTCATAGAATTCATAGAGGTAGAATTCGATGTCGATGACGTTGTCAAAATTCAGAAAAAGCACCGACGTAATATTAAACAAAAAATTTTTTATCATAGAGAAAGAATTTGATGGCGTTGTCAAAACTCAGAAAAGCAATGACGTAAGTTTTTAGGAGAAGCATAGAATAAAATTTGGTGAAAATTATGAGTAGTTATTTTCAAATTGAGATAAAGGTTTTTTTATTCATTAGGCTTTCATATTTGCATCACATTGTCCCATACTACGGAAAAAGACTATTGTTCACCCGATCAGAGAGCTTATAGGTTTGTTAAGGTTTGAATATTTACTCGCAAGTAGCTCAACAAGAGCGCCAAAGCAATCTGACCTCACATCAGTGCTTTCTAAATTTTTTTGAATACATATTCGAGACCTTTTTATTAAATTTCCAATTGACCTTCTAATGAGGGATTGGTTTTGCTTTAAGGTATTACATTCCTCGAAAATCCTTTCTACTAGGTGTTCTCTACTTCTAATTTCAACCTTATAAACTCTTGTTTTCAGATATCCCCACACAAAATAGTCTAAAGGGTTCAAATCAGGCGGTCTTTGTGGCCAAGCAATAGGGCCTCCACGACCAATCCATCTCTTCGGATAACTTAAATCCAGGTGATTTCACACATTCACTGCAAAGTGAGGTGGTGCTCCGTCATGCTGAAAGTACATAGAGCGGATATGTACATTTTCCAATAGATTTGGTGAAATATTTTCCAAAAAATCTAGGTAAATTTCACCATTTAATCTTTCCGCAAAAATGTGAGGGCCAACTAAATTTCCGTCTATTGTTCCAAGCCGGATATTAGCAGAAAATCTGTGTTGTGTATTATGATTCTTCTTCAAATGCGGGTTGTCTCTTGCCCATTCGTGGGAATTGTGGATATTAAAAATTCCATTCTTAGTGAACATAGCCTCGTCGGTGAATAGAATTCGAAAAATAGTTCGTTGGTGACTAATAACCCAGCGACAAAATTGTAATCGTTGGGGCAGATCTTGTGGCAACAGTTCTTGCACTTTTTGGTAGTGGTATGGGTGGAATTGTTCTTTCTTCAAAATCTTGCTCACTTTGCTCTACGAAATTCCTAATTTGGTACTAATTTGACGAGTACTAATAGACGGTTCCTCCTCCACCCGTTCAACAATTTGAATCGAAATTTCATTTTGAGTAGGCCTGCCAATGTGCTCTGCCTTACTAGGATATTGCCCATGTTCTTTAGAATAATGGAATACTCCGAAAGTACAGTTATTTGGTTGACGTCGGTTGGGAAATCGTCTATGGTATTCCATTTCGGCTTCATTTCCATTTCCGTTACAAAAACCATAAGCAAAAATCATATCCACATATTCCGCATGAGTAAATAATTGAGGCATGTTGAAATAAACTTCTTGTAACAGATTATTTATTAAATATTCTCTTTCTGTGGTTCACTGTGATGCTAAACATGGATCTTACAGAACTTGATTTAAATAGAGATTAAATTTTGATGGAGAATTTTCAATTTCATTAAAACTATTTATCATACATTCGTGATTCAATATTTTACATACCATAAGGCCATAAGTGAGTACATTTTTGAACAAAACTACTATGTTTTAGGAATATTCGCTTCATAGAAAACCGGAAGTGTGCCGAAAATCACCTGAATAATGACTCAATTTTATGTTAATCCATAATTTTGCCTTTCATATATTTCGAATGTTTCTTCTGTATTTGTAGTAGTAGTATGTAGATTTTTTGGTTCACGTAAGCATAAAGAAATTTTTTGAATTATATGATTTTATACATCTGAATATGAGCGATCAAAAATGAATTTCGAATTTGGAAAATTTATTTTAGGACTCAGGAAGAGCTTTGTATTATTGGACGATACAGCTTCACCATCTAGTTCAGAATATTCTCAATGCCTTGAAGCGAAAACACGATATTGTTCATCTTTGAAAAATTTTTCGTGGACGTGTGCCAAAAAAAATAAAAACGCTCCAGTAATGTAAACTTATGGTAGAATCTGAAGCACGTAGAAAATTTCTGAAAACGGAATGTACAGGATGTTTTTTCAACCTGCATACTTAATCTGAACTTATCATAATTCCCATTCTGTATTTTTGAAAAAATTAATAAAAAGGTCTCGAATATGTATTCAAAAAAGGGGTAATCATTTCCAACATTCTATGTAAATTTTATGTTAATCCTTAGTTTTGCCGTTCATGATATGTTTCGAATGTTTATTCTGTATAAGTTGTAGATTTTTTGGTTTAAGTAGGTAGGTATGAAGATATTTTCTGGATTAAATTATTTTATACATCAGAATATGAGTGATTAAATATGAATTTCGAATTTGGAAGAACTACTTTAGGACTCAGGAAGAGCTTTGTATCATTGGACGACACCGGTTTACATTCTAGTTCAGAATATCGTCCTCCCTGCCTGGGAGCGAAATAACTATATTGTTCATACTTGAAAAATTTTTCTAGGAAAACTGAATGCGTGCCAAAAAAAATAAAAACGCTCCAGTTATGTAAACTTATGATAGAATCTGAAGCATGTAGAAAATTTTTGAAAACGGAATGTACAGGGTGTTTTTTCAACCTGCAAACTTAATCTGAACTTATCATAATTCCCACCCTGTATTTTTGATGAAATGTTGAAATTACTGAAAGAAGAAAATCATATAGTTCTACACTGAAAATTTCATCAAGATTGATCAAGCCATACCAAAGGTATGAATAAAAGAAAAATCGGTCGAATCGGACAAATCACCCTGTAGACTCTCAATGAAGGCCCCGAACCATAAACCCAACATTGTTCCGAAACTATATCGACTACTGTATACTTCACCTAAAATCTGACGGTCTCCTCCGGAATCACCCTGTATAATGGGCAATCACAGTGATCACTAAACATACATTTGTTTGTGAGCCAATACTTCAAAATAATATATGTACACTAAAGGATAAAGGCATTTTGGAACTCAGTGGCGGATTTTACAAATTTGCCGCTAGTAGGCCATTCAGTTTTTGCCGCCCCTACTGACTTTTAAAATGCAATACGTTAGTTTAATCCCGTTATTAGTATGATTGTGAACTTAAAGATATTTCTGACAGTTACTTGATTATTTTCACAACCCGCTGTTTGGAATTTACTTGATTTTAATTCTTCTCTGTTGATCTGGCAACGTATCATACTCCGGTGTCTGCGTACACCTTATCAAAATGATACATGTGTACTATTCATTTTAACTTATTTTTATATTCATTCAATTTTCCATTTTCACGAGATACATATCGTCAATTATAACAATTAAACTATTAAACCATTAAAAAAACCATTTTATTCTATTTCATATTCTTAATATACAGTACGCTAACTAAACCAGAACCAGCAATTTATCAAACATAAGTTTGGTCCTTCGGGCCGGATTTTCAATTTCAAGAAGAAAGAACATTACTCTGCTGCAATTATTGGACGTATCCAAACTACCTGGAGCCATCTTCAAGAGAATTATCGAGTATTCTTCAACGCCGATTGATTCCATTGATCATCAGCCCAAGGAAAATTCGTCAAGAACGAAACTCCAGTAGCTGTTGTCCAGATATCCGAATAATTCAAGGTTACATCCCAGGAGCCACGAGGGTGACTATTAACCATTTGACAATTTTGACTATTTTCCTACTTCCTTCCATTATTATTCATTTGGATTATTCGACATTTTTTCTCGATTCAATTTATTTTTCTATTTCATTTCAATCAATAACCTTATCAATCAACAATTATTCACAAAATGTCCGAATCAGAAATAAAAGTTTTAACCCGCAAACGGGGCACTATTAAGCAAAAACTCACTAGTTTGGAGAAATTTATTACAACAATTAAAAATTCTTCTTCAGATAAGCTAATTTCTATTAATGAGGTTGATTTAAGTTGTAAAGATAGTTCAGGTCTTTTGTCTGCTCAAGATTTTTTTTTGCAGTATTTGCAAACTAAATTACGCCGTAGCTCTTACAGTACATCATCTTTGCCTCAACAACCTACCAATTCGGATCCTCTACTGAATGTTTTGATTCCAAAAGTTAAAATTGCCTACCTTTTCTAGCGAAATCAGACATTGGATTAATTTCATGAACAATTTTGAATCTACTGTTTTATTGAATCAGAATTTTAATGAAAATCAAAAATATCAACTGGTAAAGGCTATGCTTCTAGATATGTAGAAGGTGTAGACAATTCACTTAGACCCTTTGAACTTGCATGGGAACTATTATGTGATCGATTTGATAAAAAACAATTTTTGGTCGACAGTCATTTCAAATCACTTTTGAACATAAAAAGTTTGCATAGAGAAAATTCTTATGAGTTCCGTAAAATTCTTGATGAAATTTGTCTGCATTTAACAGCGTTAGATGCATTAAACTTATCGAAGGAAGATCTGTATGATTCTTTCATTATTCACGTAATAGCAAATAAATTAGATAAAAATACCATTCGTGAATGGAAAGAATTAAAATATCAAAATGACATGCCAACCTTGGACGAGTTTACTAATTTTCTAAAAGATAAATCAGATGTTCTACAGTGCTTGAACGATTCGCTCGGTTCAAGAGATAAAAACGATTGTAATATTCGACATAAACACGATTCTCCTTCGCCTAAAAACAATAATTCACATATGTTCCTCTCAGCGAACAACAAAGTTGTTTGTAACTACTATAAAAAGGAAAACCATACGATTTATAAATGTTCTGAATTCTTAGCGTTGCCTGTCGATATTCGAATTCAGAAGGTCAAGGCCTTGAATTTATGCGAAAATTGTCTCCTCACGGGACATACAAAGATTCAATGTAAACTTGTACCATGTTTTATTTGTAAGAATAAGAAACACAATACATTGTTGCATCTTAATAATAATAATAATTAGTCCAGTAAAGGAAGGGCTGAAATCACTTTTTCTCGGAAAGAGCTGCATTTTTGATATGTTGATTGTTATAACGAGAGAAACATATGGTCAAAAATGCAGGTGTTAAAATTTTCAGGAACATTGAAAAATTCCTGAAAATATAAAGAAAAATACGGTTTTTTTGATATTTTCGCGAATTAGAAGGTTTAGTAAGAAAATGTTTTAAACAAAAGTTGTAGAACGGAAAATTCTAGTCCAAATTATGTACTTTAAGGTTCTCGAAAGTGATTTTGTATATTGATTATTAAGGTATTTCTCTAATGCGGCGATAACAGTGAATTCGAAATTTGGCGCCTAGTGCAAACCCGAGCGAGCGGTCCTAGACATCTGAAGTTCTAGAACAGGGTAGGATTCAGCACAAGTTGTCTGGAGAGTGTGATTTGAAATTCTTGGTCTATTAGAATGAATAACAGCTCGCTTGGGATATCAATAACATGTAATCATTGGGTTTAAACTCATTAGCTTGAAATCGATATTTAGGTGACGCATTGAAATGAATAATTGCCCCACCAAAATTTCATTTTCTCAAATAAGTCGTTGACGGGATTTTGAATACTTACAAGAACAGATTATTATATAGTTAGTTATGGGGAGAAAACTTTCTCAACAATAATACTTTCATAAAAAAATTTGAAGAGTAATATAGTAACGTCATTATCATCGAACAACATAGTTGGTAGCAACCGGTTTTCTTTTACAAATCTCCCAATATAATTGGCTTAGTAAGTATTGGCTTTTAATCCCGATTCTCTCAGTAATTATCAAAAAAATTTAATTTTACGGATGGCTGGTCAAATCGTTGGAGCTGATATAAAAAAAAAACAAGATTATAACTATGAAATTTATCCCCTCTCGAGTAAATTCTTGGATAGCACTATATCTGAAATTCCGGAAAGTTTGAATACTCCCCTATTCCATTTATTAGATTCAAAATGTAGTGCAAGTAAAGATGTGAAACGTGATACAATAGCACATTCCATAATTTCCATTGTTCGTTCAAGAATATTCATTTCCAAATTTCAGTTAGCTGTAGGAACTTATGTCTACAGAAAAACAGGTTCTCGTTTGATAATTGAGAAGACGAGTAAATTAGGAGTATCGGCTTCATACCACAATATTCAATTATATGAAGCTTCCGTTATTAGGCAACCTGCAAAATTAACACATCCAAACTCTTTCATTCAATTCGTTTTTGACAACATATATCACAATGTAAATACGTCGGATGGTCATGAAACATTTCACTGTTTGGGGGGTATTAAAGTCATTACACCAGAATAGGATGTTGAATATGAAGGAGGTTCCAAAAGGCTGATGGAAATGCCACCTGCTTCTATTTTTGCTTCACATAAGAAGATATAATTGATACGATTCAGTTACACGAATCCTAATGAATTGAAGAGTGTAGAGTTCGTTGATAAATCAAAACTTCATATAAAAGTACAACCTGAAGTTCCAAAATCATATGTTGCGTATTTATGTGCGAAATCTCTCGAAATAGAAAATATTCCAACATGGCAGGGTTTTCATGAAATTTTATCACGAGACGTTACATATATGATGTCGCATGTTAATTGACTCCCATTCATTAATGCACCACCATCCAGTTTAACCACATTACACACAGCTTTGCTCTATGTAGTTGAAGAAACGAAGAGAAATAAAAGTAGAACAACTTTTGTAACATTCGATCAGCATCCTTATTTCAAAGCTAACTCTATCATTGTGCAGTCGTGCAATCCTGAATTTAGGAATATTGCTGTGAGATTAGGAGGGTTCCATTTATTGATGTTATATATGGGCGCCATTGGCTTTATCATGGATGGGAGTGGTTTGAAAGATCTTTGGGCTACTTCATATGCTGCATAATCAGTGAAGAAAATGTCTGAAGGGCTTTCAGCAGAGCTTTACGTGCTCACATATTAACTTTCACTGCTATAGGAATTCATATTTTGAAAACAAGCAGTACAACTCCGACTGATGTAATTGAGAAAAAAGTGAAAATGATGTTCGAAAAATGGAAGGAAAATTCTCCTACTTTGGGCGATTGTAATATTGGCCCAATGATAGTATGTTCAACTTGGAAATTCGAGGAAACACTTCAATATTTGAAGATCGTGATTATTTTACTCCAGTTTGTCGAAGCAGAACGTATTGGAGATTGAGATTTGCACTTAAGCAGTGTCATGAAAATGTTAGCAGTTAGTGCTCAATGGTACTTACAGGATATGGTGCATTTGGAAACAACGATGGATCCATTAGAATTCGACAGGTTCACAAAGAAAGGATATTTCACTATTCTTAGGACATACAAAGCTTGGAGTGGTGTCTGGAGTGATATGTGTATAGAACAAACACTAAATAGATTTTCGGTACCGATTTAAGGCATGGTAGAGGAGTCACACCCAGTGTTGTTGCGCGTTATCTTCTGGGGATGCCATCGGCATTTGACGTCATGGAATGTTTGGAGGCATAGGCTGATTTGAGAACAGCGAATAGTGAACAGCACGTGAATTTATCTGAAAGTCGTATGAAGAGAGATAAAGAAGACAAAGAAAAAATTGTATTCTGGCTAAAATGCCATAATCCTTTTGAGAAAAGAGATTGTCTGATGTCTCTTTCTACAGGTATTATTGGTAGCGACTATATTAACTGTCATATGGCATTTCAAGGACGCAAAGGAATGGAAGCAATCGTTGGAAAAAATTTGTGAAATATGACTTTGTCATCAAAATTTAAAGTTGAGAATTTATGCGAGAGCCAGAATAAAATTCGTATTCCTGGAGGTACATCTTCTATAGACTCATCTGCATTGTTGCAGAGAATGGATCAAAGAAAAAAAGAGGCGATTTCTTACGAATTGTCGCCATATCCACTATCTCCCTTCGACGAATATGGATTAATAAGAAAAACTGTTAACTCTGACCTCTATAAATTATTCCCAACGCATCTTCAATTACAATCCTTGCTTACTGGTATGATATATGTTATAGATGGTGAATGGTTATTACACCAAGTTGTATGGCCTCACAGTAAGAGATTCGTAGATTTGTTAGAAATATATAAATAGTCCATATTGAAAAAATTGGGACAGAATTGTAAAATTGTATTTAGCGGTTATTGGGATGAAATCGTCGGAATAATATCATATGAACGATTCCGCCGAAAAGAAAAAGTTGTTCCCTCTGATGTACAAATTGATGAAGACAAAATAGTAACAATGACACAAAAAAAAAAATTGTCAAATATTGGGAATAAATATACATTTATCAAAATACTGTCCAATTTTCTACGAAAACATATTGTAGAAGTAAATGTAGCAGAAAAAGATGCCGACGTAGATATAGTAATGGAAGCCATCTCTCTGAAAGAGAACATTCCAGAATCGGTTGCTGTGATTGGCAGTGACGTAGATCTCTAACACCAGATCACAGCAATAGATCACGGAAAAAATAGTGAGATATCTGTACAACACAAGTGGGGAAAATTTTAGCATCGGTGAACTGAGATATAAAATATTCACAACCCCAGTTTTAGGAACCAGGAAAACATCACCCCTAGTAATGCTTCCTCCAACAGAGTTAGCATTGATTGAACACACCAGACGAGTTTATTATCAAATTCAGGTTTGGCTAGGACGACAGTAGTTGAAACCTGAACATTGGGGTTGGCATAGATCACATTGTATGCTACTTCCTAAAATGATGACAAAAGCAGTAGCTCCACAGGAATTATTGAATAATGTGATCAAATTCATTCACACCCTAGTTTTATTAGTTTCAAAAATTTCAGAAATTCACGCTTATTCTTGTTTTTATTTATTCACATTTGTTTAAGGTATTCTGCAGCTGTAATGGAAAATGTGATACTTCTCGCTACAGTTGCAAAAAAGCAGGACTGAAATGTACAAGGTTCTGCAAAATGTGTGACGGCATAACTTGTGAAAATGTCTCTGACCTGATAAACAGAATATAAATGAACTCTGATGTCGATGAAGACGAATGGGATCTAGATGACGGTGAGGGAGATGATATTGATGCATTTAATTGAAGAATTATTAGTAAAAATGAAAAAACAGTTTTCCTGATATTATTCAATGCAAAAACTTTAATTATTATTCATTAATGCCATGGCTCTTCAAATAATTACTACAGTTTTTTAATTAAACTCTTTTATCCTATTACTATGAATAAATTTCTTTCTTTCGAAGAATTACTATTACTATCACAAACATACCTACCTACGTCTGAATTATTATTCGTATATCGTATGCATCTTAAGGAAATTCAGCTAGGAATTTGTTCATAATTGCGGCTGAAAACTATTTTAGTTTTTGAATTAATAAAATTTCAATTTCAATTTCGTCAAATTACAAAATTTCCTTTTTATAATTCATCCAATTTTTGACTTTTCTATTTTTCATATTACTTCTAGCCTCCATTGAAGAATCTATATCGCCTTCGCTAGCACATCAGATTAGAAAACCGAACATCATTTTACCCAAACTGTCCGTTTCCAAACAACTCAACATTATATGATAGGGTTCCATGTAATAAAAGCAATACAATAACGAAACGAGTAGAGTCCAACTCTGGCGAATATCTTCCAGATGTTTGGTTCGGCCTTAACAGGTAGTCATTTCATCGAGCGCCAAATTTAAAATTCGTTGGTATTGCGCTACTAAAGAAATACGCTGTTTATCAGTATACAAATTCACTTTCGAGAACGCTAATTACATAATTTGGACTAGAATTTTCCGCTCTACAACTTTTGTTTAAAACATTTTCTTGCTAAACCTTTTAATTCGCGAAAATATCAGAAAAACCGCATTTTTCTCTATATTTTCAAGGATTTTTCAATGTTCCTGAAAATTTTAACACCTGCATTTTTGACCATATGCTTCTTTCATTATAACAATCAACATATCAAAAATGCAGCTCTTTCCGAGAAAAAGTGATTTCAGCCCTTCCTTTACTGGACTATAATACTCCTTCATCATCTTCCACGGTAAACACTATGATAAATGCGGAAAATAAATTAATCGCCTCACCTAATCGGGTTCTTTTATCCACAATCACTTGTGATGTCTTGGATGGTAATGGTAAGTTCATGACACTGAGAGCATTATTAGATTATGGTGCTCAAACAAATTTAATAACTGAAAATTGTGTCAAAAAACTTAATATTCCTTCATCATTTACTAATCATTCAATTATTGGTATCAATCAAATAAGTTCACAATTAAGTAAAAAATGTACTGTTTGCATTCTTTCCCAATTCACTTCATACAATTCGAATATTTCTTGTTTCGTTGTTCCTGTTATCGCTACTCTGACACCTTCTTTTAGTCTCGATATTCTCAAAATGAATCTACCAGCTCACGTTCATTTATCAGTTCCAGAATTTGTAACTCCTGCTGAAATATATTTACTATTGGGTGCTAATGTTTTCTGGGATTTACTTGAAGATGAAAAATTTTCGCTGGGTAGAGATATGCCTACATTACATAATACAAAGTTTGGTTGGATACTTACGGGAATTGTACCTGAAACTTCCAATTACTTTTGCAATTTTTCTAAAGTATTTATCCCTGAAGATGAACAATTGAAAAAGTTTTGGGAATTAGAAGATATTTCAAATAAAAAACTAATTTGGACTCATGATGACGAACAATGCGAAGAACTATTCAAAAAAACTACCACAAGAAATACTGACGGTCGATTTATTGTCAAATATCCTTTGAAACACTCGCCACAATTATTGGGTGACTCAAAACAAAATGCTATTAATCGATTCAAACTATTAGAAAAAAGGTTCAGTAATAAAAATTTTAAAAATTTATATTTTGATTTTATTCATGAATATTCACAATTAGGTCACATGAGTGAAATAACAAATGCATCAAATTCCATTCAATATTTTCTTCCCCATCATGGCATTTTGAAAGTTGAAAGTATCACTACTAAACTGAGGACAGTATTTGATGGTGGTTCGAAAAGCTCCTCTGGGTGGTCTCTCAACGACCTACAGTATATCGGTCCAAAAGTACAAAATGATATAGTTGATATTCTAATGAGATTTAGAATTTTCCAGTATGTTGTATCTGCAGATATCTGTCAAATGTATAGACAAATTCTCATGCATCATGAACATAGATCTTTGCAACAGATAATTTGGAGAGAAAATGTTAATGACGATTTATCAATTTTTCAATTAAATACGATGACCTACGGTACTAGGTCAGTCCGATACTTAGCAATTAAATGTCTAAAATATTTGGCTGAAATGAATTTGACTCAATATCCAATTGCTTGTAAAACTATTTTAAATGATTTTTTTTGTCGATGATCTGCTTACTGGTTCTAACGATAAGGATGAACTTACAAAACGATGTAACGATATTTACGCTATTCTTGATTCTTCTAATTTTACACTCAGGAAATGGGTTTCGAATGAGCCTGATATAATTTCACAATTTGAGGAACTACAAATTTCAAATGCTGTGCTTGATTTAGAAGATCAATCAAGTTGCAGAACACTCGGTATTCAATGGAACGTTCAGACAGATTCATTAACTTTCAAAAGTAAGCAAATTTCTATTCCATCAATTTTGTCAAAAAGATATATTTTATCAGTTTTATCAGTTACAGCACAAATCTATGATCCATTAGGACTTATAAGTCCAGTTACAATTCTCAGTAAAATACTAATTCAAAATTTATGGTCACTTCATATTTTGTGGGACACCGAAGTTCCTGAAAAACTTAAATCATTTTGGATCAATTTCCAGCAAAGCTTAGAAACTTTGAATTGCTTAACAATTCCACGAAGCGCTCTTCCTATTAATCAACAATTTGTTGATATTCATTATTTTTGCGATGCTTCAAAGGATGCATACGCAAGTTGCATTTATGTTCGAAGTTCAGATACATTTGGCAATTACCAAGTCAGACTATTTTGCTCCAAAACAAAAGTTGCACCTCTAAAATCAGTCACGATTCCAAAACTTGAATTATGCGCCTGTTTGTTGGGTGCAGAATTAATTAAAAAAGTATCGAATGCAATAGATGTAAAAACTCCTATTTTCATGTGGTCAGATTCGAAAGTTGCTTTATCTTGGATTCATACTGAGCCAAGTCTATTACAAATTTTTGTTTCCAATAGAGTTGCTAAAATTCAGTCATTAACCAAAAGCTTCATATGGAATTACGTAAGTTCTACTGATAATCCAGCAGATATTGCATCAAGGGGTTCAATGCCTGAAAAACTACTGAAAAATAAACTTTGGTGGGATGGACCAGAGTTCTTAAAATCTCGTGACAACGAGTGGCCTATCTCAACTTTTCATGTGCCAAAACATGAATTACCGGAGCTCAAAAATGTTTCTACTATTCACAATTGTATTGTTAGTGAAAAATCATCTTTATTTTATAAATTTTCTTATCTAAATAAATTACATCGCGTTATAACACAATGTATTCGATTCAAAAACAATACTCAAATTAATAACATTAAAAGATTCGGACCATTATCCGTAGATGAATTAGAATATTCAAAGATTTTGTTTGTTAGATTATGTCAACCAGAAAGTTTTCCTTCAGCATTAAAATTTTTGAAATCTGGGAAATTTTTAGAACAAAAAAATCGGCTGTCATCTTTAACCCCATTTCTAGATGAAAATGATATTATAAGGGTTGGAGGTAGACTAAAAGCAACTGATTTACCTTTTCATGTCAAACACCCTATTTTGTTGTGTTCAAGGCATCAATACACAAAATTACTTTTTGAGCACAAACACCGCCAGCTTTTGCATCCTGGCTCTCAATCATTATTATTTTCAATAAGACAATTCTATTGGCCTATTGGTGGTTTGACTTTGGCTAAGAGAACTGTAAAGAGTTGTTTAAGGTGTTTCAAATTTAATCCAGTTCCTTTGTCATGTCCAATGTCTAGTCTTCCCAACGAAAGAGTTAGACCTAGTTTACCATTCGAAATAGTTGGTATCGATTATGCAGGCCCATTTTTCATATTGAACAGGAAAGGTCGAGGATCAAAATTGTTAAAGTGTTATCTTTCTATTTTTGTATGTTTTTGTACAAAGTCTATTCATATTGAATGCATTACCGATTTAACAACAGAAAGTTTTCTAGCCTGTCTAAAAAGGTTTACAGCAAGGCGTGGTATTCCTTCTATTATCTATTCCGATAACGGTAGCACTTTTGTTGGAGCAAGTAATCAATTACGCGAATTGGGCAATTTTCTGTTCGGAGCACAGAGGACTATCGTTAATTCAACATCTATTTTAAATATAAAATGGAAGTTCATTCCACCATATACACATAATCACGGCGGATTATGGGAAAGTGCAGTAAAAAGTACGAAATATCATCTTGAAAGAACGCTTTTAAACAATAATGTTAATTTCGAAGAGTTCAATACATTAGTAATTCAAATGGAGGGTATATTGAATTCACGTCCATTATTTGCAATGTCGAATGACCCAAATGATTTTTCACCTCTCTCTCCTTCCCATTTCCTTATAGGACGTATAATTACCTCTATTCCTGACTATGATTGGACAGACAGCAAGACTTACCAACTTACAAGATTCCAGCACATTCAACAAATGTATCAGCGATTCTGGCATCAATTTTCCAAGAATTATATTTCACAACTGCACCAGCAATACAAATGGAAAACCGAACCAATGAAACTGGATATTGGTACATTGGTCCTTATAAAAAATGATCCTCAACCACCCTGTAAATGGCCTACAGGACGAGTAGTAAGATTCTTCGACGGAAAAGATGGTGTATCCCGAATAGCAGAACTTTGTACTCAAAATGGTGTAGTGACAAGATCTGAGCGACATTTGTGCCCTTTACCTCTACAAGATTCCATTGACATTTGATGTGGTTATATATTTGGACAATATCATGTAACATAATTTGATGTTATTTTCAATTAACGAATTTTGTATAATTCATTTGTGAAAATCCATTATTCTTTCTTGTAACCATTTTTCAGTTTTGAAGGAGTCCTTCAAAGGAGGGGCTATGTTAGGAATTTACTTGATTTTAATTCTTCTCTGTTGATCTGGCAACGTATCATACTCCGGTGTCTGCGTACACCTTATCAAAATAGTACATGTGTACTATTGATTTTAACTCATTTTTATATTCATTCAATTTTCCATTTTCACGAGATACATATCGTCAATTATAACAATTAAACTATTAAAAAACCATTTTATTCTATTTCATATTCTTAATACACAGTCCGCTAACTAAAATACCGAAATCAGAACCAGCAATTTATCAAACACCCGCTATGTACTGAAGAGCTTAATGTTGACCTAACAAGTTTATTTGACAGGCAAAACAAAAAACCCCCGACTTCAAAGCGTAAAACCTCTGTAACTCTTAATCGGCTCAATCCATTTTCATCAAACATGTCTAAGAACACTCGCCTGTAAAACACCTGTAATACAAAAAAAACTAAATTGAAATCGGTTCATTCGTTCGGGTGCTATGATGCCACAGACAGACACGTCAAACTTATAACACCCCTTTTTTTGCGTCGGGGGTTAAAAATAGCAGCATGTCATAAGGTGGGGAAAGGCATGACCCAAAACTATATGAACACAGACAAAATATTGAGTGGTCAGAAAACATTGTGTTTGTTACATATTTTTTATTGCACTTAACAGTTTAAAAACAATACAACCAATTTCTATTAAAATACGAGTATAACATGTTAACAATCAGTTGATAGTGACAGACAATGAGATAAAATAAGTTTTACATTATTTTCTTGCGAGATTTTAAATTTGCAAAATCATCATTTATATCGTCGTATGAAATCTTTTTCAGAAGTTCTGACTCTATGCACAAAAGAGATAAAGCATTAAGCTTTTCTTGACTTAAAGTAGTTCGTAGATAGTTCTTCAACCCATTTTAAGCAAGAAAAGCTTCTCTCACCTGAACAATTTGTCACCGCTGTGCACAGAGCCATGCGAAGTGCTATATCCCCCTCTTTCTCTGGTAGTATGGTAAACATAATATGTTTAAGAAAAAATTAGTTAAGTTTACAAATCCCACTTAGGTTACTTATCCACTCCAGATAAATGGAGGCTCTTTCATTGCAGGTTTCCGGTCTTAAAGATAAAGAGTATATTTCACAGGAACAAAGAATTGGTACCAAAAAAGAACCCTAAAACAATAAGAAATTCTTGTTGACTCTCCTATCTCTAAAATTCTAACTTATCCTTGATGTAAGTGGGGTTTAATATTTAAGTGACTTAAAATCCTCTTTTCAAAAGATTCAACCAAGTTATCCAACGAAAAAACAAAACTTGGTTTATAATGAGGGTAGAAATTTATATCTCCTTTTAAGGTTTGCAACACGCTTCAATATTTCTTTCTCAGTCACACAATGTCGATTGATTCCGGTTCAAGAAAATTAAAAGAATGAATAGCAGAATCGATCAAAAAATCAACGCACGGCGCAATATGTTAATGCGCTTGAGGTCCGATATCATTCGCTAGTTCTCAAATATTAAAAATTACGTATGGCGCGGAATTTAAGCATTACACATGGAATCCATAATTATTTTTATATTCATGTTAAACATTAATTTTTCGATACAAATCATTTATACACCATGCTTCAGAGAGCGGGATATTCGAACTGCCCCTCATTCAATAATGTTAATGTGAACCTGCAATAACTCTCTCTAACAGTTCCCATTTCAATACTCATTTCATGAAATATGGAACAAAAATATTCAAAACATAGGGACAACCTGGAACAATGACTTAATCGAGGCTGATGGCTTTGCGGTTTGATCACTACAAAAACCCGTATATTCCGATTCAACTCAACAAAGATCTGTGCCGCTAGCGGATTTTCACAAAGCGGCTTATGTTATTCCGGTCACATTTTTCGCCGGTTTTCTCTCATCCATCATTTTTAGAATCTTTCCTCTGTTAAAGCGGCAAATGAACGGTCAGGAAATCTGATGCGAAGGCCATGTGGTCATTCGCTTCCTTCCGCTGGATTCAACTTTATTCAGTTTTCTATTATATGAGGTGGGCAGTCGTGTTCCAGAAAGTCGACCTCGTTCGTCTCATTAATCGAAACAACCCTACATATATAACATGTTGGTATAAAGTGTTTTTGAGGAAGATCGGTCATTGGAAGTTCATGAAATATTTCTGTTAAAAATCTGCAGGCTGGGGTATTACGCAATTATCTATAGACCTTACGCCTGTTAGGAACTACCATCCGATTTCATTATTGTCGGTTTTTCCAAAAGCTTTCTAGAAATTTCCCTTAGTTTCCCTCATTAAGTGGCACTGACGCATAGAGTTGATGGTAAATATTCATTAGTCCCTTAACGATCGTCCTGATAACCACTTCGTGTTAAAGTAAACAAGAACAAATAAAGTGAATATTGAATAATAAGCATTAAAATAGTAATTTGTGACACACCAATATAGTACCAGAAAAAGGGCATGGAGCAGATTGTATCCTTGTCTACTGTCTCTAAGAAGCGACATTCTGGTCCAGAACCAGAACGAAGCAGCTTAAGCTCATCAGCCCTTTTGGTAAGTCATAACGTATAGTTTTATTGTTCAGTGATCACATGAATTCGAAATCAAACTATTTGTAAGGTACTTTGTATGGATTAATATTCTTTATCAAGGGTTCATTAGCGTGAATTGTAGTATTATGCTAATAAACTCTATTACTATTATTATTATGAATGATGTTACCCATACCTGTAGATATGGACGCATCAAGTCACAGATTATTGCCGAGTTTGCTGAATATAGAGAAAGTAGGAATAGGATAGAGTCAAGAGAATTAGTAAAATAGTTCAGTTGAGAATAAAAACTGAATATCAAACAGAAGAAATTCGGATTCCAGATAGAAAACTTCCGCTGATGGGCACCTAACCGAATTATGCGCTGCCTTACCACTATAAAAAAAACGCTCTTCACTTTGATGAGGTGGATATTTTAGGAGTTATTCAGAAAGCCAAAATGCTGAAGTTTTCAAATCTACTGACCGATTTAGTTCAGACACGAAACTAAGTAGGATATTTATGCACTATTTTATCAATAGATCAATAGATAGGTGGAATTGGCCACCTGATGAAGAATCCTGGGTCAAACTTGAGTATTTGCGTGCAGCCTTCGGACCGTATACGCTCCAGCATCCGAAAGAGATGAGCTACAGGTTTCATATTTTCAGAATACTTTAGTGGTCCGAATACCTCGCTGAAGTTCTAAACAAAAATTATAGACCAATTTCTATACTGCCAGCTGTCTCAAAGGTCTTTGAATCTCTGATGAGGACTAGATTGGTATCTTTCCTGAATGAGTGTCAGCATTGCTTCAGGAAAGAAAAGTCGACAACATCTGCTCTGCTGAACCTGGTTGATTATATCATGGAGGCATTGGATGATTCTGAGGAGGTGACCTTGGCTTGCATGGACTTAAGCAAAGTGTTTGATTGTGTCGATCACGAAAAGCTCTTGTCAAAATTGGCATATGTTGGCATAAGAGAAGTAGCACTGAACCTGTTCAGATCTTATTTGCATGACCGATACCAAATTATAGATATGGAGGAAAAAAATCAAGCAAAAGAAGTATTAGCTATAGTGTGAGGGATCAGTGCTGGGTCCTGTATTATTTTTAATCTACATAGATGACTTGATATATAACGTTGATGCGGATGACCAAATATTATTTGCCGACGATACAACGTTCCTAAGCAAAGCCACAAGAAATATTTTGTTAGAGAACAAATCTAAAAAAACAATAAAATACGCAGTGGAATTGTTTGAAGAAAATGGAAAGAAGGTCAATGTCGAGAAGACACAACTGAACATGACCACAAAACAGCCAAATTAGGACACCTTCTCCTTAATTGGACTGACAGTCAGTGCTAATTTAAGCTGGGAACAACATACAGAGTGTTCCTAAATGGAACGTTCAAACGAAAGGGGGAGATTCCTTAAGTGAGTTTAAGATTAAGTGATTCCTCTAAATCAATGGCAATATTTTGCCTCATCGCTTCGTTCGTTACGTTTCGTGGTCCTCCAGATCTTGGCAAATCCTTGACCATTCCAGATGTATGAAAACGTTGTAAAGTAACTGTTGATCGTGTTATTGAATTTTTACAGGGTGCAAATCATTAAAAATATCACTTCCTCATGAGTTCTAACAAGATCATCATTTTATATTTCAATACTATCTTTTTCACTCAAATTGACCAATTTCAAACGTATTCACGATATATTTTCACAAATTATGCTTCAAAAAACGTGGAGATAGTTACCTACTACAAAATATTTTGTTTTATGTATTACTATGGATACGAACCACATCAATTTATTCATCTACCTATTTATTTAACGACTTTTACCTCAATTGGACAAAAAAACTGTATTTCTTCTTTTTACAGATAATATTTACATGAAACCTGGTATGGACAGATCCGAAACAATGTGCTCTTTCAGAATCTGCAGATATATACAGGGTGTCCCATTTAAATAAAAAATGTTGGTCTTTTCCGGTTAAACCGGAAGTATCTCATTAATGAAAATATGCTCATCAAATGCATTGTGATCGATTACACTCAGCTGCCAAATTTCAAGATTATCGTCCGTTCTGTTTCAAATATATTAATTTGGTGCCAAACTTTATCCCAACCCTGTATATGGATGTGCTCCGAGAAAGCTCAATGTATCGCTATGTATACAGGGTGATTCCGGAGGAGACCGTCAGATTTTAGGTGAAGTATACAGTAGTCAATATAGTTTCGGAACAATGTTTGGTTTATGGTTCGGGGCCTTCATTGAGAGTCTATAGGGTGATTTGTCCGATTCGACCGATTTTTCTTTTATTCTTAACTTTGGTATGTGTAGAACAATATGATTATCTTCTTTCACTAATTCTAATATTTTTTCGAAAATACAGAATAGGAATTATGATAAGTTCAGATCAAGTATGCAGGTTGAAAAAAAACCCTCTACATTCCGTTTTCAAAAATTTTCTACATGCTTCAGATTCTATCATTAGTTTACATTACTGGAGCGTTTTTATTGCTTTTGGCACGAATCCAATTTTCCTATAAAAAATAAAAAAGGATGAACAATATCGTTATTTCTCTCCAAGGCTTTGAGAATATTCTGAACTAGATGGTAAAGCTGTATCTTTATCTTTTAAATTCTATTATTATAAAGAACATGGGCAATATCCTAGTAAGGCAGAGCACATTGATAGGCCTACTCAAAATGAAATTTCGATTCAAATTGTTGAACGGGTGGAGGAGGAACCGTCTATTAGTACTGGTCAAATTAGTACCGAATTAGGAATTTCGCAGAGCAAAGTGAGCAAGATTTTGAAGAAAGAACAATTCCACCCATACCACTACCAAAAGGTGCAAGAACTGTTGCCACAAGATCTGTTCCAACGATTACAATTTTGTCGCTGGGTTATTAGTCACCAACGAACTATTTTTCGTATTCTATTCAGCGACGTGGCTATGTTCACTAAGAATGGAATTTTTAATATCCACAATTCCCACGAATGGGCAAGAGACAACCCGCATTTGAAGAAGAGTCATAATACACAACACAGACTTTCTGCCAATATTTGGCTTGGAACAATAGATGGAAATTCAGTTGACCCTTTCTTTTTTGCGGAAAGATTAAATGGTGAAATTTACCTAGATTTTTTGGAAAATATTTTACCAAATCTATTGGAAAATCAGCTCTATGTACTTTCAGCATGACGGAGCACCACCTCACTTTGCATTGAATGTGAGAAATCACCTGGATGTAAATTATCCGAACAGATGGATTGGTAGTGGAGGCCCTCTTGCTTGGTCACAAAGATCGCTTGATTTGAACCCTTTAGACTATTTTGTGTGGGGATATCTGAAAACAAGAGTTTATAAGGTTGAAATTAGAAGTAGAGAACACCTAGTTGAAAGGATTTTCGAGGAATGTAATATCTTTAAGCAAAAGCAATCCCTCATTAGAAGGTCAATTGTAAATTGAATAAATAGGTCTCGAATATGTATTCAAAAAATTTAGAAAGCACTGACGTGAGGTCAGATTGCTTTGGCGCTCTTGTTGAGCTACCTGCGAGTAAATATTCAAACCTTAACAAATCTATAAACTCTCTGATCGGATGAACAATAGTCTTTTCCGTACTATGAGACAATGTGATGCAAATATGAAAGCCTATTGAATAAACAAACCTTTATCTCAATTTGAAAATAACTACTCATAATTTTCACCAAATTTTGTTCTATTCTTCTCCTAAAAACTTACCTCATTGCTTTTCTGAGTTCTGACAACGCCATCAAATTCTTTCTCTATGATAAAAATTTTTTTATTAATATTTCGTCTGTGCTTTTCTGAATTTTGACAACGTCATCGACATCGAATTCTACCTCTATGAATTCTATGAAAATTTTGATTGATATTACGCCAACTGACACTGATATCTAGGTCCGCAAATTGTCAGACCAATATCGATCTGTGATGGCAAATATTTCAATGACAAAGCTTGGACTTCATGACATTTCTATTTTTCTCTTGAGTAAATGAAAAAAATGATCATGTCTTCAGAAGGGGGAAAACTACGACAATGAAATTTGAGGATGAGTAAGATATCGGTAACCCCAATATATATACGGATTTTTATTTAAATCTAAATGAAGTCTTAGGAGATATGGAGTATTGAAAATTTTTTTTTTTGGGAATTTTTTAAACATTTTCTAGCATGACGATTTCTGCGAAATTTTGCAAGCCGTTTCGTTTCAGCCTCCCTCAATAACATTTCAAGTATCAACTTGATCGGATGGATATTCTAGTAGTTATTGAGGAAACAAAATTTCAGATGCTCATAACAACTGAACCATCCGACGGATTTGGCCCAATAACGAACTTGACAGAGATATTTATACCTCAAACCTATTCTGAAAGTTTCAACTCTCTAACTTCATCCGTTCGAGAGTTATCGTGTTCACGGTACGGACGGACGGACGGACGGACAGAATCGATTTTGACCACGGATTATTCATCAGTAGGTCCAAACAAAACGATTGATACCACTTTTGCCCAAAAATTCGAAAGTCACAGACATTTGAGCAAATTGATAAGCACTCTGTTCAGGTGAACAAGAGCGCCAAAAAAGGAAAATCATTTCGAACATTCTATGTAAATTTTATGTTAATCCTTAGTTTTGCTGTTCATGATATGTTTCGATTGTTTATTCTGTATAAGTTGTAGATTTTTTGGTTTAAGTAGGTAGGTATAAAGATATTTTCTGGATCAAATGATTTTATACATCAGAATATGAGTGATTAAATATGAATTTCGAATTCGGAAAAACTACTTTAGGACTTAGGAAGAGCTTCGTATAATTGGACGACACCGGTTTACATTCTAGTTCAGAATATCCTCACTGCCTTGGAGCGAAATAACGATATTGTTCATCCTTGAAAAATTTTTCTAGGAAAATTGGATTTGT
Organism: Micraspis discolor; assembly: GCA_030674115.1. Taxonomy (NCBI): domain Eukaryota; kingdom Metazoa; phylum Arthropoda; class Insecta; order Coleoptera; family Coccinellidae; genus Micraspis; species Micraspis discolor. The sequence goes on along the minus strand of JARTUT010001758.1, from coordinate 151,931 downwards.
GCCAAAAGCAATAAAAACGCTCCAGTAATGTAAACTTATGATAGAATCTGAAGCATGTAGAAAATTTTTGAAAACGGAATGTAGATGGTTATTTTTCAACCTGCAAAGTTAATTTGAACCTATCATAATTCCCACCTTGTATTTTTGAAAAAGTAATAGAATTATTGAATGAAGATAATCACATTGTTCTACACTGAAGATTGATCAAGCCATTCTAAAGTTATGAATAAAAGAAAAGTCGGTCGAATCGGATAAATCACTCTATAAATTCTCAATGAAAGCCCCGAAACATTAACCAAACATTGTTCCGAAACTATATTGACTACTGTATACTTCACCTAAAATCTGACGATCTCCTCCGGAATCACCCTGTATACATAGCGATACATTGAGCTTTCTCGGAGCACATCCATATACAGGGTTGGGATAAAGTTAGGCACCAAATTAATATATTTGAAACGGAACGGAAGATAATCTTGAAATTTGGCAGCTGAGTGAAATCGATCACAATGCATTTGATGAATCCGGAATCACCCTGTACAGAAGATGATACATACTTCTTATGGTCCTGTGGAGGTTGCAGAAGATTCGATTACGAAGAATCAATGCTTATGTATAATTTGGTCTGGAATATATAACAAGAACTCACTGAAAGAAAGAAGTAGATGAACCTATTTTTGCTTGGACTTTAAGAGAAGAAAATTCGAGTTTCGAAAAAAGAGGAAGGAAATTTTTGAGTGATTATTCTTAATTCGATATATTGATATGTTCATTCACTGTGGCAGTTGTATTAGTATCACACTGTTCCAGAGTACAGAAAAACATGCACAAAAGCATCTGACCTCACGTCAATACTTCTCTACGTTATCTTTAAATGAGTATATTTTGTGAATATAAGAATTCTTATTCATCTCCTTCGAAAGGTGTTGCATATTTAGACTGACTCAATGTTGGACACAAATTTTCATCAGGATGTCGAACCCAATCGTTCGAGATCATATTCAGTAATTTGGCAAAATGCTGTTTCTTTGAAAACATGCGGATAAAAGAGTTATATATCTGCTGAGATAACCGCCAGCATATGGTAAAGTGTATAGGGCATTCATTTTGATCGAAGAAATTTGGTGTTGTTATTTATTTATTTAGTATTATTTCAATTATCACTCTCTTCGAATCAATCGAAAAATTAAGAGGACGATATATAAACCAAAATACAATGCATATGCATGAAATAAACTCAATAAAAGATCAAACGAAATAAATATTACCTACTTATTTATGTTAGGTTTTTGAAATTATTGTCCCTCAAATATCCTCAGCGCCATATTTTGGAGCATGTAACGGTAGAATGTGTCCTCTAAATCGGCAATATTCAAAGGAATATTGGTTTTCAAAGATGAATATTTCACATCTACTATCCCAGAAGGATTGATCTTCTCCGCCTTTTCATCCTCTTTCGGTACATGTGCTCTGAATGTGTCGGTCGTATTTTGCCGTCCAACTGCTATTTTATTCACAAGGATGCAGCTTTATATTTTATTTAGTGCTACTCAAGTCCAACAGCAACATAAACAGACATCCGGTAGCATGTCACTGGGATCAATTTTATAACTTGCCAGAAATCTGCAGAATTTACCGAATTCAATTCTAAAGACAGCTGCTTCTTTGCATATATGAACGTAATGAAATGAAAAAATCTTTCACTTCGGTATGATTTCGATTGATATTTCCTGGGGTTGATTTCATCTGTCAAGATGATTTAGATCAGAGGAGATTAAATAATGATTTTTCTATGGTCATGTCACCTATACAGGGTGAGTTTTGACCACAGCGTGAATTTTAAATACAGATTCTTGAAGCGAAAAGAAACACTTTATTCCTATACCACTGTTTTCAGTTCTGCCCCGTTGCAAAGTTAGAAGCCACCACTGAATTCCTTTCAAGATAACACAAAAAATTCAACTTTTATTTTATGATAGTGCATAATATTGTTGAGACATACTTTTAAGATTGTTGAAAATTTTTCTGAAATCACCAGCTTTTGTAAGTTTACCTTGAAAACGTCGGAAGATGTCTGTTGAATCGTTGGGCAGAACTACAATAACACATTGAGATTATTGCCTAAATAATATTTCTATACGAGTTCCATCATCAACCATTTCTGGACAGCAACTGGAGACACACTCGTAATATTTATGATGAAACCACATATATATTTCTCTTCGGAGAATGTGACGTTATTATTATTATTATTATGAAAGATCAAGAGAAGAAACTGTTGCCTATTAGTCTTAAACAAAATTGAAAATTTAGTGGCGCTCCAGAAATATCTTAGAAGGAGGAAAAAAAAGAGCACTGCCACAAGAAAAAAAATCTACACAATCGTTAATGCGTCCAATCTGTTTTCAAAAGAGTTTACAATACTGTCACAAACTACACTGTCAAGAAGAGTTCCATTTCGCAAACACGCGATTTGGCAGTACAGAATACCTCATGGTAAAGTTTGTTTTGGTGGCCACGAAACTGATTTCTATTTAACCCATAAATATTGTCCAGATTGCCACCAATGAAACCACGCAGTATAAGAAAAGTCACTATGAGATCGCTACGCATCCTACGAACACTAAACAAGTCCAGCCAAAATATTTTTAGTAATATCCTATCACTAATCGAGGAGATAATTTTTTTAAAAATAAACAAAACCTGTACCAAGCCTATAACAGCTGGGCGGAGTTCCCATGATAAGATACCGACACATCTCTCCGGTGGTTCATCCGAAATACGTTCTACGGACGGAGTGTCTGCGCTTGATCCTGCTCCCAATGATCCGCTATCTAACGTGCGTTCCACTACAGACAAAGAGGCGATCACTGATCCTGGTCCATCCAGCGGTGTCTTGGATTCCGGAAGTGTTTCTGGCGTGTGTAAGGGATCAGTGCAGTCGGATTCTAATCCCAATGAATGGAGTGTCATTGTACGTAAGAAAAAAAAATCTAAATCTAAACCTGTCGCCGATGTAACTCGTGTCAAAAAATATTCTGGAACGAGTAAACCCATAATTGGATCATCCGCTTCCAATGGCTTGACTGGTGTTCCCCGGAAACAGCTCTCATATTTACATGTATCTAGACTGGCTCCTGAAACATCTATAGCTGATCTTAAGAAATTTTTGAATAACATGATTCCAAATCTTGTCTGTGAAAAGCTGAACTCGAAACAACCTGAGGTATATGCTTCCTTCAAACTGTCATTTCCATCAGAGTTTCAATCACAGCTAATGGATACTGCTTTTTGGCCTGAAGGTATCACAGTGAACAAATTTTTTCGAAGATCACTGGATACATCAACCAAGATTGGGCAGTAGCCCTCTGGAGACACCCTCAAGCGTTGGCACTTATCATCGGGGCTCTGTTGGCGGCCTATACAAGCTGAAATTTATACAGTTGAATGCTCAAAGTGTTGCTAACAAGCTCGATATTTTATCGGTTTTTCTTAGTTTGAGCCGTCCTGAGTTTGTGAGTGTAGCGGAACACTGGTGTTCGAGTGACGGAATCAATTCCATGACCTTGAGTGGATATCAGATGGTCTCTTATTACTGCAGACCTGAAGGAGAACATGGTGGATGCGCCCTATATGTGAGAACAGACTGTACAGTGCAGATGTTAAATGTGGCTAAGTTTTCGGTTGCTAAGGTATGTGAAATTTGTGGGACCAGATCTAGGATTGGTAGTGTGACATTTTCTGTTTTGAGTGTTTATAGACCACCAACAGGTGATTTTTCCATGTTCATGAATATCTTAGAATATGTACTTAACCACTGTATCGCAAATTCTAAATATGTTTTCTTATGTGGTGATCTTAATGTGAATTATTTATCTATTGATGATTCCAAGAAGCGACTTCTTGACGATTTGTTCACTTGCTTTAATTTGATTGTGCGTTCTCGTGAACCCACTCGAGTCTTCACAAACAAACATGGAGTCACCTCTTCAACCAAAGTAAATTATATTGTCTCTAACTGTCCAACGAAGTTTACCCATGTTTCTGTCTGTGAACCTCACCTTAGTGATCATAGGGCTGTTATACTGGACTGTTCGGTACCACATGTGACACACTCAAATTCTTCGGCCCCTAAGGTTTCCAGAAACACGTCGCAGGAAAATATCACCACTCTTGTTGGTGTAGTTGCACGGACTGATTTTCAGACCATTTACCATCATAATTCGATAGACCACAAATTCTTTGAGTTTGTTAATATCTTGACGTGCTTGATTAATGAAACTTGTCCTTTGAAAGCATTGCGATTTTCACCTGATAGTCGCCCTAGATGGGTAAATTCGCAAATTGTAGAGGCAAGACATCATTTGAGAAATGTGCATTGGATTGCGGCCAGTTTGGGGACACCAGAAGCATTTGTAAAATATAAAGATTCCAAGATTGAATATTCGCGATTGCTGAAGTTTACAAAATTAAATTACAATAAATGTTTTCTTGAAGAATCTGATAATTTGAACAAGGCTGTATGGCAAATTGTTCGTGAGGGGTTGGGTCGGTCTGCCGGGGGAAAGCAGTGTTCTGCTCTTACTGTTAATGGTCAGCTTTTGTCTGACCCGGAGCGAATAGTTGAGAGCTTCGGCGAATATTTTACCACAATCAACAAAAAGTTTCTGCATGATCACTATGGCAATGACATCTCTAAAGCCTGCACATCTCAGAAACTATGTGAACATAGTTTCTTTTTCCATCCCATTGAACCTGAAGAGATTTTGTCAGTTATACGAGATCTGAAAAATGGTGGTAGTTGTTCGGATCCGGACATAATATCCTCGAAAATCCTGAAAGCAGTTGCACCATTTATTGCAGAGCATTTGACCTATCTATTTGATCTATCCATTTCATCGGGTTGCTTTCCTGCAGTGCTGAAAATTGCTAAAGTTATACCGGTTCACAAAAAGGATGCCACCGACGATATTGCAAACTATAGATCCATTTCATTGTTGAGTCAGTTATCCAAGGTGTTTGAAAAACTGGTCCACAAGCGTGTGTGTAAATTCTTGAACAAGTTTTCTATATTATCCGATCGACAGCATGGATTTAGAACTGGCAGATCAACACAAACGGCCTGCACGGAATTCATTGATTTCGTTTATGAGTCCCTGGATAAGGGAGACAGTGTGGCGGGAATATTTTTCGACCTCTCCCGTGCCTTTGATTGCCTCCAGCACACGTTCATAACAGATAAGCTATATCAAATGGGTTTCCGAGGTGTTTTCTTGGAATGGATTCGAGGTTATTTGTCACGGCGCTCCATGTATGTACATCCAAATGGTTATTCGTCAAGAAACTACAAAAACGATTTGGGTGTTCCGCAGGGGTCGGTTTTGGGACCACTGCTGTTTCTGCTCTTCATTAACGATTTGCCCGATTTTTTGATATCATGTATTATCATTTTATTCGCTGATGATGCTTCTTTGGCGATCAGAGCAGTTAATAACCATGAACTGGATGCTCTGTGTGGGGAAATGTTCAGGCGTTTCACTGACTGGTGCAAAGCCAATGCACTCATTGTCAATCTGAACAAGACCCAGATCATAAAATTTCAAATTCGCAATTCTGAATTGGTCCCTAAACTTGTCATCAGGATGGGTGCGAATTGCTTCGAGTCCTTGGAGTGTGTCAAATTTTTAGGTCTTTACGTGGACAAAAACCTGAGATGGCATAGTCATGTGGAAAACATATGTAAAAAACTAAACACAGCTTATTATGCCATTCATCGGATTAAGGATTCCCTTCCCCTTGATGCTCTGATGAGTGTATATTATGGTCTTGTCTATTTCCCATCTTTGTTACAATGTTGTCCTGTGGGGTTCTTCGTCTGAGAGTGAGAGGGTTTTCATCACACAGAAGAGGATAATTCACCTCATGTTCAACCTTGGGCCAAGGGAATCGTGCAGGGGAGTGTTCAGAAAGTACAAGTTACTTTCATTTCCTTGTATCTATATGCTGAAGTGCTTATTGTTTATTAGATGTAACTTGGGCAATTTGATGAAGTGCTCCGATTTTCATAAATATGATACCAGACATCAAAATACCTTATGTGTTCCTCTACACAAAACTTCAAAATATGAGTCGTCACCGAGGTTAGCAGGTATAACTTTTTATAACCACCTGCCTAATAGATTCAAGTTATTAAATGATAGTCATTTCAAACGAGAAATCAAGAAGTTGTTTATTGAAGAGTGTTTTTATAACACTGATGAATTTCTGCAAAGCTCATTGAGATAGCCAATCATTTTCATTTATTGTGTATTATTGACATGTCCTATACATCATTGTAATGTCCAAAAGGATTAATAAAATTGTATTGTATTGTATTGTATGTCTTCGTATAAAGGGAAAACATCCCCGAACGGAATCCTGGTTGCAAACCTCTGCACTGCCTTCAAACGTTGCTGGTCAATGCTCAGGCTATGGAACTATGCAGGGACAGCAAATTCCAGTTCATCCCGGCAGAAAATCATAAATCATGCTGTTTTTCTGGAATGATATCATTCTCTAGTAAAAGATCTCTATCAAAAAAGAATTGTATATGTTACTGTGTTTATGATGATTGTTTTTAGATTGAAAAAGGGCCCGAACCCGAAACGTCTTATATGTTTTAACTCGAATAAATTAGGTTAAGAAAATTCCAAATGATCAATTTGATCAATTTGATCAATTCTTTACAAAAACACAATAACGAAATAATTAAGAGATGGGAAAACTCGGGATTTATATCACCAACCCTGGCTAGATCTCTCACTGTACATAATAGTATTTCACCGAAAATATATGGCTTGCCCAAACTCCACAAGCCAAACATTCCACTCAGACCTATCATTTCTCACACACAAACACCATTTTATAATCTGTCCAAATATTTGGCATCAGTTCTCTCAAATATTGTAAACAAAAATCCCTTTTACATTAAAAATTCCTATGAACTTAAACGAGAATTGGATACACTATACGTTCCAGATGATCAAAAATTATTTTCTATAGATGCTGTGTCCCTATATACAAATATCCCCACACAAATGGTACCACAGATACTGGAGGAAAAATGGCGCCTCGTGGAAGAATATACAGACCTACCGAAGACTGAATTCATAGAGGCAGTACAACTAACATTGGGAACTTGCTATTTCCAATACAAAGACGATTTTTACCAACAAATAGACGGTGTAGCTATGGGTAGTCCGGTTGCTGGTGCAGTAGCTCAGTTAGTGCTAGAATATTTTGAAGAAAAAGTTTTGCTAAATTCATCATATAGGATAACAATTTTCAAGAGGTACGTGGATGATTGTTTGATTATAACAACAGAAGATCAAATTGAAGAAATAATGGAAGTTTTAAATAATTTTAACAATAAACTAAAGTTTACTCTAGAAACAGAACTGGACAATAGAATCAACTTTTTGGACATGACCATCATTAGAGAAAATAACAAAATAGAAACTAAAATGCTAAGAAAAACCATTAACTCAGACCGGATACTTGATTATAACTCAACACATAACATCAAACAAAAAAAAAGCAATAGTAACCAATTATATAGATCGAGCAATCAAATTAACTTCACCACGTTATAGACCGGAGATACTAAATCAGATCTCCTTCCTACTTGCCACAAACAATTACCCCCAAGAAATGATAAAGAAAACAATAAAACAACGCACTCATAAATTTTACAACTCATCAAGTTTCCAAAATCCAAAAACCGAACCAATAGTTTATATACCCCTACCATACATCCCAACACTGTCTGAGAAAATAGAGAATATAATAAGACCATACCCCAATATAAAGATTGCACACAAACCATTCATACAGATTAATCAATTATTTTCAAGATTGAAGGCAATAGTCCCGAAAGGTCAAAAATCACATATCGTCTACGAGATACCATGCAACCAATGTAATGGAGTGTACATAGGACAAACGGAACAAAATCTGAACAACAGGATAAAAGGACCCAAATATTCTAAAACTCAAACAGCCCTCTACAAACATACGATAGAAAACAAGACCCTATGCATCTAACAGACACAATCTTTACTGTAATCTTGGAAATTAAAGGATGTAAGCTAATATGGCGGTAATTTCTGGGACACAGTTTGTCCCGTTTCTAAAAGACTGGAGCGACCCTTGACATTTTGAGAGCTGATGGCAACTGACAGGTATGGAGAAATAACCGGTTGATCATGGTTTTGGGTAATGCGAACCTCCTCAGAATTGGCGCTGAGATATCATCCAAACCTCCATTCAAAGCATTAATTCAGCAGAAAATCGTACTGAATTCCTTAGGTTGTGTGGTAAAAATATTTGAATTTCGGAAGTTTATTCAAATTTTTATACTTGAATATTTCGTAGGAAAATACTCATATCTGAAATCATTCATTGTAGAGGAAAGTCACCAAATATGAATTTGAATATGAATATTATCCTAATAAAGATAACCTTCATTTCTCGAACACTATAGGTGTGATTCGCAATACTCTGACATTTTCGGTTTCATTCGACCTTTTAACTCTCGTACTCAAACCATCGAGTAAGCTTCGCGAAGTGGCAGCTGTGTTTTGTTTTGTTGTCCTTCAGAAAATTTGTAAGTAATAAATGAGTATTACCAGATGTTTTTGTACACAGATGTAATACTATTTTGTATATTGGTATTATGTTTATTTCACGATTTTATGACTTCTTTTCGTTAAAATTTTGTGACTTGAAACGAGATTTTGGAGAGTTCGAACTACTATAAAAATTCAAATATGGTGTCCTCGGTGTCTAATTATGGAATATTCCATATTGAGGTCTTTATTTTCCATATGATACTTGCTATCATATCTTAAAAAACTATATAAAATGTTTTTTTTAGAATGTCCGGTTAAAAATGCAAGTGCAAGTATTTTAACCCATGACCCATGTTCATGACCTACTCTACGCCAATGATATCAGCCTCAAGCGGTCACCACAAGCAGCCAACTTCAAGTCAGAGATGACACAAATCGAAACGGAAATCGATGACAATGGCCAATTGTTTTAAAAAACATGCGCTGATTTCTCGACCTCAGTGAAAAATTGATCTTTTTATTCATTCTCGTTTCGAATACGCCCTACTACCACATCGATCAGTTTTCATTCTCGCCATATATACAGGGTCTTTCACGAGGAAACTCATCCATCTTTATACGGGAAACTACTGATCGTATTTTCATTAAATTCAGCACTTATAAGTATTTCACGGTGCTGATGAAATCTGAAATATTTTCAAGGCATGAGCACCTCCGGTTTTTCCGGAAATGACGTCAAATTCCGTTTTTCAAATTAAAACACCATTTTTTTATTGCAGAAATAGATTCCTTAGAAAATTTCAAGTTATTTTGATGTTTTCAGTTTTGGATGGAAAATTCTCTCTGAGCAGGAAAATTCGAGAAAAAAAAATCGAAAATAGAGCTCCGATGAAACAAGAATAACTTCGAGGTTTTTGAATAGAAAATTTTCATTTTTGGTATTTTTCAAGATGTAAGATTGGTGTATCCAATTCAAAAATCGAAATAGCGGTTCATGATACAGGGGGTGAAAATATCGCTTTCAAATTTAGGGATGACAAAATCGTGAAAAATCAATTTTTTCAAATTAGAACCCCATTTTTTCATAGCAGGTATTGAATCTACGTTAAAAAATAATGTGAGTGTATGCATCACACCCATGTCCTGAAGTGGATATTCACAAAAAACTGTTTTTCGTCTTGAATTTTCAGCTATTTCTTTTCCCGTCACGCCAAAAAGATGAAATTTTCAGGAACTGTTACTTAAAACATGTTTTAGATTTTACTACCCTAATATGCAAGAGAAAAAAGTTACAGGTTGATCCTAAATAGATGGCGAATTTGGAGTCGAATTTGTATCGGAAACCTCTTTATTTCAACTAATCGGCCATCGGTTTTCTCTCCAATGATAAATAAATAATTCCTTATAAATCATATGCAAAAGCTTACCATGTTTTACATTCTTTTTTTTTAATGATAGATATCATTACTTACATCCTGCCAAATTCCTCCTTATTCAGTAGCATTTTGTGTTTACTATTAATTTGGTGATAATTCGTATCAAGTTATAAAATGGATCACTATGCCTAATTTTACCAATGAAGATTATTTAAATCTCATGGAGTAGGTAATAAAGTTGTAGATAGAACGATTCGACTGTTTCCTGACCGACCCAGACCAACGAGGGATACCATTAACAGAACCATGACAAACTTGAGAAATGTCGGATCTTTCGTTAAGAAAACTATACAGAGAAGAAAGTGTAGTAGAAGATGAGAACAACGAAATTACAGTTCTTGCATATTTTCGTGTGAATCCTCAAAATTCTCTCAAAGATGCCGAGATTGCTCTGGGAATATCTCAATCGAGTGTTTGGAGAGTATTAAAAAAACATAAAATGCACCCATATAAATTCAATAGGGTACAGCATTTGAAGGAAACTGATTTCGTCAATAGAACAGAGTTTTGCGAAACTATGATGATTCGATTTCAAGAGAATGAAAACGTTTTGGACTGTATAATTTGGACAGATGAATCTAAATTCACAAAGAATGGTTCTTTCAATAGGCATAACAGTCATTATTGGGATGAAGAGAACAACCACCACTTCAGACAATGGAACTTTCAAGAGACCTAGAGTTTCAATGTTTTTTGTGCCATCAAAAATAATGCAATTCTCCATGTTCACATTTATGATGGGACTTTAACTGGTAAGATATAACACTACACATGTTTGCATTATTTAAAAAATGTTCTCCCTTAGGAGATAGATATTCTGACATATTGACTCAAATAATTGAGCCGCTAGTACAGAACCATAATGACTTATGGAATCAACAAGATGGTGCGCCTCCACACAATTCACTCAATGTGTCAAATATTCTATACAGGCTATTTGAAGATCGATGGTTGGCGAACAATGGTCCACATTTTTGGCCACCTCGTTCACCCGATTTAACTTCTTTAGACTATTATGTTTGGGGTAGGATAAAAAAATATTGTCTACTCAACTCCCCTGACTGATAAAGAGGACTGCATAGAACGAGTCAGAAATGCGTTCAGGTTTGTTTAGATTTTTGGATTCATAGTTTTGAAACTCAATTTGGTTTTTAAACACTTTTGCAGATATCTTCCTCCCGATCAAATAAGAAGAGCAATGCACGAAGCATTCCTGAGACGTATGAATAAATGTCTAGAAATTAACGGTCAAAACTTTGAGCATCTTCTCTAGTTATAACTGCGAGAGTTTGCCATGGTTCTCCTTATAGCAACTTGAAGTCGGTTTCAGGAAGGGTTGAAAAATCTTCAGCATGGTTCAAATAACAGTTCCTGAAAATTTCATGTTTATGGCGTGAAGGGAAAAGAAATAGCTGAAAATTAAAGACGAAAAACAGTTTTTTGTGAATAACTCAGAATATATCCACTTTAGGTTAAGGGTGTGATGCATACACTCACCTTATTTTTTAACGTAGATTCAATATCTGCCATAAAAAATGGGGTTCCAATTTAAAAAAATTGATTTTTCACGATTTTGTCATCCCTAACTTTGAAAGCGATTTTTTCACCCCCTGTATCATGAATCACGATTTCGATTTTTGAAAAAGGTACGTCAATCTCACATCTTGAAAAATCCCAAAAATGAAAATTTTCTATCCAAAAACCTCGAAGTTATTCTTGTTTCAGCGGAGCTCTATTTTCGATTTTATTTTCGAATTTTCCCGCTCAAAGAGAATTTTCCTACCAAAACTGTAAAATGTTACATCAAAATAACTTGAAAGTTTCTAAGGAATCTATTTCTGCAATAAAAAAAGGGTGTTGTGATTTGAAAAACGGAAGTTGACGTCATTTCCGGAAAAACCGGAGGTGCTCATGCTTTGAAAATACTTTAGATTTCATCAGCATCGTGAAATACTTACAAGGGCTAAATTTCATGAAAATACGTTCAGTAGTTTCCCGTATAAATATAGGTGAGGTTCCTCGTGAAAGACCCTGTATAGTGCTAGTGATATAGTTCATGTGACTTCTCTACAAATAAGATAAAGACTTTCTATTAAGTTTCAATTACTCATCTCAACAAGGTACAGTACAGTTTTTTCTTCAAATACATGCACGACTTTTCTCTGCACATTTGTTTTTTTCACCTGCATGGCTTTTTATCTTCTCGTTTAAACATCAGCCCAATCCTAGCACATTTATTCATTAATACACTCTACATTTCATTCTCTACACTTCTGCTACAGGTTGTATAGTATATTTTCCACGTTCTCTAATTTTCTGCCTCAAACCACGTGCTGACTGTGCCAATTTCCAACTATAAGTCTCATAATTGACTTTCACTGACCATTCTCTTATATTAACACAGACTTTTTCCTTTTGCATATCATGTTGATACTATTTCATATTTTTATCATTGCTAACATTACTTTTTCTCTCCTAAAACTATGTCTGATAACTTGTATGCATTTCTAACTCTGTATGAATAGACTTCTCAGGCCCTATAAGTTTCAGATATCTCAACGTGCCATTTTGGGTGCATCGGGGAGGACTCTACAACCAGAAGTTCTCACTATCTACTCAGGACTTTTCAATTTGACAGATGGTTTACAGAAACCGTGCTGGACCTGGTTGACAGATGCCACCCGGTGTTCCCAAGTTGGTTGGACTTGAACTATTTAAGTATCAGTTGTAATTGTTACTTTTTTACCTTCTCATAATTTATAAGGCTCAGATCAATAATGTTCTCAAAATCACTTTCTAATATTTCAAATATTTCATATCAATTCTTTAATTGTCATAGTAATCTTCTGCTTTTCTAATAGACTCTGCTATTCCTGTAAGCGTTGATCATTCTATGATAAATCTCTCAACTAAGTTAGTATGATACAGATGCTTTCTTAAAACACTTATCAATTTCTCAAGTACCTTATTCATTACATAGAGTTCTCTATTTTCAAGTCTCATATCATACAAGATCAACTCTAATTCATGGAGTTAACTTCTGTTTTTCTGATAGATAAGACAGGCTATCACTGTAAACGTTGTAACTCATAAATAATTATTCTCTATCACTTTTAAAGTTTGTCGTATCAATACGATAGATAGCACCTCCACTCTTGACTTTCTCAAGTTGACAATAGGCAACACAACTTACTCAAATTTGTTCCATTGTGAGACATACCATACATTTTCTCAGGTTAAATTTTCAATACTTCGAACACTAAAATCTCTCATATCTGTAAATAGGTCTACTCAGTTCAGATGTAGTTAATTTTGTACATATTTTAACTTCGTGCGAGTACCTATTTATTATGTGAATGTGAACTTTGTACAATAAACATTTTATTTTAACGTCTCTGAGTCAATCATTTGGTTACAGTCCACGTTTAAGTAATTGCCAAAAATCTCAACAACCAGATTTTTGAACAATCATACATACAAAAAACCTGAGATAAAGATAACTGGTAGGAGCTATGAAATTCTTACGGGAAAAAAAGGGTTTTTGAAAGCGGTACAGCGTTTTCAAGTACCTAGGATAACTCCATTTCATCTCTGCCAAAAAGATGAACAGTCAACAGCAGTGGCAGCAGCTACTAAAGAAGGACGAAAAGCTATTTTAGGTTCCGAACTTGAAGGTCAGCTAGTTGAATATATACTTATAATGGAAAACAAATTTCACGTTTCAACAAGAACTAATATTTGCCGTTAGGCGTTCAAGCTAGCAAAGCTAAATAATTTTCAAAATTCCTTCAATTGATAAGATATGACTGAAAATAATTGGTAGAAATTATTTTTGAATCGTCATAAAGATGAACTGTCTATGAGAACACTAGTACATCATTTGCCAGAGCATTTGGATTTGTTAGAGAAAAAGAGGAAGCCTTTTTCAACCTCATTGATGAGCTTTACACTTACATATTTATCTATCCAAATAGTATACTCAACGTGGGTGAATCAGGCCTCACAATAATACAAAGTGCCAGGTAGTTGCACTGACTTTAGCTGAAAGATTCTCTGATGACAATAGTTGATTACATGAACGCTACTCCATTTTGTGCCATCGTTCATTAATTTTCCTAGAAAAAATATGAGTGCTCAGCGGAGTTGCACATCCATCTGGGTGAATACAAACGAACAGACTACAAACTACAGACTGGTCCAAGCACTTTATTCTACACACCAACCCCCACCACGATGTCCCAACTAGCACATCAAAATCACTGGTAGTTCATCATAGTATAGATCACATCGGCCACAACAACTATCATATAGGTTACACATGAAGTTGATAGGAGACCGTGACATAACATTTGTCCTGCCAAAATCAATATAGAAGGTGTTACAATGCCTCAGACTAGGCCTAGGTACATGAATATTAACATGACTCAAGACAAATGAACAATCAATCTCACTACGTAGAATCCCGTAGAGGAACTTCAATGCGAAATGCTCACATCTCAACTTCCATACCTCAGCTTCCGGTGTGGACCACGTAGTCAATTCCTCTCGAAGGGTACTGTTCAAAACATTTAAAATAAATATATTTCAAACACCTTCTCTGAACGGCTTTCAGGATGACGATAGCATTATTATATAATAGACACCAGACTATAGAGGTATATACTAATTTACTACAAATGAAAATATCGTAAAGTGTCTTCATAGGGTGTAGGGGTTAACAAAATTATTCCAATTTCTAACAAAATAACCAAGCGTCCTAGAGGCAGAGTAGGTTATCTGACTTATGTACCCGGAAAAGGTCAATTTAGCATCAAAAACATTACCCAAATCCCTATAATCACTACATCTCTTCAGAATCTGATCACCCACTACATGGTCGTAGTGAACTGGGGTTGATGATGATAATACAACTCGACACTTATTGAATTTCAGTCTCAAACCGTTCCTGAAACACTCATCATATCCAAAGCAGCCTGCAATCTCACGCAGTCGTCAAGCTCCCCAATAGCAGCAGATATATTCAGATCATCAGCAAAGAAGAGATGGACACACTGATGAAGTAGAGACAGGTCATTAATATATGACAAAAATTATAATGGGCCCAAATTGGAGTTATGTGGATCTCCAGATGTAGCGAGATATGGTAAGAACTCACAACCCCCATACTGAACATATTGATAACGATACGAAAAGTAGGATTCAACTAACACTAAAAACTCTGACGGGAATCCAAAGGATGCAAGCTAAAAAATCAATATTTGGCGATGTATAAACATCCTCCTGAGCATGATCTTCCAGTGACTCTGACCGACACTGAGTAATGTTCGCCAAATTGGTTACCTCTGAACTACTCTTCATAAAACCATGCTGATGCGGTAAAATTAAACCACGAACTGAGGAATAAATTGAGACATACCAGATTACCTCGAAAATTTTAGGAAGTTACATAAGATGGCTATAGGCCTATAGTTAGTTATACGGAATGGGTCTCCAGACTTCAACACTTCTTCAAGTCGTCTTGTCATCTTCCATACTTTTGGAATATGCATTCTCCTCAAAATTATATTGAAAGTTACAGATTAAGGTTCAGCTAAAAAACTAATGCAGTCCTTAAGCAGAAAACTGGGTACATTGTTGATACCAGATGTTATCTTGATCATAAACTTCCTCGAAGCCTTAACTATGTTATCCTCAGTGATAGCACGGCCGTCTTAACACATGGCCTGGTCATTGACAAGTACGGCAACACTGTACTGGGGTATCGAAGATCTAAGCCCACCCGGCAAGCAAGTAGAGTTCCCGCGTTTTTGTAGCGTCATGTTAGTTTAGTGTGTATATTCGGGTAATCTATGTGAAAAATTAGTGAATTATCGTGATTATTCGAGTGCCGTGAACAGGGAAAGTGTGTGATATCAGTGTCAGTGAATTTACATTGGAATAACTTTTTTAAATTGGTCTTTTGGTAAGTATCTAACCTAACTATTCAATTGGACTTGAGATCATTTGCGTCCAGTATGGTCAAAACGTGTTGTATTCCATCCTGTAAAAGTAATTATCCGTCTACAAAAAATGAAGGATATTTTAGTTTTCCTAAAGACGAAAAACTTAAGCTTTTATGGAAGAGGGCCATTCCGCGAGATTTCATTCCCACTAATATTAGTTTTGTTTGTGAGAAACATTTTGATTCCGACGATATAATTAAGTTTGATAAACATTTACAAGCCGATGGAATCACTAAATTACTTTCTTTAAGATTCCTATAATTGAAAGAAGGCGCTATCCCAAAAATTTTTCCAAATTTACCCCTGTTTCTTTCGAAACAGAATCAAATAAAGAGGACCGATCCTCAATCTAGAAGACGCAATTTTAACTAGTAGAAGCTTTTTTGAGTTCTGATTCGATCAAAGATTTTAAATTTAAAGACTTTATTGAACATTATTCGGCAAAAAATTGATATATCTGGTTGGGAAATTGAAAAAATGCGATAACGCACTTCCTTTATATATTTTAAATTATGAAAAATTATTATCGGTTAAAATTTCTATACAGATGAGTGAAGTTCTCGAGATTGAAGTATTTCATAAAAATTTTCTAATTTCCGAAATCTACCTAAATTCACGCCTGATTTGAATCTCAGCAGATAGTCTCAAGTTACAAATTTGCTTTCTCGTTATAAAAATGTGTTTAATGAGAAAACAAGTAAATCTACATCAAATTTATCTAGATATTCCTTGACCTCATTAGAAGCACTTTTATCAGATGAGAATAATGAAAATTTTGACCAACTACGGCAGCTAGAAATTGTTACTGATCAATTGAGGCAAGTAAGTCGAAATAAAATTAGGTACTCATTAAGTAAAATATTAATGTGTTTTATTTTATATTCGCCGTCAGCCTGTAATTTTATGTTATCTTTTTTTTGGATTCTAATTTATTTTGTTATGTACATAGAGAATTTTATGTTATGTTATCTTTTTTTGAGAATTCCAATTTATTTTGTTATGTACATAGAGAATTTTATGTTGCGTTATCTTTTTTTGGAATTACAATTTATTCTGTTATATATATATATATATGTGAAGAGAATTTTATTTGAATTGATTTTATTTAGAGAGTTATATTTGAGTTCACATTGTATGGCGAGAGATGGCCCTACACCTCCCCGTGGTTCTTGCTGGACAATAAATTGAATAAAACATCATTCAATTTTGCTTTAATCTCAATTTTAATTTTTATTTGTATTCAATTTATTTAGTGAGTAGGGCATACTTCCACCCCTTTTTCAGATATTCATCGGAAATCACATTTAATGACATCAGAAAATAAAATGGTACGTTCGAAACTTCGTATCTCTCAGTTAAACGCATACCTCCCAGACATCGTCTTTTGCGGCGTTGCCGCTTCAGGCGCCAGGCCATGTATTAAGACGGCCGTGGTGATAGTCGAAAGCGATATTGAATTATCATTGGAATACAGTCCATCACAATGATCAGGAACGAAATCAATGTCTGAGGTAGAAAAGACTGGAGAAAAAATCCCATCATCAATACTCTGAAATTCGTTGAGCTCAACTCCTAGATATGACATAACCCCAGTAATACGTGATCTATACTTTTTTGTCTGTATAAAAGCCCAAAAAACTGGATCCTCTCGAACTCTAGTCGCAACGCACTTAATATATTGCGAATAAGAACTAGCGATATCTCTTTTAATTCTGCCACGTAGTATTTTGAGTTGATGAAAATCTTAATCACCTTTACACCTCCTATATAGTCTACGATAAGGATCCTTCAGTCGTATATTATAAATGATTTTATGTGTGAACCAAGACAAATAATGCCGATCCCCAAATTTATAAACTGGCATACAATTATCAAAGATACTTCCGAGCTTAGCATAAATCACCTCACATGCTAATCAGAATCAACCATTTGGTGAATTGCAGACCAACATAATCATTTAAATAATACGAAAGGGAAAAATTCGCCCTTTCAATATAATATATTTTCTCATGTTTACAAACAAAATTTGGACTAGAATTTGCAGTAATCAACTGGAATGAGACGGTCATAGCAGGATGATGAACATCCTATTTCACTATGGGATGTGAATCATGAGCAACACTATATGGAAAATTTGCGAATATAAAATCCAAAAATCTATTGTTGGCATTAGGAAAACTGTTATGCTGCTGAATTCCCAATAAATTATACATACTTCCCAAAACTCCTCACTTTCCATCACCCCTTCCTGAACCATAGGCTGGTAAGTTGAAGTCTCTGAACATTAATATGCTATACTGTGAGGAAGAACTCACGAAAGCTTCAACAGCGTCTTTAAATAATTCAAATTCCTCTGAGCTGGTGGCAGGGGGTACATAAATAGTGAAAATTAATAACTCAAGTCTGAAATGACTAATTTTAAAATCAACAATATCTATAGTTGGAAATAAATCACATATGTAATTGAAATCAACACGTGGTACCTTTAAGCTACTTTTCATGGCAACAAGTGCACCTCCATCTACAGATATTCCAGAACAAGCATCATCACGATCACATCTTAAAACTAGATAATCACTAGAGAATAGCTCCGAACTGCATACATTATCAGAAAGCTAGGTTTCAGTCAATCATATGATATATTCTTAAACTGCAGTATTATAGAAGACTTCGGTAACCTTGGTGTTGAGACCGCGGACATTCTCATAATATGCCTCGAAACTACTTTTATAGTTAGTTATTGGGTGCGACTAGCGGTTCAAATTCAGTGGCTCTAATATCATTCACCTTCACTAATATTCCACGCACATTATCAAGAGAACTCATAATTATCGTGATCGGTCTAATCCTATCATCAGTGCGTCTCCCCAAACGAATCACTTTGATACCATCGGAAATCATGAACGGAATTTGCGCCTTTGATGATGTACGATCGCGTTCGTCCAGCCCCAACACAATCAACTTTGATTTTCTCATCTCTCTGTCCGACTTCTCTTGCACAAGATTTTCAATTATGTTATCATTAGACTAGGGAGAACCAGATAGCGAACTCAGTCTGGCGATATCATCCTGCATATTCGAGATGGCGGATTTCAGCTCCTCAAACTCCAATTGACGTGTATTTAAAATTTTCTCTTCAAATCTAACGATTTATATCCACCAGCATCTTCCTGAAATCTCCCAGCTCTGCCATGCACATACTAAAATTTTTACACAAAATTTTAATTGACTCTGAAATATTCCTGGTCACACGTATATCAGCCCCGTTGAGCCCCATACAGTTTAAGTGAAACTCAACATCACAACAGTGCATGGGGCAGATCGAGATGCACTATTACAGTTAGGGCACTTTCCGATACTAATTTTGGTCACAATCAGAATTTGTCCGGCAAACTCAGGAATATCCAGCAAAAGTGCATTTCGCCCAGAAAAACACCCGTCAACAGATAAATGACTTCCTATGTCAAGCAAACAGGTGTTGTCTTACTTGTTTTCCTGAAATATGAAGAATTTATTCGAAAATTTCAGGAAAAAACATCCAAATCAGTTGAAATTGAAGACCCCCTGACTCCACTCGCGGCATAAGGAATTGGTTGAATTTAGGGGTCATTACAATCTGAAATGAATACCCAATCTTTGCTTCGAGGTAAATTGAAATGAAAGATAATATAAAAGAAATAATAATGAGAAAACTTCAAAGAGAAACAATCACACAAAGGAAAATAACAATTAAAGTAAAGAGAAAAACTCGGAGGAACTAGACGTAATCCAGTTTGATGAAGGTAATGTTATATTGATTTAATTGATCTCGAAGATATTAATGTACATTTTTGTTATTGTTTTGTTGACTTATGCTTAAATTCCATATATGGGTATCTATTCCATATTTGGTTACTCATTTGTAATTTCGTTTTTGTGATAGACATAAATTTGATAACCAATATAATTGATTAAAAGTTAAAGGTTAATTACTACATATAAATGTATGACTGATTAGTGGAAATATTAAACTGATTTAATTCTTATGTAAGTATTTTCTACTCCAAAAATGAAATGGTATCCCATATTTGGTGACTTTCCTCTACTTAATAGATTCAGAAGAAAACTGGATCAAAAATTTTTTCTTGTAAAGAGATAATTTATTCAGTTGTTTTTTATCACAGAATAGAATAGACTATTAAGTCTTTTTCACTGTATTGTGTAGATAGATAATATTCTTATATAAATACGAGATGAAATATTCAGTATTGCATATTGAAGAATTATAACTGATCGAATAACATACCACATGGTAGGTAATACTTCATTGTGAGAATAGATTCTGAAATTTCGTTTCTGAAATTTGGTAGATCTAGGTTCCTATCTTAGCAGTTTCATTATTGAATGATAACGAACAAATCTCTAACACATATAAGCTACGATCTGTCGAAAGTTCATGAAATGAAAGTTATCAAAAACAAAGTGAAAATTATTCTATTGAATCAGAAACGAGAGAAATATTATCTTCAATATACCACTAAGAAAGACTTATTAAGTATGTCTTCTTAATTTTTATCGATTGATAGATCAAGTGAAATCATTTATACCATTCAATACTGAAATTTTCTATGTTGATAATGATTGGGAAAAAAAGTGTGACAAATAGGAATTATTTGGGCTAGGTAATTTATTCGGTTACATTCGGATTCAGGAAAGAACAATTTTCTCAATTTAATTCCAAATTTCAAATCATTTAACATCGAATAATTTAGAAAGATAAATTTAGAATAATAAATTATTCTGAAATGTTCATGCATAATGCAATAATGTTAATGTTTGGTAACTGCCTATTTTATAGTAAGAAGATGGTTTTACCGGTTTGAGTACAATAACGTGAAGATCTTACATGATTGAGCAAGCATGTTAGATCTGAACAGTGTGTCCCAGCAGCTTAAAACAACCTACAGAATTTTCAATATTGAAAGAAAACAATTATTTTTGTCTAATTTTCACTTTATTATTTATAATATAATAAAGTGAAAATTAGACCAAAATAATTGTTTTGTTTTAATATTCAAGATGGATTTTCACAAAATAAATGAGTCATCAATTCATTCTACAGAATTTTCATTCATTTGAAAAAAAAAAAAAGAAAAATAAGCAAAACACAAAATGAATAATAAACATAATGATGATGACAAGATGATAAGAGAACTGGAGGAAGGGGACGTGATATCCGAATCCCAACATGGATTTCGAAAGGGAATGTCAACGATAACAGCGATAATGGAATTGGTGGGAACAATTCAGAGAGGAAGAAAGAATTGGTGCGCGATGGTGACAATAGATGTGGAAAATGCATTCAACTCTGTACGATGGCGATGTATAGTTGAGGAGCTAAGGAGGATGAAGATAAGTGAGTACATAATAAGGTGTGTAGAAGAATATTTTGGGGATAGATATGTACAGATGGGATCGGTTCGACACCGATGCTGGGTGGGCGTGCCACAGGGGTCGGTGGTGGGACCCACATTGTGAAATGTGGGGTACGATGGTGTCCTCAGGCTCCCGTATGAACCAGGAGTTCAAGTGGTAGCATACGCGGACGATCTCGTGTTCATCGTGGAGGCTGAAACCAAGGAAGAAATGAAAGAAAAAATAAAAAAATGCCCTGACAATTATTATAAGGTGGATGAACTGAAAAGGGTTGAAGGTGGCTGTCCACAAGACGGAACTCCTTGTGGTAAAGGGGGGAGAAGCGTAGGCGACCTGGGTGTTGAGCTCCAGGGAACTAAGATCGAACCAGTGAAGGAAATAAAATATCTCGTAGTCATTATCAGGCGAGCACCATTTTTTGACGCACACATTAAGTATGCCACTAAAAAGGCAATGCGCAAGGTGGAGATGCTGGGCAAATTGATGCCCAATATTGGGCATAATAATGACAATAATGACAAGCATCCAAAGAATTATGGTGGCAGAAACATGTTCTTATTCAGGGTGGGAGGTTAACTCTCAGCCAATAGGAATATGGCGAGAAAAAGAACCTTGAGGATGTGGCAGGATCAGTGAATGCGAAATCGTAGGAATGTAGCAGAGTGGACACATAAGCTAATAAAAGACCTAGATCTCTGGATGAAGTGCCCATACAAGAGAACGAGCTATTTCTTCACCCAGTTCCTGACGGAACTCATCCCAAGAATGCTAGCAGACAAAACCATATGGAATAAAATTTATCAATACGTCGTGAATATAATGAGAGAGAAAGAGCGAGAAGACCGAGAGAGGCAAGGATGAGGAGGGATAGAGATAGATAAAGATGGTCTCGTCGATGATATGGGCTAGAGCCTGGTTCCGACGGCACCGTCTGAAAAATAAGGGGAGGGGGTTTAGTGAAGTGAAAGTCCCACACGAAACCGCAGCAGTGCACAGCCCGCTGCGGCAAGGCATTAGCTTCCCCCTACCACAGGGCAAAAAAAAGTGTCTTGAGCAGAGTAAATGTCTTTGCTTGTAAAAAAAGTAGAGAAGTCTTCAAAACGACTGTAGAAAAATCAATATAGAGCACTAGTCACACCAGGTTCACTTGTAACGAGGAGTTCGAAGTGGATAATGAATTGAAAAAGAAACTCGAGCAATCAAAATTGAGAGAATCAGACATGATTAGTTATTTTTTGAGCTGATTTTTTTATCGATCGTGAGCATCGATCAATTTTTACTGACACATCATCATGAAGTTAGCGATGATACATGAGGTAGACAATTCATGAGCGTAGAGTAGGTTGAGTTGAGAATGACGGAAATTTCACGAGTTTCTATATGAATAATACATACTCAAGCAGAGACGATATATGTTACGAATATACTATGTAACGTTTTATTTAGTCCTCGTTGCTGTCAAGGAAAAGATATTGGTGAGGTTTCGTCAAAAATCAGGATTTCCTGTGGTATTCGTGAATTTGGAGAAACAGAAGTGGTTTGAGCCTTTGGGAAATTGGCGCATTTCAGAATTTTGCCTGGTATGTAGAAATACGAGATATAGTGAAATTAGTCAGTCATTTTTAAGTAGATGGTTTCCGATATTTATTTCTTTTCTTTTATTATGTAATACAAGTGGGAATTTCGAGTTATTTCTGAATGATATGTGCATATGTTTTTTTGTAATACTTTTTATTATTTCATTTGATGCCCAAATAACGATAACCTGTATACAGGGTGGTTTTGTGAAACTAAGCTTGATCAAGTACGGTGGATAAAAACAGTCAACCATCAATTGATATATCTCATCGTTACTGTGAAGTTTTGTGTAATATATCTATTGGGTAGAGTGCACTTAGATCCTTCATTTAATTTTTTTTTAGGTATTTCAGATCTGTTATATTTTTCATTTTATCGTTTTGTGGGACTCGCGAGAACAAAATACGGTGGCGCCCTATTATACCATCTGGAACCCACACGCCGTCTCCACTGACAGCGCAACCAAGGATAATTCCAGCGTTTTCCCATTGTTTGGTTTTAGTGTTATCATTATTACTTTTGTGATTTGTCGTATGAGAAGTTATAACTAATAATGATAATATTCGGTTTCATATGCTGAAAAAATATCATATTCTCATGGAAGAATACATAAGTAGGTACGATATTTTTCAAAAGAAAATGAATTGTAATGCCTTTATGCCGGCACGGCAAAGTAAGTTAATAAAAAGGAACGACAATTCCGAAGAATCATCGCTCCAATGGTGCGAGCTAGCGGTGATTGACGTATGATATCCCAGAGAATCAAGACCGCCAGTGCTAGTGTGGACCGATTTCGGAGTAACTGCCTCTCATCACCACAGTGTGGCACTGATGATCCTAAAGAAGAATGTCGTAACAAAGAACGTGATGCACCTTCTAGGCATATCTAGAAAAACGCCTTCGTTTGGTTGAATTTGCGTTTAGGAAGGAACGTTGAATAAACTTCCAATACCATTCACAAATATTTAGTGTACGTTTGTGTGTTTACTGGGACTGAAATGATCGATAAATAGTTTTTGAAGATTTGGAATTAACTGTTGGCTATCTGTGTTATCCGGATGATTCATTTTGTTCACATATATATCTATAATGTGATCGTGGATTATATTGGATATATGTATTCGGCTGTTCTTGAACGCATTTTGATGTTTGGAGTATTTTCGAATGGTTTTACGGGTCTTTTTGGATATTTTTGTGACCATGCTACATATTCTGTTGACTAGCATGCCTAGCTGTTTGATGGTATGCTAGTCGTAATCTTTGATTCTTTGTGATTTTCGTTGCATTTGGTACATTTCATTACCGTAGTACATTTTTCTGTCGTACCTAAGTGTGAATTGAGATCATCTCATATAAGGTACAGGTATTGGATCTGAAGGATGTCTTGGTTTAACTGTATAAGGACTATGTTTATATAAAACTCTTTCATTGAATTATTTTTTGTATATATTGTATTTCGCTGGTGATTAAACGAATCAACAATTATTTATCAGTTTTTATTGATATAATTCGTTTGAAGTATTCGTGTGTTTCTAGAAAGAAAATTATTGAACTATTTGCATGATAAATTGAAGGTTTAGGAGTATGAAAGTTTCAAGAAAGAGCTTCTTGATAAGTGCTACTACAGCTGTCGTGAATTGTTGAGGCAGTTGTACATTAGACTAGGTTCATTTCTCTCTTGTATGCTACTTTTCACTTTTTAATCGAAATTGATTTCTCGCTTATCCCTTGGTGAAACATGATTTCAATATTTATAAACGAAAATTGACCAAAATCAAACACTTGACTGTACGTTTCACAAATTTAATTCAAATATAATTGTTATCATCACCAATTTTAACATCTGTTACGTGATTCGAATATGTGCACTGTATGAACCGTTATTGTTTTGTATTCAGTTTTGAGAATGGGATGAAACCCGAATCATGCATGTCAACATATGTTTGAATTAAATATGTGAAACGTACAGTCAAGTGTAAATTTTGTTCAATTTTCGTTTATAGATATTTCTCTTTTTGGTGTTTCTGTTGCATAATATTGTGATTTGTTTGACGTTTCTTGTATTCTGTCCAGTGGATGAATAAAGCTACTCATATCTTCCTCTTTTGTTTACATTTCCACTATATGTACCTACGTTTAATTCACCATTAAGAAGAATCATTTTAATCTTTTATTTATCATAGATCCATAGTCAAGGTAAAATTTTTTATATCATTCAGCATATCACATCATTGTTATTTTCTAGTCAGGTTTGGGTCTAGGAAAAAGGCAACGGTGTAATGACTATATTTAGTCCAGTAAAGGAAGGGCTGAAATCACTTTTTCTCGGAAAGAGCTGCATTTTTGATATGTTGATTGTTATAAAGAGAGAAACATATGGTCAAAAATGCAGGTGTTGAAATTTTCAGGAACATTGAAAAATTCTTGAAAATATGGGAGAAAAATACGGTTTTTCTGATATTTTCGCGAATTAGAAGATTTAGTAAGAAAAAGTTTTAAACAAAAGTTGTAGAGCGGAAAATTCTAGTCCAAATTATGTACTTTATCGTTCTCGAAAGTGAATTTGTTTACTGATAAACAGCGTATTTCTTTAGTAGCACAATACCAACGAATTTTAAATTTGGCGCTCGATGAAATGACTACCTGAACGCTCAACCAAACATCTGGCAGATATTCGCCAGAGTTGGACTCACTCGTTTTGTTATTGTATTGCATTTATCACATCGAACCCTAGCATCTAATGTTGGGTTGGATGGAAACGGATAGTTTGGGTAAAACGATGTTCGGTTTTCTAATCTGATGTGCTAGCGAAGGCGATATAGATTCTTCAATGGATATAGAAGTGATATGAAAAATAGAGAAGTCAAAAATTGGATAAATTTTAAAAAGGAAATTTGGTAATTTGACGAAAATGAAATTTTATTAATTCGAAAACTAAAATAGTTTTCGGCCACAATTATGAACAAATTCCTAGCTGAATTTCCTTAGGATGCATACGATATACGAATAATAATTTAGACGTAGGTAGGTATGTTTTTGATAGTAAAATAATAGTAATTCTTCGAAAGAAAAAAATTTATTCAGAGTAACGGGACAAAAAAGTTGAATTAAAAAACTGAAATGAATAATAATTGAAGCTTTTGCATTGAGTAATATCAAGAAAAACTGTTTTTTCATTTTTACTAATAATTCTTCAATTAAATGCATCAATATCATCTCCCTCAGCGTCATCTAGATCCCATTCGTCTGCCAGTACTGCTTTTTTGCAACTGTAGCGGGAAGTACCACATTTTCCATTACAGCTGCAGAATACCTTTAACAAATGTGAATCAATAAAAACAAAAATATGAGTTAATTTCTGAAATCTCTGAAACTAATAAAACTAGGGTGTAAATGAATTGGATTACATTATTCAATAATTCCTGTGGAGCTACTGCTTTAGTCATCATTTTAGAAAGTAGCATACAATGTGATCTATGCCAACCCCAATATTCAGGTTGCAACGACGATCGTCCTAGCCAAACCCG
Source organism: Micraspis discolor (assembly GCA_030674115.1). Lineage (NCBI taxonomy): Eukaryota > Metazoa > Arthropoda > Insecta > Coleoptera > Coccinellidae > Micraspis > Micraspis discolor. The sequence continues at coordinate 125,364 of JARTUT010001758.1, read as the reverse complement.
AATTTGATAATAAACTCGTCTGGTGTGTTCAATCAATGCTGACACTATTGGAGGAAGCTTTACTAGGGGTGATGTTTTCCTGGTTACTAAATCTGGGGATATTTTATATCTCAGTTCACCGATGCTCATATTTTCCCCACTTGTGTTGTACAGATATCTCACTATTTTTTCCGCAATAGGATAAAGCTCTCTAATACTTTCATCTTCTTGATAGAAAATCTGCACTGATTCCTGAAGATCGGGATTTCTCTGTAGTAAATGTATTATTTATATGTAACGTCATGTAAAGTTACATTTCCATCAGCCTTTTGGAACCACCTTTATATTCAACATCATATTCTGGTGTAAAGACTTTAATACCCCCAACAGTGAAATGTTTCATGACCATCCGACGTACTTACATTATGATCTGTGTTATCAAAAATGAATTTAATGAAAGAGTTTGGATGAGTTAATTTTGCAGGTTGCATAATAACGGAAGCTTCATATAATTGAATATTGTGGTATGAAGCCGATACTCCTAATTTACTTATCATGTCAATTATCAAACGAGAACCTGTTTTTCTGTAGACATAAGTTCCTACAGCTAACTGAAATTTGGAAATGAATATTCTTGGACGAACAATGGAAATTATGGAATGTGCTATTGTATCACGTTTCACCTCTTTCCTTGCATTACATTTTGAATCTAGTAAATTAAATAGAAGAGTTTTCAAACTTTCCGGAATTTCAGATATAGTGCTATCCAAGGATCTACTTGAGAGGGGTTAAATTTCATAGTTATAATTTTGTTTATTTAATATCACCAACAACGATTCGACCAGCTATCCGTAAAATTAAATTTCAATTACTGAGAGAATCGGGATTAAAAGCCAATCCTTACTACGCTCCATTATATTGGGAGATTTGTAAGAGAAAACCGGTTGCTTCCCACGATGTTGTTCGATGATAATGACATTACTATATTTCTTATAATTTTTTTATGAAAGTATTATTGTGGAGAAAGTTTTCCCCCCATAACTAACTATATAATAATCTGTTTTTGTAAGTATTCAAAATCCCGGCAACGAGTTATTTGAGAAAATTAAATTTTGGTGAGGCAATTATTCATTTCAATGCGTCACTAAAATATCGATTTCAAACTAATGAGTTTAAACCCAATAATTACATGTTATTGATATCCCAAGCGAGCTGTTATTAATTCTTATAGACCAAGAATTTCAAATCACACTCTCCAGACAACTTGTGCTGAATCCTACCCTGTTCTAGAACTTCACATGTCTAACATCGCTCGGTTTTGTACTAGGCGCCAAATTTCGAATTCACTGTTGTCGCCGCATTAGAGAAATACCTTAATAATCAGTATACAAAATCATCTTCGAGAACGGCAAAGCACATAATTTGGACTAGAATTTTCCGCTCTACAACTTTTGTTTGAAACTTTTTCTCACTAAACCTTCTCATGTGCGAAAATATCAGAAAAACCGTATTTTTTTCTATTTTTTCAAGAATTTTTCAATGTTCCTGAAAACCTTCATTTTTGACCATATGTTTCTCTCTTTATAACAAACAACATATCAAAAATGCAGCTCTTTCCGAGAAAAAGTGATTTCAGCCCTTCTTTACTGGACTATATTACCGCATTTATTTGATGCTGCGATGAACTCATTATTTGATTAATTCAACGAAAAACTAGTCAATATCAACATTAAATATTTATTCTATACAGTTTTTGGACATCAAAACTAGAGGATACGAAATTTTCATTATTGATATACCCAGATTCAGTATATTTTACAATTTAATCCATTACAATATCTATTCAGATCAATCAGCAACCGAAAAAGCGGGTCATTCAAAATGAATCCTTTAATGGAAACCCGGATATATGAATCGTATTTACAGAATGTATTCAACATATGGAAATATGAATATGTTTTCCATTTCCTGTTTCTAAGAAATCATAACTTGTTTTATTCATTTGATGTATTCGGAGTTGCTCGAAGGAGAGCAGGAATAATCATATATTTACTTCACTATACAATTCTGATATATGACTCTAGGACTCGTTTCTACGCTCTTTATACTCCGATAGAATAATATCCGCTGCAGTAATAACGGATATTATTACCCCTTCCTCGATCGAATTCGAGGGTTATACTCAAGTGATGATTTCCAATCGCGTGGAATAGGGACAATGGAACGAATCCTTGATGAGTTATTTCATAGTCAGCTGATTGATCTCACAACTAGAATTTATGGCAATTTGAATTACAGCTACTGTCCAGATTTGATCGTTTCAACAAGAATATACTCACAACATATTCCAACTTTTTTAAGATATTTCACAACGAAATCAGGAAAGTCGTAGTAAAACAGTAGTTTTTGAGAAACTGCAACATATAAAAAAATTAGAGTCGTCCACTAGTGAATTGACCACGTTCGTTCAAAGAGCAGTTATTATGATGTGAGAATCTTTCAGTAACTTGGAACACATTGATACATATAATGAAGATATAGAAGAAAATCAGAACCATCTAAGAGTGGATTAACCACATTCGTTTGTGTGATATATTCGAGTTGAATTTCATATGTTTTGAGAGGCTTGCGCAGTGTCTGCTTTGACTGTACGCAAGTATCTCATTCCTTTCATTCATTCATGTAAATGCTGTAATCGAGACCAGACTGTCATAAATAAATTACTCATAATAGTAAAAATAGTTATTATTTCAAAGTGAATATATAACAAATTGGCGACGAGTTAACGAATAATTATTCGTACGAACCCATTAAATAATTCATAATAATCAAATACAAAGTGTCAAATTACATTATTGTATCAAAATGGCTACCCAACAAGGACAAGTACGTGAATTCAACTTCGCCGATAACGACTGGTCCATATTCATCCGCCGACTCGACAATTATTTTGCTGCGAATGATGTCGAAGAAGGAGAAAAGAAGAGGGCAATTCTGCTGAATGCCTTAAGCGAGGAATCATACAAACTTATGTACAACCTTTGCATGCCTTCCAAGCCAGAAGAAAAGTCCTATGAATCTTTGATAGAAACCTTCAACAATCATTTTAAGGAAACAGATTCATTTTTTACAAACAGATATAAATTTTATATCGCAACGAAATCTGATCACGAGAGCGCAGTTGAATGGGGAGCACGAGTACGTAGCCTTGCATCAAAATGTGATTTCGAAGCGGAAGTGCTAGATATGATGCTAAGAGATAAATTCATCGTTGGATTCCAAAGAGGAGAAGTTCAAGATAGACTCTTGGAAGAAAAGAAAGCAAGTTCCTTCGCTGATGTTGTTAATATAGCTTCTGCTAAAATGGCGGCCAAATATAATAATTCATCAGACAGGTATGTCAAAACGGAAGCAATGTTGTATACTACGCATAAAGCTGATCATAATACGTCACACTTTTCTAAGACGTCATCAAGAAATTTTCCATCTCAAGCAAATCGGTCTCAACGCTACAAGGTTGCCAAATGTCGTATTTGTGGAAGGAAAAATCATGAAGATCGTGACTGCTTTTTTCGAGACGCGATATGTTCGAAGTGTGGAGTGAAAGGTCACATGGCAACAATGTGCGCGACAAAAACAACAACAAGAGAAATGCAATAAATCGAGGTAATAACAATGATGAAAAACAACATTTTTTAGAACTTGACTCAGGTGAATTATTCACGTTAACAAATGTTCATACTAACATAAACAAACCATTTTTCATTGATGTACTCATTGATAATCGATTGTTTACCTTTCAAATAGATAGTGGCGCAGGTGTTTCTGCTATATCTAAGACATTTTTCTATGAAAATTTCAGTCATCATACTTTAAAGAAATCTTATAAGATTTTACATTCCTATAATGGTAGTCAGCTCAAAATATTGGGAACGAGTTATTTCGAACTTGGTTACAATAATCAAACTAAGAAATTAGATATTTATGTAATTGAAAATGGTGGGCCTCCACTTTTAGGACGCGATTTCATGAAACTTTTTAATCTGGAAATCGTTCCAATCAATCAAATTATTGATTATAAAAAAAGGCTTCATGAAAAATTTTTTGATCTTTTCAGCCCAGGTCTGGGTAAATTCAATAAAGACACTGTCACTATCAATTTAAAGGAACAAGACATAAAACCTGAATTTTGTAGGCCATTGCCAATGCCATATGCAATTAAAAAAAAAGTTGAAATTGAAATTCAACGATTAATAGAATTAAATGTTATAAAACCTGTTGAATATTCAAATTGGGCTACTCCAATAATTCCCATCATAAAAAAAGATGGTTCTGTTAAATTAGCAGGTAATTTTAAAATAACAATCAATCCGTTTATTGAAAATGATTCATTTTCATTACCAAGAGTTGAAGATCTTTTTGCTAAAATGCAAAAAGCTACTGTATTCTCGAAAATAGATCTCGAATTTGCCTATGCACAATTATGTTTAGATGAAAAATCTCAAGAATTATGTACCATTTCGACTCACTTGGGTTTATTCAGATATTTGAGATTACCTTATGGAATAAAATGTGCTTGTGGTAAATTTCAGAGAATAATGGAACAGTTGTTTCAAGATATAGATGGTTGTGGAGTATTTTTAGACGATATTTATGTTTGTGGTTCTAATCAGGATGAACATGATTTTAGATTAAATCGAGTGTTGCAAAGATTACAGGAATCTGGACTTAAAGTAAATATGAACAAATGTGCATTTAATCAAACTGAAATATGCTATTTGGGTCATAAAATTGATCGGAATGGACTTCATACACTATCAGATAAAATTGAACCAGTTTTAAATGCAAGATCACCTAGAAATATATCTGAGCTGAAATCAATTTTAGGTGCGATAAATTATTATGGAAAATTTGTTCCTAATTTAGCGACAATTTTATATCCTTTATATAAGTTATTAAAAAAGAATTCGGCATTCGAGTGGACTAGAGAATGCCAGAAAGCTTTTCAAGAAATCAAAATAATACTTAGTTCAACTAAAGTTCTGGCTCATTATGATATCAAATTACCATTGAAATTAACAACTGATGCTAGTCCATATGGAATAGGTGGTGTAATAAGTCATGTTTTCCCAAACAAGGAAGAACGACCGATAGCATATGCTTCACGAACTTTATCGTCAACTGAGCAAGGGTATAGTCAGATAGAGCGCGAAGGTTTGGCGATAATTTTTTGTCTAAACAAGTTCAATCAGTATCTATATGGACGTCCTTTCGTGTTAGTTACCGATAACAAACCCTTATGTGCTATTTTCAACCAAAAAAAGGGCATTCCGCAATTTACAGCTAATAGGTTAAGAAGATGGGCTGTAATTTTGAGTAGTTATGATTATACTATAGAACATATTAAGTCAGAAAATAATAGAGCTGATTTTCTTTCAAGACTGCCGGTTTCTGACGTAGTAAACGAAGAAACCATTGACGTTGATTATGTTAATTACTTTTCACAATTGAATATTCCTGTAACTTTAAAGAAGTACAAGAAGAAACTAAATTAGACGAAACTTTACAAATAGTAATCAAATATTTACGAACTTCTTGGCCGAAATACTCGAAAAATAATATGAACTTGAAACCTTATTATATAATTCGAAATCAATTGATATTTTATTGTGGAATAATAGATTGATAATACCGGTCAAATTGAGAAAAAGACTATTAGAATCTCTTCATGAAACTCATTTGGGTATCATTAAAATGAAATCTATTGCGAGGTCCCGATTTTATTGGCCTAATATTTATAAAAATATTGAAGACGTATGCATGTCGTGTAAAAATTGTGCTAAAAATCGTTTCACAGCGGTTAAATCTACACTCAACCCATGGAATTGGCCATTGGAACCATTTGAAAGAGTACACTTTGATTATTGTCAGTTGTTCGGTTATAATTTTCTAGTAATATTAGACGCTCTTTCTATGTGGTTAGAAGTGTTCCCAACGAAAACAACAACATCGGCTTTTACCATAAAAGCATTATTTAGTGTGTTCTGTCGTTTTGGTATTCCAAAAACGTTGGTTTCTGATAACGCTTCAAATTTTTCTAGTTCTGAAATGAGTCAATTCATAAAAAAATATCATATTGAATCGATAACATCACCTACTTATTATCCACAATCGAATGGAGCGGCTGAAAATGCTGTGGCGATTATAAAATCCGCTTTAAAAAAAAGCTTTAGAAGATAGTAATAATCAAGATATTACTTACTGTTTACAAAATTTTTTATTTGACTACAGAAACACTATTCATGCAACAACAGGCGTTTCTCCATCTTTTCTTTTATTAGGTAGAGATGTGAACACCAAATTTGATTTAATGAAACCTACTTTAAATGAAATACGTACAACTGTGTTACAAAATCAATGCAAACAAAAAAAATATTATGGTGGGAGAGTAAGAGAGCCATTTTCAATAGGAGATAGAGTAAGTACGAAAGATTTTCGTAATAAGAATAGGATAAAATGGGTAGAAGGAATTATAAAAAAAAATTGGGCAAGGTGGTATATTTAGTTGAAATTCCATCATTACGCGCTATTTGGAAAAGACATGTCAATCAAATTAATAAAATGAAAAGTTCACCGGATTATTCATCTCGAATAATGAAAAATATTCAGATAATTCAAATAATCATAGCTCACTATTAATGGATCATACCAATAATGATCCTATTACCACAGCCAATTATGAAAACTCCAATAATGATTATAATGTTAACAAGGATGTAAGTGCAATACCTGATAATTCTGAAATAGATAATAATGAATATTATAGATATCCTAGACGTGACAGAAAGCCTGTACAAAGATTTATTGATGAAATATGTAAATAAATAATAGATAATAATAATAATGTTAGATTTAAGATTCTTTAAGTAATTGTAAATAAGTTCCTAGAATAACAATACTTTTCTATTTTTAAGTTTTAGATTTAAGGGGGAAGACTGTGATATATTCGAGTTGAATTTCATATGTTTTGAGAGGCTTGCGCAGTGTCTGCTTTGACTGTACGCAAGTATCTCATTCCTTTCATTCATTCATGTAAATGCTGTAATCGAGACCAGACTGTCATAAATAAATTACTCATAATAGTAAAAATAGTTATTATTTCAAAGTGAATATATAACAGTTTGACACGAGGGACAATTCGACTCGAGAAATAGTTGCTACCTGAAAATGCTTTCACCGTTTTGGACTGTGCCATATTATATGGAGCCTTTTTATGTTTTTTTCTTTTCTAATAGAATCGAGTTGAACTTGATTGATTAATAACAATAACATTTATTTCATTCTCAGAATAATCAATAAAAACATTTACAGAAAAGTAAAAAAAACATTGATGTAATTTCAGGAGTTATTGGGCTCTTGTTCCAAAGTTACGGAACAGTGTCATTCTAAAACAACTGCCACATTGAATTAAGAAACCTACGGTCTTTGATAGGATGAGACTAGAATGCAAAGCACAGGCATTGGGCATCAAGACTAATAATTCCCTTAGGTCGCAATCCAAAGAAAGTGATAAAAAATAACAATTTGGACTTTGTTTGGCCAGGTTCATTGACCTACTGTCCAACAGACAGATACAAGATTCCTGATGTCTCTGATTTTTTCGTCATGACTGGAATTAACAATAGCCACATACAAGCAGAATCTTATCCTTCAGACGTTTCATTTGACCATTCACCATTCCCGCTAACCCTTCACACAATACCCAAATCGTATGAAATTAAATTTTCACTAACGACGGAGAAAACCAATTGAGTTTGATTCCAGAAGATTCTCGAGGAAGCAGCAGTTATGAATATAATTTTAGGAATACCTGATGATATAGAAAGAGTTGCAAACACGATAACAAAGTTGAAACAAAAAGCAACATGGGAATGTACCCCAACACACTCAAGGACAGGATAAATTCAAATGAAATTATCCCTTCAAATTCGGGAACTGCTGGCTGAAAAGCGAAGAGCCAGCGGGAAATGGCAAAGAATCCGCTTGAGAAGACAATACTGAGTCATCTCAAAAGAAAATTACGTGAAACCCTGCAACTAAATGAAATTCTTAATTCCTACAACATATAGAGAATAAAATGATGAGAATGAGCAGAGTTACTGGAAAGCTCCAAAGAAATTCAAAAGAACCACATTGTGGAAATCTCCGATTAAAATAGCGAATAGAGAATGGGCAGATTCAGATAAAGAAAAATGCAATAGATTGGCCGTACATCTTGCATAAATATTCACACTAAATGAGCCTATTCTTCTTATCAACGATGCAGAATTCTAAACTTTTCTGGATGATCCATCTCAGATATCTTTACCAATTAAAACTTTCACACCAACAGAAGTAGCCAATGAGGTAAGAGGACTGAAAAACAAGATCGCTTCTACATCCGACTTACAACGACCGAAACTATGGAAACAATACCCAATAAATCTGTTTTACTACTCACATTATTCAATAGAATGATGAGTATATCTTACTTTCCCACCATATGGAAGTATGCTGATGTTATTATGATACCTAAACATGGTAAACCAGAACACAATGTGGAATAATAATAATATTAATAATCTTTATTGATCCCTACAGAGACTACAAAAGTACGGGACAGGTCGGCAAACAAAGGTACAAGAGATACAGATAAAATGATCTCATATTACAAATCCAACATGGCATCATTCATGAATTCCGCCACCGAATAATAACATCCACTACACAATAGGTGCTTTATTGCCTTCTTAAAATGAAGTTCACCCAACATCTTAAATTTTGTTGGAAGATGATTGAAAAGACGTATGCTCTGATATAAAGGAGAGCGCTCATATTTAGATGTTGCATGAACTGGCCCTTCCAAAACACTGTTATTTCTTGTAGAATAATGATGATGACTCGACAATTTGTGCATAATGCTTTCATTATTCTTAACATAAAGGAGACACTTATATATATAAATACATGACACTGTCAGAATATTATTCGCTATAAAATATGGTCGACAAGAAGATAGATGTGACAAATTGAAAATTAATCGGATTATCCTCTTTTGACAAATCAACACCCTTTCCAGTTCGGTAGAACCTCCCCAGATAAGAACATTATATGCCATGTGTGGATAAGCTGTACAATAATACACATCCAAGAGTGAGTGCAGGGAAAACAGATTCTTGATCTTATTTATGGCAAAGTATGAGTTATTCAGTTTTTTACAAACCGATTCAATATGTTGGTTCCATCGTAAGTATTCGTCAATTTGTACTCCAAGAAATCAAGCGGAGCCACTTGTAGTTATTGACGAGTTTTCACAAGTGAAGACAGGTCGTTTTCCACCGAAATTTTTTAGTTTGAAATGAATGCATACTGTTTTTTCTATGTTGACTATCAAGTTATTCCTACGACACCAAGTGGTAAACGTTTGAAATAGTAGGGCCATCAGGTCCTCAAGCTCCCCAAAGCTCCCCGCAGTATATATATATATATATTCTTTTGAACTTTTGGCTTACAATATTCAGTTAGCAAACAATAAAGCATACAGATCAGGGGTTAGTGACGGGGTGTCATACACCGGCGTATCACATTAAAGCCTAGGGAAAAAACCCCCGTAAAAAAAAAAAAAAAAAAAAACCCTGGCTCCCCGCCTAAGTGTGAAAGTACAAAAATAAGCTGAAATATATTAGGGATTTCTTTCTTCAAGAATGCTCCCCGCAGTTACCAGAAATGATGAATCATCAGCGAAAAGTATGATCAAATGAGCAAGAACATGATCCGGCAAATCATTTATAAACAAAATAAAGAATAAAGGCCCCAGCACAGAGCCCTGAGGAACCCCTAGACCCAGGCCATACTCCCCGGAACTCACACCACCGACCTTGACAGACATGCTGCGATCAGTTAAATAACTCATCAACCAATTTAAAAATATACCCCGAAAGCCCAAGTTATAGAGTTTATCAGACATAAATGAGAGATTCAATGAATCAAAAGCTCGGGACAAGTCGAAAAATATTCCCGCAACATGTAAACCTTCATCCAATTTTTTATAGGCTGTTTGAACGAACGAAAAGGCTGCCGTTTCGGTAGAATACTTGGGCCTGAATCCATGTTGTGAAGTGGTGATGATATTGAATTTCACCAGAAAATTAAACATTCTATTAAGGATGATTCGTTCGAATACTTTGGAGAAACAACTAAGGAGAGATATTGGTCGGTAATTGACTATGTTGTGAGGATCGCCCTTCTTTGGAACAAGAACAACAGTTGCCTTTTTTAAAATTTCTGGAAATCTTCCAGAAGATATGGAGATGTTGATCAAGTGAGCAAAGTGCTCAGAAATAGATTCACCAAGAGCTTTCAAAATTCGGGAAGAAATACAATCTGTTCCCGTACTTTTCTTGTTCTTCATCAATTTAATGACTGTAGCCACTTCATCTTTCGATATAGGATAGCAGAAAAAAATTGGAGGTCTGCATTTTAGAGGTTGTACATATATCAGAGAGAGAGATGTCCCAAAATGGACAAAAAGCAACTTAGATGTTATTATTGAAAAATATACACTGAAAGACTCAGCTATTAAAGTTGGATCAGTATACAAGATTCCGTTTTGAAGTAGGCAAATTTGAGTATGACATTTTTTGATTTTACGAATTTCCGAATTAACAAGATACCATGTTGTCTTGATTTTATTACTTGAATTGCTCATAAGGTGCCCATAATATTTTTGCTTTGTACGCTCAAGTAGTACGGTGTATTCAGATTTTGCAGCTTTATACATTTTCAATTTGGTGATTTGACATTGGAATGCAACAAAAACAAATTTTTTAAATGAAGACTGGCTTGTATTATTTCAGGTGTTATCCAACTCTTAGATCTATTTGTGTCGTGAATTCGTTTAAGTGGGCAGCATTCATCGAGAGCAATCCTAATCATATCAATGAATTATTTGAAACAAACATCTACATCAGTATGGTCACACATGTTCGTAAAGTAAGTGTTATGAATATTTAATCTAAGTTTATCCAGAACTGGAGATATGTGCCTTACGTAACATGTCTTATCCTGATTACCTGATCGTTTATTTCTGGACATGTGATAATATTCAAGAGAAATTACTCTATGATCTCCAAGGTGAGCTTCATAAACATTAATCTTATATGATTCAGTGCTAACATTAGTTAAAATATAATCTAACGTAGAGCTATATGTTCTACCAGTTACATCTGTAAATACTCTTGTAGGTTCAAATGAAGTTATTTTCAGCTTGAAACAGTCAAGAAAATCAGTAAACATGGATATCGATCTATTATCCGATTTCACTGTATCGAGATTCATGTCTCCGCACAAGAATATAACATTAGTTTGATTTAGGCACTCTTGCACTGAGTAGGTGAGATTCTTCAAAAACGTATTCAAGTTACCTGAAGGTGACCTGTAAACACTGATAACTGCCACTTTCTCAACATCAGCCAACAACTTAACACCACACAATTCACAATCCTTTTCTTTAGATAAATGGGACAGGTTGATATTGGAGACTCGCAGATCATCCTTCGCATAAATTACACATCCGCCATTTTTGTACGATGCCCGGCAAAAATTAGCAACCTGAACGTACCCTGGCAAAATCATAAGTTTGATAAATTCATCGACGCACCAATGTTTAACAATGCTCACGATATCTGGCTGTTCGTGTTCCAAATGAACAAGTAAAGTATTCAGTTCATTGGAGATGCACTGTATCTTAATTTGCAAAATTTTGAACTTATTAACTGAAGTACGACTATTGACCTCCATGTTGTACTCAGGCTGTCTCTCCTGTGCCGGAAAAAACGATGTACACTGGCATGAAGAGGCCAGTTAGATGGTAAAAGAGCTTTCTTATATTCACTGGTTGGAATTGAGACCATGAATGATGAATAACAATCAGGGAAAAAATCATATAGACTTATACGTTTCCTGCCAATTAAGGGTAAACCGTTTGAGAAGTTGCGTTTCCGAAGGCTGAAAGATGGTTATGCACCAACTGGTACTAGACCACCACCTAGGTTTCCAAGGGAACCACTAAACAATACATCAAATCAAAATTTTACCCAGCAGTTTCTGGACTGATCGCGAGGATTCGACAAGGTTTGGCACAACAGACCTATCTCCTATCTAGCAGACCGTTATTTTTCCGTAAAGTATGGCTATGCAGTAACCACTCCTGTCAAAGTCAAATCCGGGGTCCGATACGAAAGTATGTTGGGACCACTTTTATATTTCATTCATACTTCAGAAAATGAAAACACAACCATATCATCTTTTCAGACGATATATCTATACTTGGATTTGATGAAAATGCCCAAACAGCTTTCACACAATTACAAGAACACATGGTTGACCGTAAACATAGGCTTAAAAAATGATGGCTCAATATCAATTAGGCTAAGTCAGTTCAAGTTACATTCAACATAACAAGATACCCTCCCAAAATAATAGGAAAAGAAATACCAGTCGACATCAAAGCTAAGTATCTCGGCATATACTCAGACCAGAGCCTCAACTTGCGACAACACATCAATGCCAAGAAGGATGAAATAAATCTAAAATTCCGAAAAATGAGATGGCTTATAGGGAGGAAGTTTTAAAATGAATTACTTATGAGCGATCATCAAACCAATATGATCGTACAGCATCTAATTCTGGGGTTGCGCTTAATCATCAAATATTCAAATTATTTAAAGAGTACAATCAAAAATTGTACATTCATTGGTTGATGTCCCTTGGTATGTCTTCAACGCCACCATCTATGAAGATTTAATAGTCCCATATTTCAGCACCGAAATATAAAACCGCTCGAGAAAATATTATTAGAAGCTACATGAATATGCCAACCAATTGATCAACCAACCGACAAAAGATCCACTCAACACACGAAGATTGAAGAGGGCTTGGCCAAAAGACCTAACTGACTCATCACAACTGAAAATCTTTCAATGTAAAATACATTCATCTCTTCATTCATCACATTTACTAAATTCTTCTTAAGCGCGCAAAAACAATGGGAGAAATGGGATCTGAAAAATTAACAGATTACTCTGCCCTAGTACAGACGGGCAAATAACTGTTATTTCAATCTATCGAAATTTGCCTAAGCAGCATACAATCCCCCCCCCTAGACTTGACTAAAAGATATTGATATTACGAAGGGTTTCTACAGCAATAAAATTATTCCTTCCTCGGAATAGTAATACTTCATCAAAATCACGACGGTCTTTCAACACCACGAGATTCTAATTTTGCCACCCTCGATGTTTAATCTCCTTGAACTGAATTAAGACATTCAACTTTATTACAGCCTATTATCTTCATGGGGAAGGCAATTTTTAACTTTTATCCGAAAAGTTCCCATTCAAAATTAAATCCGGAATCAAGTTGGCGGCTGATGTGAGATAACAAATCTTTGAAGGGACGGCCTAATTCTTTTTCAGTTTTATCGGGATATTTCACCAGGCATTCTATCATGACATAAATATCATTAATGAAACATTTAATTAATTACCGCCAGGAAAAATATAGATTCCGTTAACTAAATATGGAAAACTACAGATATTATATTCTATAATATTCTATGAAGACTAGTGTGTAGGATTATTATGATGCTAACTGACTAACAGGAAATTAGATAGATAGATATTGATGACCCATTTATTTGATGAAAATCGATAAATTATAAAAGAGACAATCTGATAAAACCAGTAGTTTTGTATATTAATTCAAATTCAAGTTAATTTTCAAAATTTTTATCTCACTAGTTCATAATGATATCCATATTTTCAGCCAAAACTACATGGTGTTACATGGTGGTCTTTAATTTGATGCATAGATTCTTAACATCATGAACACAATTTTCTCCACTACCATTTTTTGAAATTTTGCACCCTTCAAAATATACAGTATAGAATAAGTATATTCAAAGAATTCAAAATGCAACAGTAATTTTCCTTAAATGTACAGTTTCCATGATATTTGATAATAATGATAATAATAAGAAGAAGTGAAGATCCGCTTCTGAAGTTTGTAGCTCAGCATGAACTCACGAACCACGGAGCCTTCCTAGTCCGAGCTGGACAGAGAGCCTTGGAGAAGCTCATAGTCCAGTCAATAAAGCCTGGGGAACGAAATAATTAGCGGCAATGAAAATTTTTGCTTCTATTGTTTGGGACAAAATATAGGATACCCAAAAAAATTTTCAACCCTCTGGAGGAAAGGCTTAAGAGGGGAGGGGGTAAAAAAGGTTTTTTTCTTATAACTCTGGATAAAAAATTCTGAACGGGTTAAAATTTTTAGGGATGGTTAAGTAAATAATTATACATCTTGTATTAAAATTTCAACTCTCTGGGGTGAAGGCTAAGTGGAGGAGGGGGTGTGTAAGGTTTTTTTCTCATAACTTCGGATAAAAAATTCCGAATGGGTTGAAATTTCAGAGCATGGTCAAGCATAAAATAGTCTATCTCGTGATGAAATTTCAACCCTATGGAATGAAGGCTAAGCGGTGGAGGGGGTGAGGAATGTTTTCTTCTCATAACTTCGGATAAAAAATTCCGAAAGGGTTGAAATTTTGAAGAATGGTTGAGCTGATGATTATACATCTTGTATTGAAATTTCAACCCTCTGGGGTGAAGGCTAAGCGGTGGAGAGGGCGAAAAAACTTTTTTCTCATAACTCCGTATAAAAAATTCCGAATGGGTTGAAATTCTAAAGGATGGTTAAGCATATAGTTATCTATGTTGTGTTGAAATTTCAACCCTGTGGGATGAAGGCTAAGCAGTGGAGGGGGCGAAAAAGGATTTCTTCTCATAACTCCGGATAAAAAATTCGGAATGGGTTAAAATTTTAGAGCATGTTTAAGAAAATAATTATTCATCTTGTGTTGAAATTTCAACCCTCTGGGCGAAGGCTATACGCTGGAGGGGGTAAAAAAGTTTTTTTCCTCATAACTTCAGATAAAAAATTCCGAATCTGGTTGAAATTTTTGAGGATGGTCAAGTTGGTACTTATCCATCTTGTGTTGAAATTTCAACCCTCCCGAACATTATTGTTTCGTGTCTCACGAAACTGGACCATGATTTACTCCATACATTGTTTCTTGATAAGGACGAATACATTCCTTTTTTTTCCAAATTTTTAAATTTTCATATTTATAGTCCTGAGGAATATCATGACTAATTACAACATAATTTGCTTTCTTGCAAGTCCGCTTACTATTTGATGTTAAATTCTCAAAGTCTTGATATTTTCCGTAATTAGAAAACAAAGTACATTTGAAAAATCGGGAAATTCGTGAATTGTTCGAAGTTCACAATTTTCATCAAACAATTCCGGCCATATTCGATTTTTAGTCTGTAAGACACGCTCATCGATAATCGCATTACGATATTAACAATGATTTCCCACTCAAATAACGAAAAAGGGTAAGTCGCTGAATTCCAAGGTCTATAATGTCCATAAATCGCTGGATAATTATTGTCCTTCTTAATTCGGCTCATATAGGGTATCTGTCAAAAAACCTTTCGGGTGGAAGGGTCAAGGATGCGCGCTACCTGAGTACCGACCAAATTGAAAAATACCGTCGAATCTTGTGTTAAAATTTCAACCCTCTGAATAAAGTTTTCTTTCCATAACTCTGGGTAAAAAATTCCGAATTGGCTGAAATTTTCAACCATCGTTAGGTTACTGATTTTACACCTCGTATTAAAATTTCAACCTTTTACCATCAAGGCTAAATGGTCGACAGGGTGAAAAAAATTTGTTTTCATGAAACCTTTTATAAATGACTTGTGAAAAAGCGGATCCTCAAACACTTTTTTAAGTTCTGCCATCGTGAATTGACACCGATCTTTATTTTCTTCTATATATTCTAATGAGGTCCATTTTAGAAGTCACGATATCAGAGTTTGGTCGGCCAATTTTGCCACTAGAGCTTTCCCTCGCAGCGGTGCTGAACCGTTTATAGCAAGGTCGTTTATACAGAGCATTGCAAGTCACTAGATCGACGTCCTGGATCCTCTTGAGAATCTACAAAAATGAGTCACATTCTTTATGTTCAGATGTTATTCTCCTATTCAAATTAATTTTTCTTTTCAAAAATCAATAAGTTTCTCCCCGAAGTAATGTTTTTCTAATTGCAATATAAAATACTCCTTTTATTCAACAGAGTCTTTGAATTATCGTGAAAAACAATTCCAGTATCAAGCAAATGAAATAATGATTACATTTCTCATTAATAATAATTTTGATTGATGTTGAATTGCTCAACATTTTTCTAAATATCGTTCAAAAAACTGCTTCATTCGGGAACGAAAATCCAATTGATAATGGACAAAAATTCTCAACCATAAAACTGGAGATTTCGACTATGAATAGAGGTATCGAAGGGACCGCACGTGATTATATTGCCTGGTTTTCTAAACATGTGTCATCTCAGGCCTGTGTTGCCGCTGGCTTGATGAGAACATAATGTTAGCACAGATTTGTCTTCAAATTATGTGTGCCAAAATATACAGGTTTTACTAGAATTTATGTTCAAATTTCAAATTGATTTAAAAGAACATTCTCATGAGCGATCGGTAGAATCAACAGTTTTGCAGAAGTTTACACATTTCTATCCTGTTTGCTTAACGATACGCACACTGTGAAAGAGTTTGAGTAGCGAAGGTTTTTTAGAGTGGCATAAATTTCATTCGCTTAGTAGATATTGATGATACGTTCTAAGAAAAATTGTTATATTTTACTTAGATTTTTCAAATCAGATATCTTATCAAAAATTAAGTGCATTTATTTGAAGATATGGGAGTTTTTGGGAAGGACGTCAAAAAAATTTGTGCTTACATTGGAAAGAAAACAGAAAAAAATTCAAATATCAAACGAAATTTCCTAATTATTGGACGATTTTCAGAAGGCCATAACTTTGAGATAAATGGTTGTATGAAAAATCAAAAACTTGGTAATTGTAGTTCCAAGTGTTGAGTTTTTGGATTGAAACTCTAAAATTTTGTTGCGTTGGTGCTCAATGAGTAATCTTAGAGATATCAGCGACAAAAAAAGTTCAAAATTTTTTTTAACACTTTTGTTTGGTCTACGAGCGTGGAAAACATTTTTTGCTAAGCAACCATAATGATTGGATACCTTGTTCATTCAGCTTCAATTACTATTTCCTTCGACCTTGATACGTCCATTTCTGGCAGAGTTATTATCGGTCTTCAAATGAAAAAGGATTCATTTTTTTCTGATTCTCGATATCTCAGCAACCAACGATTATACAGAAAATTGAAAGGAGGTTCCAGAAACTTGAAGGAATATCCTTCAACTCATAGCCATAGCTGTTTCGTCACAGGCAATTAAAAGTGCAACAAAAAAGTGTGGTTTTTCGAAAGCTGAACACTGGATGGAAAATATTGATTTTTGTACTATAGTACAATATGTCCACAAAAACTCAACGAAAAGACTATCTAATCCACCCAGCCATTTTTTTGTTTGACTCGGTCGAAATTTTGATAAAATTAAAAAATAACGTTGTTTGCTCTGATCTCATAATCTTTAACAAAATGAGGAAAAAAAAATTTCTTAACTTTTTCTACATTTCAATTGCAGACATTGCTTGAATTAACAACATTTCTGATAATTTTGGATCTAACCATAATCTAACCATGGTCTGAAGCAAAAATGTGAAAAATAGGGAGAAAATTTTCTTTTCTCAATTTGTTGAATATTATGAGCTCAGAGCAGTAAACGTGATACTTTTATTATGTGGAAAATTCGATCGATTGAAACAAAAACATGGCTCAATGGTTTAATTTGGATCTTCGTTCTGTTTTTGTGTATGTAGACATCTAGAACTGAAAAAGGCCCACTTAACATTATGGATTTTCTCCATATTTGCGATCCAGTACTTGATTTTCCAAAAAAATCACCACTAACCTTTTTTGGTGCTCTTGTTCACTCGAACAGAGTGCTTATCATTCTGCCTAAATGTCTGTAATTTTGGAATATCGAGCCGAAAATGGCCTCACTCGATTGGGTTTGACTCCCCGATGAAGAATCCGTGGCGAAAGTTGAGTCTGTCCAGCCGGCCGGTCGGTCGATCCGTCCGTATACTCTCTAGTATCTAAACGAGATGAGCTAGAGTCTTCATATTTTCAGAATAGGTTAATTGTCCAAATATCTCGGTCAATTTCAACCCATTCGGAATTTTTTACCCAGAGTTATGGAAAGAAAACATTACCCCCCCGTCCATCGCTTAGCCTTTACCCCAGAGGGTTGAAATTTTAACACAAGATTCAACGGTATTTTTCAATTTGGTCGGTACTCAGGTAGCGCGCATCCTTGACCCTTCCACCTAAAAGGTTTTTTGACAGATACCCTATATGAGCCGAATTAAGAAGGACAATGATTATCCAGCGATTTATGGACATTATGGACCTTGGAATTCAGCGACTTTCCCTTTTTCGTTATTTGAGTGGGAAATCATTGTTAATATCGTAATGCGATTATCGATGAGCGTGTCTTACAGACTAAAAATCGAATATGGCCGGAATTGTTTGATGAAAATTGTGAACTTCGAACAATTCACGAATTTCCCGATTTTACAAATGTACTTTGTTTTCTAATTTAGGAAAATATCAAGACTTTGAGAATTTAACATCAAATAGTAAGCGGACTTGCAAGAAAGCAAATTATGTTGTAATTAGTCATGATATTCCTCAGGACTATAAATATGAAAATTTAAAAATTTGGAAAAAAAAAGGAATGTATTCGTCCTTATCAAGAAACAATGTATGGAGTAAATCATGGTCCAGATTTATTTTGAAAAGCTATAGTGATCTGTTCCAGTTTCGTGAGACACGAAACAATTATGTTCGGCAGTTGAACATTCTGTGAGTAGTTTTACATGTAAAAAAGTCATTCTTTCCACTCAACAATGGGTTTCGAGGTTGAGTTCGTTATAACAACGATACGGAGATTACTTCACACTTATAGCGGATAATATTCCATTTTATAGCGATTAGCGTATTTTTTCTTGAATTGAGTGCGGAAAATAGCGGGGGAATTTAATTGATTGAAAAAACAATTTTACTGTGATAAATGGTTTGATTGAGAATTTTTGAACGTTTTAATACCCTTAACCTCCACCCCGGAGAATTGAGATTTCAACATGCCTGGCCATAATAATAATAATAATAATTAGCTATGGAAAGAAAGCTCCTCCACCGCTTAGCCTTCACCCCAGAGGGTTGAAATTTCAATACAAGATGAATAAGTACCAACTTGACCGTCCTCAAAAATTTCAACCCGTTCGGAATTCTTTATCTGAAGTTATGAGGAAAAAAACTTTCTTACCCCCTCCAGCTTATAGCCTTCGCCCCAGAGTGTTGAAATTTCAACACAAGATGAATAATTATTTTCTTAAACATGCTCTAGAATTTCAAGGCATTCGGAATTTTTTATCCGGAGTTATGAGAAAAAATTCTTTTTCGCCCCTACACCGCTTAGCCTTCATCCCACAGAGTTGAAATTTCAACACAACATAGATAATTATATGCTCAACCATCCTTTAGAATTTCAACCCATTCGGAATTTTTTATCCGAAGTTATGAAAAAAAAACTTTCTCAACCCCTCAACCCTTTAGCCTTTACCCTAGAGGGTTGAAATTTCAGCACAAGATAGATAATTGTATGCTTAACCATCCTTTACAATTTCATTCCATTCGGAATTTTTCATCCGAAGTTATGAGAAGAAAACATTCCTCACTCCCTCCACCGCTCAGCCTTCATTCCATAGGGTTGAAATTTCATCACGGGACTATTTTATGCTTGACCATGCTCTAAAATTTCAACCCATTCGGAATTTTTTATCCGAAGTTATGAGAAGAAATACCTATGTCACCCCCTCCACCACTTAGCCTTTAGAGGGTTGAAATTTAAACGCAAGATAGATAATTGTATGCTTAACCATTTCTTAAAATTTCAACTCATTCGGAATGTTTTTTCCCGAGTTATGAGAAAAAAACCTTATTCACCCCCTTCTCCACTTAGCCTTCACCCCAGAGGGTTGAAATTTTAACACAAGATGTATAATCATCAACTTAACCATTCTCCAAAATTTCAACCCATTCGGAATTTTTTATCCGAAGTTATGAGAAAAAACCTTTCCTACCCCCTCCACCGCTTAGCCGTCACCCCAGAGGGTTGAAATTTTAATACAAGATGTATAATTATTTACTTAACCATCCCTAAAAATTTCAACCCGTTCGGAATTTTTTATCCAGAGTTATAAGAAAAAAACCTTCTTTACCCCCTCCCCTCTTAAACCTTTCCTCCAGAGGGTTGAAAATTTTTTTGGGTATTCTATTTTTTGTCCCAAACAATAAAAGAAAAAATTTTCATTGCCGCTAATTATTTCGTTGCCCAGGCTTTATTGACTGGACTATCAGCATAACCAGCGTATCGATCGATACTGAGCGTGCTGGAATACCAATCACTCAAACGGACCAGAGAAGGCTAGCAAGACTGATCCGGAAGTCTCAGTCGAATACATTACTCGAACATCATATGAGTAAGAGCCTGCACTCCATATTTTCAAGGAGTTTAAAAGACCAAAATCTGTCGGAAAAATTGTCTTTCGCCTTTCTAAAGTCGGCTAGCTTTCAAACAGAGACGGAGGGATTTGTGATGGCGTGTCAGGATGGAGCAATAAATACCAGATGGTATAAAAAAAACATCATAAAAATAGACACCCCAACAACTTGCCCCTCCCCTGCAGAAAACAATATAGTGATGAAAGAAGAACAGAAAAGGCAAAAATACAAAGATCTTGTTTTCGAGCTTGGAACTATGTACCCAGGTCATAAACTCAGGATGGTTGTACTAATCATAGGATGTCTCGGTGGAATGAGAGCCAACTACTTGGAAGAATTGTAGATTATTCCGGCCTGCAGATCTGGAGCCGAGATACTAGTGCGCAGAATGCAGAAGGCGGTGTAGCTTGGGTCACTGCATATCATCAGATCCCATGAACTTTAGATGCCACTTGCAGCTCATCTCTTTTGTTAAGAGACGTTGCAAGGGCCGGACGAAGAACTTCTCCATGGAATGTGTGAGGGGTTTTTAGTAAGTAGCCAAACAAGATCTTGGAGTCTCACACTACCTAGAGTGTGAACCCTCTGGGCGCCCATAAAGGGTTTTCCCCTCACACGAAAGGGAAAATAATAATAATAATAATGACGATGACGATGACGATGGCGTTGACGATGACGATGACGATGAGGGTAATAATAATAATACTTCAGATATGAAGTGGCTGTGTTGAACCTGGCTCTAGGTATAAAAAGCGCACACCCAGAAAAGGAGAGAAGATTAAGGAGTTATAAATGCTACCTCCTGGGGGGCAACTCCAAGGCACTTCTGGAGCTACCGCTGGAAGTGACAGCATGCAAGCCGGTGGTGATCGTGGGACAAGTACTATAAATAGGCAGACCACGATCGTGTCACCCGAAAAAACAACAAATGCCGAAATCGACGAGAACACTCAACAACCATCTATGGAGACTGTGACTGTGAGTAGTATTTCTGGAAGGGAAAATCCCCTATTACCTAAGACCACCCTTGCAGGAAGAAATAGAGTGCGCATGTAATGGACACCAGAAGTTAATATGTTCATCATTCACACTTATTATTACCTAACAAGACTCGAGACCGAAATAACAACATATCGACAGAGACTACACCAAGCATTCGTTGCATAATATTCTTACGTTCAAGTAACACAACAACGCATAGCTGATCAACGTAGGGCTATCGTAAACAAAAGTCTCCTATCAACAGAAACCTTCGAATGCATCGGAAGAGAAGTACAAAATATATTAGAGAGAGAGCAAAACCACGATAAACAATCATCACTGACAACAATACCACAACCACAAACCAAAGGAATACAAACTCAAGAAATAATCCGGTACGAAAGCAACGATGACAACAGGACAGACCCGAGGGAACTACACCGTGAAAACCATACAGAGAATGAACCAAACGACGAAATTGTCAACAAGTTGAAGGGTACACTGAATACTACTATACTTCAAGAATATAGTGGATTGGACCTAACAACTAGACCATACATCCCGAAACAGAAGACATCACAACGACTAGTGGAACCCATAGAATTTCTCAATGATCTTTTACTACCTCAAATAATAAATCAAATAACAACATTCAACGGGCTTCATGATTTGATATACTGTTCAGCAATGACTGTGGCAACGATTGCTGGTACCAAAATCAGAGAAGACAATGAAAGAAAAAACCAACCAGAAAAGCACGGAGACAGAAGGATTTACCCTAGCCATACAGGATCAAGTGGTGAATACGAGAAACTACCTGAAACATATTGTTAAATGCCCAAAGGTGAGAGATGACAGGTGTAGAAAATGTAAAGAAAAACCCGAAACAATACAACACGATACATCAGCATGTAGTCTACTTGCCCAAAATGATTAAGTCCACCGACACAATCAAGTAGCTGCAGTAATTCACCAAAATATATGTAACAGACTGGAACTCAACACAGACGAACCTAAGATGCCTTACTATAAATACGTTCCTAAATCAGTCATCGAAACCAACCAATTCACTGTTTATTGCGACCGATCGATAATTACCGATCGCAGTTTCCCCTTCAACAAACCTGATATCGTTATGAGAGACAAGAAGTCAAGTGAAGCTATTATTGCAGACATCGCAATCCCTAACACGCATAACCTGCTGAATACCACTGCAGAAAAAAAAGAAAGTACACTGAGTTAGCAGATGAGCTAAGAAGGATGTGGAATCTCAACAAAGTCACTATCGTACCAATTGTACTATCTACTACAGGGGTGATACCATGGGAGTTGCACAATGGCTTGGAGTTCCTAGGATTACACAGAGATATTTACATGCTGCTACAGAAAGTTGTAATTCTGAACACCACAATAATAGTCTGAAGATTTTTGAGTCAGGATTAACTTATGGAAATGCTTGGCAAAATACCCTTTTCCCATTGAATAAACCAGGACAACCTGAGAAACTAGAGATATAATGATAATAATAGTGGGGGGAATGACGCCCCCACGTTCCTCAGTCGCCACATTCTCTCATAGGTTAGCAGCCTGTTAAATGAAAAAAAAAACTCAGCGGTAAGAACAAGAAGTAATCATCAGGGCGGTAAGGAGCCTCGGGCCGGCTCTTCTCGGAACCGTCAGAATGTTAGGCCTGTAGGAGGTACGAGTGAAGCAAACAGCGCACCCCTCCGAGATGGCACTGCGAGGCCAATCCCTGCAACTCTGCGAAGAGACAGCTCAACTAGTTTGAGTGAGTCCCCAGCCCATTCTACTATTGTGCCACAGCGGGATAGGCGTACGTGATGGACTTTGGACGAGAACTGCATTGTGATGCGCGCACATTTCATTGCTTTGAGCCTGGTAGAGCATTCTGATAAGACATATCGACAGCTTTTGTTGGGGGTCTGAAGTGACATGTATCTGTATAGACCTACCTATGCTAAACTGCTATCTGATAGAGTAAGGTGGATTTTGAATAACCAGAAGCTTTCACGTGCCCAACTCGAGAAGATAAAGAATACTTGCTTTCCAACAGTCATCTCAGTAGATCGGCGGGCTGATGAACAACCCAGCGTGACCCGTAGATCATCTGTCGGGGTAAGAAGTGGCCTCTTCATGGCCGAGAATCATGAGGATGTGGTCGAAAAGTCCTTTGTCGGTAATTTAATCAATTACTCGGGAATGTCGCCGGAGGGCAGGCCGACGATACCCAAGTTGAATTACTCTAAACCGATCCTGGAAACAATGAAATCATTGAATACCTTCCTCCCTAAACATCTCACCAACGTTAAAACGCTGGTAGAACTGATGGACGTAGTATACGCGGGAGCTGTCACTGTCTGCGAAATGAACGGGCGGAATATACAACACCGAGAGAGCCAATATCAGGTTAGGAGCCAGCACTCGTCACCTCCTTGGAAGGACCGTCTGCAAAGAGAAATCACAAAGCTGCGGAAAAAGATTGGTGTTGTTTATAATTACCTGAATAACCCAGAACCATCTACCAAAGTAGTGAAGGCAGTCAGGAGGGTAGCATCTGAGACTCAGATAAGACGGCGAGATCCCCAGTTCAGAGAAAAACTGGTGCTCAGGAGCGACTTCCCCAAACAGAAGATCAAAGTATTGGGCCTCCGAATACGCCGATATAACAAAAAAATTTAAAAAGCACTGACGTGAGGTCAGATTGCTTTGGCACTCTTGTTGCGCTACTTGCGAGTTAATATTCAAACCATAACAAATCTATAAGCAATCTGATCACGTGAACAATAGTCTTTTCCCGTACTATGGGACAATGTGATGCAAATATGAACGCCTAATGAATGAACAAACCTATATCTCAAATTAAAAATAACTACTCATAATTTTGTTCGAAGCTATAATTTCCTTTTCCTAAAAACTTATGTCAGTGCTTTTCTGAATTTTGACAACGTATATTATTTCTGCCACCGAGATTGAATTCTATCTCTATGATTTCCCGTTATGAAATCCGAAAAACACTTTTGATTAATATTACGCCAACTTACACTGCTTAATGAGCCCGCCATTTGTAAATCGAATATCGATCTGTGATAGCCATCGTTCAACGAAAATCATCGGGACGTATGTCAGTTCTCTTTTCTTTTGAGTAAATTAGAAAAATGATCATATCTTTATATGGAAAAGAGCTACGACAATGAAATTTGAGGATAAGTAAGATATCGATCACCTCAATATAACCACGAATTTTTATTGAAATACAGAAAACATCTTATGAGATAGTGAGGATTAAAAACTTTTTTTTTGGGAATTTTTTAAGAATTTTCTAGCGTGACGATTTCTGCGAAATTTTGCGAGCTGTTTAGTTGCAGCATTCCTCAAAAATATTTCAAGTATCAATTTGATCGGATGGATATTCTAGTAGTTATTGAGGAAATAAAATTTCAGATGCTCATAACTACTGAACCATCCGACGGATTTGGCCCAATAACGAACTTGACAGAGATATTTTGACAATTAACCTATTCTGGAAATATGAAAACTCTAGCTGATCTCTTTTGGATGCTAGAGAGGATACGGCCGGCCGGACAGACTCAAGTTTCGCCACGGATTCTTCATCAGGGAGTCGAACCCAATGTAACGTTCATTTTGAGATATTTTCTGTGAATGATTTATTTTGAATTCAGAGTATACTGTCCATAAAACTTCAGGGTGTTTTGTTGGTTGCCTATTTGAAAATTTCAATATCTTGCTTGCGATTCGATTCCCGTGTTATTTTATTTACCTCATATGTTCCATATGTGAGCCTGGGAGATTGAAATAATTCATTTCTTTGTTTTAATTGTGAAAATTGAACGCTATAAGCTGGTTACTGTGGAACATTATCGTGAAGAGTTTCTTTGAAAATAGCAAAATTATTTGGATTAAGATATCTTCTACAATTTCGAATATATTGGCTGATTGAAATATTTTTTTGGAGATTTAAGCAATATATCCCTTGGGGGATTAATGCTGGCTCAGCGATCAATTTTGATATAAGGCCGCCCACCATTTTAGTAAGTGTGAATCGATCCATATATTATTCTGGAAAATTCTGATTGAGTTGTTTATTTTCAGGGCCTTTTTATTTTTACTATAACTTCTCATTTTTACGTTTACTTTCTGCATTTGTGGTTTTGGAACATTTTGTCGCTTCTACTTTGCCGTTTCCATTTCAAGGCCGTTGTTTCATCGAAGGAAGTGACCTTGAAAGTTGTTCATCCAGTAATTAGGATTGGAAATCGTCGATAGTTCATTGTACCATCAGGAATAGGGAGAACAACATTTCTTTTTATCATAAATGAGAATTGGAATAACTGGTAATCATTTCGTTGGATAGTTCACTGCCTATATTGAAGAATATCCTGGTATGTAAGAAAAATTCCTTCTTAACGACATTCGATCCATCTTGTTCAATTAATCCTCGAAGCACAGTTACGAAGGAGGGAAAATAAGGAAATTACGATTACATTTTGATTACTGAACCGATGAACTTGAGTTTTTTGATAGATGAAATATTTTTTTTATAATAACACTTCACAAAATATTGTGACCTTTACACTTGATCAAGTATAGAGGAAGCGGTAAATGTTGAAGTTTGATATAAATTCTTTAATTTTGTGAATATTTGAATAATATACTTGTAGAAAATCATCGATTTCATTTAATTTATGTTGTATTTTAAATCGGTAGTGAATAATTTCATGAAAATTTTTAGTTTATTATTTCCACTTGTCGAGGTGTTTACGTGTTTGGCCAAAACAAGTGCTTTTTGGAAATCAGCTATTTTTTTTGTTTTGTTGTTGTTTTCTTACTTTAAATATTTTTCTTGAGAGGTTAGGGTTAAATACGTTGGCGCCCATAGTAACATCATTTTAACCCACGCCGTCTCCACTGTTAAAACGGCGAACCGCGGTCCTAGCTTTCTCATATTTTATTTTGTTATTTATTTTGTGGTTCTGAATAATTTTAGTTTGCATAAAAATTCGGAGTGAGATAAAGCATTATAAAATTTTGGCGCCCAACGTGGGGCCCGAGAGCAAAGGGTTGACTTTCAAATCTATTGATATTTTTGTTTTTTTAGAATATTTGTTGGTGATTTTGATATATATATTTTTTTCCTTTGAATATGGCAGATAAACTTGTTTTAAATAGATTGAATCAGGCTCAGTTAAACTATTTGGTTACTATTAGGGGTTTACCGGTGGGAACGGTGGATTCAATGCGTAAATGTCTTTCTAGAGCCAGAAAACTAGAGAAAGAAGGCGTTTCTCTTTCATGTCCAAAATACCCTTTCACTTTCGAAGAAGATAAAATAGCGATTAATGAGGTTATTTCGACAGTAGAAACTAATATAACCGACACACAATCTCTTACTTTAAGAAATAAACGTTTTCGGGTTAATGAGACGCGTTTGAAGTATGCACTGATTCGATTAGATCACTGCAGACCTACCAGTCCAGAAGAAGAAAACTACAAACGAGAATCTTTCGCGAAAGTTCTTAGTTTAATGGATACTCTGGAGGAAAAAGCTGGGGATGCGGTGCCACCTGAGAAACATGGTTTGTCTGGTCACGATAGTTCTGAGGATGAGCAGTATGATGAATCGTGTGTACGAAATGGCGGACCAAATATGCCTTCTTCCACTCCTCGTGCGGCTGTATTAGGCTCTGGTTGTGCGGGTGTTAGTAACTTCAAGCCTTTACCAGTCTTCAGATGGGGTTTAAAATTTTCTGGGGATAAAAGAGACATGTCAGTACATGCGTTTCTTCAACGAGTGGAAGAGATGTGTGAAGCCAGAGGAGTAACTAAATGTGACGTCTTGCGTTCGGCCGTTGATCTATTTGAGGGCGGAGCTTTGATTTGGTATAGAGCAGTAAAGAATTCGATAGTAGATTGGAGTTCATTTGTCGAGAAACTACGAAGTGAATTCGAGCCCTTTAATTATGACGAAAAACTATATGAGGAAATTCAAAAGCGTACGCAGGGAAAAGATGAACAAATGGGAATTCATTTGGCAACTATGAAATCGCTGTTCAGTCGGTTGAGATCACCTCCATCTGAACGAGAACAAATAAGAAGGGTAATGACAAATATTTTACCGTTCTTTCAAACCCAGTTAGCGTTACTGAAAGTGGATTCTTATGAGGAATTAAAACGCTATTGCCGCCAATTAGAAGAGCGAAGAGAGTCAGTTGAGTCATTTGCTCCTCCACCCAGGAAATCCCAACTTTGTCTTGAACCTGATTTGGCCTATGCTGGTGTTGAAGACAATCTTGCGGAAATTCGACACGAAGTCCATCCGAGAGCATCCATGGAAGGTACTATAGGAAGTAGAATAGATGCAGGAAATAAAAAACCGATAATTTGTTATAATTGTAATATGCCAGGTCATAAAGCTGTAGGTTGCGCTTCTCCGCGAAACTTGCGTTGTTATAGATGTCAGAAATTGGGATTTACAACGAAAACCTGCCCAGACTGTAATTTGTCGGGAAACGACTCAAGTCGCTAAGAGAGGGACCATCTTTGGCGACTGACAATCAGACGAGTCCCAACATTTCTATGAATTACGTTTTAAATTATATTTTAGATAGTGTAGTTGGCGATGAAAGGCCATATTTGCGTCTTTCCATATATGGGGTTGAATTTCTAGGTCTTCTTGATTCTGGTGCTTCTCGTACCATTATCAACGAGAAGAGTTGGTCAATACTACAAAATTCAGGTGTTACTTTGAATTCCACCAAAAAGATTGCATGTACTGTGGCGAATGGGCAAATTTGCAATAGTATTGGTTGTTGTACATTAGCTATGATAGTGAAAGGTAAGATAGTAGTAATGGAGACCTTGATTATTTCGGAGCTGCCACAAATGATGTTGCTTGGAGCTGACTTTTGGAGAGCTTTGGGAATTGTTCCCAATCTCAGGAATAATGAGTGGTTTTTCTCATCTGGTCCTATGGAAATTGCTGGAGTGGAGGTTACCTTGAGCGATGAACAGAATCGAAAAGTGAAAGAGATAGTTGATAGAAATTTAAAGCTGATGGGGAATACAATCGGCTGCACTGATCAGATGGAACATGAAATGATTGTGGATGGACCTCCAATCAAGCAGAGATATTATCCAGTTTCTCCCGTTCTGCAAAAGTGTATTGATGAACAACTGGATGACATGTTGAAGCAGGATGTAGTTGAGAGAATCTCAAGTCCGTGGGCGTCGCCTACCATTATGGTGAAAAAGAAGGATGGAAGCTATAGGTTTTGTGTCGACTATCGTAAAGTTAATTCCGTAACTAGAGGTGACAGTTATCCTTTGCCATATGTTACAAACACTCTGGATAAATTGAGAAATGCTAAATTTATCAGTTCGTTGGATATTAAGTCGGCTTTCTGGCAGGTGCCGATGGAGAAGGAATCACGACAGTATACAGCATTCACGGTACCAAATAGGGGACTTTTTCAGTTCAAGAGAATGCCATTTGGATTGAAAAATAGTCCAGCGCGTTGGCAAAGACTTATGGACAAGGTCCTCGAAAGTGATCTAGAGCCTTATGTTTTCTTCTATTTAGATGATGTAATCATTATAACACCAGATTTTTGCAAACATTTGGACGTGTTCGAGGAGGTATTTCGAAGACTTCGAGAAGCTGGACTTACAGTTTCACCTGATAAATGTTTTTTTTGCCGAGACGAGATACGATATTTGGGATATGTGGTGAATAAAAATGGTCTGCAGGTGGATCCCGAGAAAGTGAAGGCGATGTTAGATATCCCAATACCAACCAATGTGAAGGAGGTTAGGAGTATTTTGGGAACTTTTTCTTGGTATCGAAGGTTCGTGCCGAATTTTTCGAGCCTCATCGCGCCTTTGACAAATTTGTTGAAGAAAAATAATAAGTTTGTCTGGACTTCGGACTGTCAGAGTTCATTTCAATTACTGAAGGAAAAACTTGTGTCCGCGCCCATTATGATTTGCTCTGACTATAATTTGCCTTTCCAACTACAAACTGATGCTTCGGGATATGGATTAGGTGCTGTATTGTGCCAGCCAAACCTGAATGGTGTCGAGAATGTAATTTGCTACATCAGTCGTTCCTTGACCAAACAAGAGCAAAATTATTCAACGACAGAACGAGAATGTTTGGCAGTTTTATGGGCTCTGGAGAAATTGCGTCCCTATATTGAAGGTATAGAGGTTGAAGTTATAACAGATCACCATTGTTTGGTGTGGATTCAGAGTCTCAAGATTGTATCAGGTAGATTAGCCAGATATTTTGTTCGTTTACAGCAATTTGATTTTACAGTCACCCATAGAAAGGGTTCTGAACATCATGTTCCTGATTTATTATCGCGTTCCGTTGCTAAATTGGATTTAGTCAATGTCGATGACATGTCAGATATTCGAGATCCTTGGTACTTGAGAATGGTTCGAAAAATCAGAGAGTCCCCTCAAAAGTTTCCGTCTTGGAGGATTGAAAATGGAATTCTTTATAAAAACTTGAATTCTTCCAGGTTAGCTTTAGATGATAGTTCATGGAAGCTTGTAATTCCGAAGGAACATCGTAGTAAAGTTCTTTATGACATGCATGTACCTCCAACTTCAGGTCATATGGGGGTCAATAAAACGTATTCGAAGTTGTGTGAAAGGTATTACTGGCCTAAGACTCGCGCTGATGTTGCTCGTTATGTCAGAAGCTGTATAGTATGTGCAAGATTCAAAGCTGATTTTCAGAAACCTGCAGGAATGATGGCATCACATTACCCACAAGCATCGCAGCCATGGGAGGTAATAGGCTCGGATATTCCAGGGCCTCTTCCGAAATCAAAAAGGGGATTTTCTTATATCTTTGTTGTGACAGATCATTTTAGCAAGTTTTGTCTTACATTTCCATTAAGAAAGGCAACGTCCTCTGCAATTTGTTCGGCATTAGAAGAGGGTGTTTTTCTGATTTATGGGGTTCCTCGTTTAGTTATAAGTGATAATGGTCCGCAGTATAAGAAGGAGTATTTAAAATTGTTGCAGAAATATAACATTCGTCCCAAATTCAACGCTTATTTTCATGCTCAGGCGAATCCAACGGAAAGGTCAACCGTACATTGAAGTTTTTGTTTTGCATATGTTTCTGATAATCATAGTAGCTGGGATGAAAACTTACCTCAGTTAACATGCGCTATGAGAACTTCGAAAAGTGAAACTACTGGCTATACCCCTTATTTCGTTAATTTTGGTAGGAGAATGATGCTTTCAGGAGATGACTACAATATAACTCTTTCAGAGAAGACTCAAAAGTGCTGCGGAAAGGAATGCCCGGTACTATAATTTGGGAAGAAGGAGCGAAGAATTTATTTTGAATCAACCAGTCTATAGGAGAAATTTTGTGATTTCAGATGCCAGTATGTACTTCACGAAGAAATTGGCGCCAAGGTGGATAGGTCCGTTTTTCATAGAAAAACGAATATCTCCGTGGGTTTATAAATTGAGGGACGGAAAAGGTGTGGATAAGGGTGTATGGCATGTTAAAGACCTGAAGTCAAGTCTTCACCAAGAAGATGATTGAGTATGAAATTGTATCCTAGGTACCATCTGACTCAGCAATGGTTCGTCGATTGCCTATTTTTATTTATTTTTTTTTTTTTTGAAATTTTGGGAAAATTTCTTCACGTAGGGGGGGAAATTTATAACGTTCATTTTGAGATATTTTCTGTGAATGATTTATTTTGAATTCAGAGTATACTGTCCATAAAACTTCAGGGTGTTTTGTTGGTTGCCTATTTGAAAATTTCAATATCTTGATTGCGATTCGATTCCCGTGTTATTTTATTTACCTCATATGTTCCATATGTGGGCCTGAGAGATTGGAATAATTCATTTCTTTGTTTTAATTGTGAAAATTGAACGCTATAAGCTGGTTACTGTGGAAGATTATCGTGAAGAGTTTCTTTGAAAACAGCAAAATTATTTGGATTGAGATATCTTCTACAATTTCGAATATATTGGCTGATTGAAATATTTTGGAGATTTAAGCAATATATTACCCTTGGGGGATTAATGCTGGCTCAGCGATCAATTTTGATATAAGGCCGCCCACCATCTTAGTAAGTGTGAATCGATCCATATATTATTCTGGAAAATTCTGATTGAGATGTTTATTTTCAGGGCCTTTTTATTTTTACTATAACTTCTTATTTTTACATTTACTTTCTGCGTTTGTGGTTTTGGAACATTTTGTCGCTTCTACTTTGCCGTTTCCATTTCAAGGCCGTTGCTTCATCGAGGGAAGTGACCTTGAAAGTTATTCATCCAGTAATTAGGATTGGAAATCGTCGATAGTTCATTGTACCATCAGGAATAGGGAGAACAACATTTCTTTTTATCATAAATGAGAATTGGAATAACTGGTAATCATTTCGTTGGATAGTTCACTGCCTATATTGAAGAATATCCTGGTATGTAAGAAAAATTCCTTCTTTACGACATTCTATCCATCTTGTTCAATTAATCCTCGAAGCACAGTTACGAAGGAGGGAAACTAAGGAAATTACGAATACATTTTGATTACTGAACTGATGAACTTGAGTTTTTTGATAGATGAAATATTTTTTTTATAATAACACTTCACAAAATATTTTATAGAATAGTTGTTACAATATACAGAGTGTGACCTTTACACTTGATCAAGTATAGGGGAAGCGGTAAATGTTGAAGTTTGATATAAATTCTTTAATTTTGTGAATATTTGAATAATATACTTGTAGAAAATCATCGAACTCATTTAATTTATTTTGTATTTTAAATCGGTAGTGAATAATTTCATGAAAATTTTTAGTTTATTATTTCCACTTGTTGAGGTGTTTACGTGTTTGGCCAAAACAAGTGCTTTTTGGAAATCAGCTATTTATTTTGTTTTGTCGTTGTTATCTTTCTTCAAATATTTTTCTTGAGAGGTTAGGGTTAAATACGTTGGCGCCCATAGTAACATCATTTGAACCCACGCCGTCTCCACTGTTAAAACGGCGAACCGCGGTCCTAGCTTTCTCATATTTTATTTTGTTATTTATTTTGTGGTTTTGAATAATTTTAGTTTGCATAAAAATTCGGAGTGAGATAAAGCATTATAAAATTTTGGCGCCCAACGTGGGGCCCGAGAGCAAAGGGTTGACTTTCAAATCTATTGATATTTTTTTTTTTTGGAATATTTGTTGGTGATTTTGATATATATTTTTTTTCCTTTGAATATGGCAGATAAGCTTGTTTTAAATAGATTGAATTAGGCTCAGTTAAACTATTTGGTTACTATTAGGGGTTTACCGGTGGGAACGTTGGATTCAATGCGTAAATGTCTTTCTAGAGCCAGAAAACTAGAGAAAGAAGGCGCTTCTCTTTCATATCCAAAATACCCTTTCACTTTCGAAGAAGATAAAATAGCGATTAATGAGGTTATTTCGACAGTAGAAACTAATATAACCGACACACAATATCTTACTTTAAGAAGTAATATTTTATTTTGTTATTTATTTTGTGGTTTTGAACAATTTTAGTTTGCATAAAAATTCGGAGTGGGATAAAGCATTATATCAATCGATTGAGACCATTTGCGACTCGATATTCCAAAATTACAGACATTCGGGCAAAATGATAGGCACTCTGTTCGGGTGAACAAGAGCGCCAAAAACAAAAAAGCTCAATAACAACAGGCTTTTCTACAGGAACCAGAAGCAGTTTTTTCGTAATCTGGAACAGGATACTGAGCTGGAGGTGGGACACTTAGACTCAAAGGAAGCTCACCAATTCTGGAGCGGTGTTTGGTCAGAGAACACAACTTATGAAGACCAGCCATATTGGATAGACGAAACACAGGCCAAGATTCCGTGCGGATGCTGGACTTGAGCATTGACGCGTCGGATGTATTGGAAGCTTTGAAGGGCACGAACAACTGGGTGACCCCTGGCGTGGATGGAGTTACAATTACTGGTGGAAGCATCTCCCAAGTGTTCACCAACCATTGGCAAAAATTTTCCAAACCCCACCATTATCCCTGGATTTTTCACAAAAAGGATTACTCATTTGATTAAGAAGAAGGGAGATAGTAAAAACCCCGAGAACTATAGGCCTATCACATGCCTTCCCTCAGTATATAAGATATTCACCACCATTACATCTTAAAAAAACAGGCCCGGAAAAAATTAAGGAATATCTCAGTGGCATGGGTTGATTACAGAAAGGCCTATGATTCTCTTCCGCATGCTTGGTTACTGAAAGTGCAGAGGATGCATGGAATAGCTGACCATGTGATTAACATCTTAGATCACCTGATGAAAACATGGAAGACTTCACTTCAGATCAGAAATAAAGACCGAGGTGTCTGAGGAGATCCGCATTTGCCGTGGAATATTTCAATGTGACTCGCTCAGCCCTGTTTGGTTCTGCCTAGCACTCGATTCCTTGAGCATACTTCTTAACGACACCACATATAGCTATATTATTGACATAAAACGGAACATAAGAATAAACCACAACTTGTATATGGATGACTTGAAATTATATGCCGCCAATTCAGACCAGCTGAAAAGATCGCTCGAAATAGTGTCGTCGTTCAGCGACTCAATAAGTAGGTCGTTTGGAGCCGAGAAGTGTGCCATGCTGTAGTTAAGAAGGGGAAAAGTTCAACAGACGCACCAGTAAACCCTCATGAACAACACCGTTATATCACCCCTGGATGAGAAGGGATCATACAGGTACTTGAATGTCGAGCAGGCTCTTAAGATAAAAACACCGGAATTAAAACACTTCTTCGGAGAGGATTTGTACACCAGAATCAGAAAGCTATAGAAATCTAAGCTGAGTTCTAATGCTCTGTTCACAGCCATTAATATATGGGCGGTCCATGGTATGGTTTACTCGTTCGGTGTGCTGACTTGGTCCAGGACAGAGCTCAGCGAGATGAATAGGACTATAAGAGGATTACTCACAAAATATGGAGTACACCACCCACACTCGTCTACAATCAGATTGTATATAAAAAGACAACAGGGAGGAAGAGGACTCCTGAGCCTGGAGGCTGCCCACGACAAGCGCGTCGACTTACTACGACACCATTTCGGCGAGGCGAGCTCGTCTCTTTTACGGGCAATATGTAGAGCCGATGATAAGTATTCAGCTCTGAGTCGCTCTGGAGGATATGTTCCACCTATGAGGCGAACGGTTCAAGAGTGGATTGATAAGTGGAGAGCTAAGCCTCTGCATGGCAGATACGTGTCCATGCTGGAAAGTAGCAAGGTTAATAAGGCCAGTCCTACATTGGAAGCGGATTTAGTCTGGCCAACCAACCCTACCCGATTTGATTCTCTTCAGAGCAGTCCAGACCAGATCGAACACTGCCTCCAATGTAGGAGGAAAGTACGTTTTCTTTGTTTTTGTTTCCTCTAGACCCAGCCAGACCCGTCCAGACCCGCCAGACTGTCTGTTCTGGAGAAATTCCGCTTCCAATGTAGGACTGGCCTTAGGAGGAATCTTTGTCTTATTTGCATGCAGGGTATCTTTTTCCGGAGACGGAGGGAAGGCTGTTGGTTATTCAGGGTCAAGTGATGCCATCAAGAATTTACCTGAAGCATAAAGCCAAACAAGATATTTCCTCAGATCGATGTAGGAGGTTTTTCCAGGCGCCGAAGCCCATTCAGCTCCTGACATCTCCGTGCTCAATTATGGCTCCGAGAGACCACCTGGACAGGCACAATGCAATGGCCAGTATTTATCATCAGTACCTGGCCCTAAAATTAGGTTTAGAAGGAAGAAGTGAAATTCCATCTATATCTACCAAAAACACTTCTAGAAAATAACTGGTACAAACTTTTCTGGGACTCGACGCTTGCTATCGGAAAAAGCACATAACCGCCTGGATATCGCATTGTTTGATTTCCAACAAAAAATCTGGCTCCTGCTTGATGTTACCATACCAGCAGATGAGAATATGTCCAGAGCATACTCGGAGAAGATTCATAAGTCCGAGGACCTGACTTTCCAGCTACGAGAGATCCATGCCGTGAGAGCAGTCAGTGTTTTCTTCTCATTATATCAGTTAACGGACTCGTGGAGGCCCGTCTACCCGAAAATACACGAAGATTGAACCTGGATCATTCGATGATCTCTCGAGATCAAAAACAGGTCATCTTGGGCACAGTCGGAATCGTCAGAAAGTTTCTGCTGGGCCAATAACATCTTCGACTGACTTGACAGTCCGACAGCCGTTGAAACTACCCGAATAACGGTGCTTATATAATATATATATATATAATGAAAGATGTAAAAAGAAATTACTGGATAATATTCCATCCATAAGAAAATTCGGTATCACAAACGTACTCATTAACACTGTAATAAATTTTATTCAGTAATATTCACTTCAGTTCACTCCTGAACACAGATCGTGCAAGCTCTCTGATCGCAAATGATTGAACAACCGTATACTCTGAAAATAATATGCTTAGAGCATAATATGCCCTATTCAAGCTAGCACTTAACAATTCAACGTGGTCACACCACCTCAATTGGTCATCAACAACCAATCCGAGAAATTTGATGGATGACTTCGACTTGATATCTGTCTCTCCCGTTACAGTTTCGTTTCTGGTCTTCAGGCAGAGAGTTACCAACTCAGTCTTCTCTAAATTTACCATAACGGAATTTGCTTTGCACCAACTCATGAAGCCCTGGATCAAATTGTATGAATTCGAAAGCACGAGAAAGGTCAAAAATAGTCCACAGACCCTTAGTTCGTTATCTAAACACTTGTAGTGTTTGGATGACGAACTAAGGGTTCTGTCAGTCACGGCATTAATTATACTCTACACCGTTCTACAGTAGTGTTTGGATGACGAACTAAGGGTTCTGTCAGTCACGGTATTAATTATACTCCACACCGTCCTACTCAAGTTCGATGAGCAATCCAACCTTGATTGATTGTACTCTAACTTTGTATTGGATAAAAGTTGTAGGCTCTCTTTTGTTCTTTATACAGCTCGATCAATTCTTTGAAGTTCAGTAAATTCAGTAAATCATACTGAATGATTTAAAATTTGGCAAGAAATTGAGAAAAATTACTCTCTTCCTAAATCTGATCCTGACAAGAAAAAATCACTGAGCCTAAATAATTCCACGTTGCCATATTTCTTATGCTTTCAAAATAATAACCTTTATAGTTATTTCGATTTTGAATGATATGGAATATTCAACCTTGTTTACGGTTCAATAAAAATTAAGAAGACATACTTAAGCGAAATTGATTTTACGCTCATCCCTTGGTGAAACATGATTTCAATATTAATAAAAGAAAAATGACCGAAATCAAACACTCAACAGTAAGTTTTCACAAATTTAATTCAAACATAATTGTTGACATGCATGCTTCGGGTTTTATCCCATTCTCAAAACTGAATACAATACAATATCGTTTCATACAGTACAGATATTCGTTTCAAGAAACAGACGTTAAAATTGGTGATTGGCGGAACTCTAATTGATAGTTTACAATCGGGAGAGTTTGTTTATGAGCTGAAGCTATTTCTAAATATTTCAGAAGCACCATAGGTTTACTCTTATTACGTTTGTGCAATGTTTTTGTTTTTTCAAAAGCAGTAAAATGGTTTGAGGCAATACAATGACTTGAGAAACCAGTAGTTGATTTATTTCGGACGATTGATTTTTTGTGTTTATCAATTATTCTTGCTACTTAGTATCTAAGAATTTGACCTGTGTAAAATGCAGGGCATTCATTACAGTAAAGTATATATATACACCACTTCATTGTATGTTGTTCAGTCGACTTTAACCATTGATAAACAATGATTCTAAATTTTTCTTATGGTACATAAAATGTCACTATAATAATGTCAAATTATTCTGCAAATAGCTACATTCCTTCTCCAAGCAATGAAATTTGCAGAAGAATTAGACATTATTATATTGACATTATATGTACCAATAAGAAAAAGGTAAAATCAATGTGTCTCAATGGTGAAAATTAACTGAATCACACACAATTAAGTGCATTGCATTCTACATAGGTCATCAAACTGGTCGTTCCTTGGCAAAAAGAATTGTTGAACACAAAATATCAATACTCCAAAATAAATCAACTACTGGTTTCTCAAGTCATTGTATCTCCTCAAACCCTTAACAAAATTATTACACAAATGCAATAAGAGTAAACCTATGGTCGTTTTGAATTATTTAGGAATTAGCACTCAAAATATCATCGATATGTTTTAAATCAGAAATCTAAATCTAATATGTGATTGTATCATCTATCAAACACCTTAATACATCATAGCTCAATTCAACAAAGTTTCTCATTTAATTTTGCTCTTTAATAGCTGACACATAAACACCGCATTGCGTTTTTCAGAACCAGTAGGGATATGTTTGTTAATTAAAATTGAAATATCTGTTGATAGTATCACGTTCCGCCTTGTTGCTTGAGCTACATGATCTGTCAGGCACGTATTAACCCAAGAGCGTTACTAAATCATAAGCAGATTTTCATATCGCAGGTTTCGTTTATTCTGAAAGAGTGGTGGAAAATTCATTCTCTACAAGAGGTAAAATTGTTTTGATATAAACTCTTCAACCTGATGATCAATTTAGTTTGCATGACACATCGTAGAATCAAACCGAATAATTAATGTCCTATAGTGACTACTCGAAAAATTTGCCGTCGAATGATTACACTAGGAATATATCTTCTGATCTCTATTTGAAATAACAATTCCCTAAACGAGTGTGTTAACCCTTAAAATTTACTATGTGAAAGTGGATGAGTTCATTTGAGGGGTTTGGAAAATTGTTCCTTCAAACGATATTTTGAAGAACAATATTTGTCAAAACTCAAGTTTCAGCCCAAATAAGGCACCCATATATGTCTCATTTTATAACGATTGAAAAAATTTCCCTCAACACGTCGTATGATATTGTTCGGGGTACAACTTTTGAAGAAGAACTGGAGGTGAGTCAAAGGCAAAAAATTGATAGATCAGAGGGATTGAGTGACGTATTGGAAGCTCCTTCACAAAACCAAGGTATTCAAACTTTATTATTTGAGCTGAAAATTTGTGTTCCTCAAAATTCTGACGACGAGAAATTTTCGATGATAGAACTCGCGCATAATGATTAATTCATCCATCATCTGTTATTCATCTTTTTTCTACCAACGTTTCGATAGACAGCTTCTATGGTTCTCAAATTAGTCGAATAGCTGTGAATATCGGATAAACTGGAATGCTGATAAATCCAAAAAATGGAAACCTATTGCAAGAAAAGTCTAGAAAGCAGCATTTATGAAAATCACTTTTCATCTCATAAATGCTCCATCAATAAAGTTGTCGGAAGTTTGTAGTATTCAAGAAATATTAAATACTTAGATGGGGACTAATTTTATATTATTTATTTAATTATTACTCATTCAACTAATGAAAACTGAAATATTTTCAGAAATTTTGTGTGTTCCAAAGGCTAATTCACTTTGAGAACATTGTCGATCTTGACTTTGTAAGAATGATCAATAAAATCTAATCATGGGTAAAAAACACAGCACAGCGTTCAACTATATATTTGATCAATGAACAAAAGTATAGACTTGAGTACAATTTACTTACAGGAGATCGTTACATGTTACATGAACAGAACAGGAAGTGAAGCGGACCATGCTACACACAGCATGCTGAGCACAGAACATGAACACAGAAATATATATATATATATATATATGTACCACAGAATTGTTTTTCTTATACCCCCTCTCAATTCTACGATACATGATACACATTGAACAACAATCATACCCAAATCATCTCTCAATTTATTAAATTTCACATGATTAGGACCTTTCGTGAGAATATCGGCTACTTGATTATCCGAACAAACATATTTTAACAAGAACTTTCCCCTACTTACTAAATCCTTAACAAAGTGAAATTTCACATCTATATTCTTAGTCATCCTTGTTTCAGGAGTACTACCCATAAGGATACATGATTGATTATCTTCCATTATTGTTATCGGAAAAATCACTTTGCCCAGGAGCTCCTGTAAGAGCTGCCCTACAAATAAACATTCACAAGTACAGGCTGATAAAGCTATATACTCTGCTTCACAGATTGAAATTGTAACCATAGGTTGTTTCTTCGAACACCAATATAATATATTTGAGTTCATTTTTATCAAAAAACCTTACACACTTTTTCTGTCATTGACATCTGACGCAAAGTCCGAATCAGCATATGCAATTAATTTAATATCGTCACCTTTAACAAAGTATAAACCCAAATCCCTAGTGCCAGCCAGATATCTTAAAACATTTCTTTACTGTTTCTTATGTGATTCATCATAACAACTCTGAAATCTGCCAAAATAGGCAACAGAAAAACAAATATCGGGTCTTGTACTTAACATTAAATACATTAAACTGTCAACAAGTTCCCTAAATTTAAGTTCGTTAGAGGGATTAACAGCGATATTCTTCTTCAGATTCAAATTAGGCTGAATTGGTACAGAAGCATATTTCGAATTTTCCATTTGAAAATGTTTCAGCAAATTTTCAACTAGTCTCTTTTGAGATAATTTAAACGTATTACCATCTCTCCTAATTTGTATTTCAAGAAATGTAAAGTTATTGCTATCAGGAAAAACTTTCAAATGAAAGAATTTCATCAGACCATCTATCAAAAATTTAACATCATGTTCATTATCTGAGGCTATTAACATATCGTCTACCCAAATCAAAATATAAGTAAACTGATTATAATATAAACATGGATCGATTTTAGATCTTTTTAATTTGAATCTAGATAATTTTTCATTCATTAACTCATTGAAACATTTCGGACTTTGTTTCAGTCCATACAATGCTCTAACTAATTTACAAACTTAATCTTTTGGCACTTTCAAACCACATGGAGGTTTCATATAAACAACATCATGTAATGGACTCGATAAGAATGCAGATTTGACATCAAGTTGTAACAATTTCATTTCTTATTGAACAGATAACGATAATATTGTTCTCAACGTAAACATTCGAGCCACTGGAGAGTATAAATTAGAGTCGTCTGAATCTGGTTGTTGAAAACCTCTTGCCACTAAACGTGCTTTCTTTACATAACAATTGTCAATCAATTTGAACGAAAACACCCACCTTGAGTCGATAACAACTGCATTTGCAGGCTTATCAACAATTTACCATGTTTTGTTTGCCTCCAGTGAATCCAGTTCTGCATCTATAGCACTCTTCCACTCTTCATCAGTACTTATGGCTTCATGGTATGATGATGGAACTTCTGATGGGATAGTTCCTGCTGATGAGACCATCATCATCTCAAAATCTTTGAAATGATCAGGAGGTTTTTGTTCTCTTCTACTTCTTCTCAGCTCAGGTTGATCATCGTATTCACCGCTCTGCTCGCCCTCAGAGACTTGATTACTGCCTCTCCCAGGATGATCATCAGATTCGACACTCTGCTCGCCCTCAGAGACTACTGTCCATGGGCTGTTCAGACCCATCAGCAGCTGCTTCTCCATCATGGCTGGAATCTATAATGTAATGCATTGAATCAAAAGATTCATCAATAATAACAGACCGAGAAGTTACGACTTTGTTTCTTTCTTCATCCCATAGTCTTTAGCCATTGTTGCAGTACCCAACAAGTTTCAACTTTCTGGAACGTGAGGACAACTTTTCATTCCGATCTTCAGGAGGTATCAGAGCATGAGCAGTAGAACCAAAAATATGTATTTTCCCCATATCAGGCTTGTACCCATACCAAAGCTCAACCGGTGTTCTTCCATCTGGTATAACTGATGTTGGTGTACGATTCAACAGATATGTACCTGTCAGAACAGTTCCCCCCCACATCTTCTTGTCGAAATTAGAATCGAAGATCATGCATCTCGCTTTCTCCATAATCGTTCTATTGAAGCGCTCGGCAATTCCATTTTGTTACGGGTTGCGTGAAATAGCACACACTAGCTCAATTCCTTTTTCAGTGCAGAATTTTCTTATATTCATCGATACATACTCTCCTCCATTGTCGCATCGAATTCTCGATATTTTTGTGCTGAACATAGCCTCAGTCATTGCCACATATTTTCTCAGGCATGAATCCACTTCGCTTTTCTTTTTTATCAAATATACAACGGCAAAATGGCTATAATTGTCCAAAAATGACACAAAGTATTCATACCCATCATGTGTTGAAGGAGTAATTTTTCCACAAACATCAGACGAAATGCACTCAAGTATTCCTCTTGGCTTCCTTTATTCTCGTAATTGCTTCAGGAACTATTTGTTCGTCTTTTTACCTTTCAAACATGTTTCACAGATACCATCTACAGGAAATCTGCATGAATGTCCCATTCTTCTATGCCACAACACATTTGTGTTTTCTACTAGATTGGCTTCATGGAATTTCCTTATACGTAATCTCAAAATAAACAGATTGCCAACACGATTACCTTGTAATAATATTTTTCCATCTTTCCAAATGTTGACAATTTTCTCATGAAATTCAACCTTCAATCCTGACTCTACCATCTTTCTTACCGACAGTAAATTGTGGAATAATTTTTCACAGATGAACACTTCCTTTAATATAATTGGTGTGTTGTTTTCCGTGATAAGAGGTAGATCACCTGAAGTTGTTGACGTCACAGTTTCACCTTCTTTTGCTACATTTATGGTATGGGATATCTTCTTCAAATTTTCACAAAAGCGTTCATATTCTGCTTTTATTAGGTGATTTGAAGCACCATCACAATTTCTTCATTTGAGGTTACATTTCCAGCAAATACGTCACTTTGAACTACTTCGACGCTTTTCTTCGACGGGCATTGAGAACTAATGTTATCTGACATAAAAGCAATAACTCTATTCTATTTTTATTAAATGCCATATTGGCATTAGATCTGATCCGCTGAGGACATTCGGATCATTTGTGTCCCACAGCTTTGCATGTCCAACACCTCACCGAATACTCCCTTGAGTTCCCTGTATCTCTACTCGAAGTTTTGTTGGTTGCATAAGAGCGTTTCGAACCGTTATTCGAAGAACCATTGTTTCTGTTGGAAAATTTTCTTTGAGTAAAAAATGCGTTTCCACTGGCCTCCCATCCTTCTCTAGATTTCAGCATCCTTTCTTCCTCAGATAAGATTTTATTCTTGACAAAGTCTTCATTTAAAACGTCTGGATCAGAAGCTCTTAGGATATCAATCGACGTTATAACAGATTGATATTCATTTGGCATCGAGGAAAGCAGTTGTGTTACATATTCCTCACTGTCAACGTATCCTCCAACATTCTTAAGTTCTGACACCACCTTATCAAATTCAATGATATACCCATTCAACGAACTGCATCCATCAAAAGTCATATTTCTAAGGCGTTTCTGCAAAGAAATTCTTGACATCAAGCTTTTTCGTACATAAGTAATTTTTAGTGTCTCCATCATGTCCTTGGCCGTACCTTTGGATTTAACCAATTCCAGCACTGAATCATCAATGCATTGAACAATTATATCACGTGCTTTGGCATCTCTACTTTTGAAGTCAGGCACCTTTTCTATTTCTTCCGGGTACGTTTCTTACAGTATAAATATAACCCCATTTTTTTCAAGCACTCGTTCCAGTCTGAATCTCCAGTTTTCGAAGTTTGTTCCATCAAATGGACGAATATTTGAGGTCAAGTTGCACGCCATTTTTGAAACTTCACTTTTTTTTTATTGTTTTATAGGTTACTCAACACTTTTACAGTTCACTATTCAGATTAAAATACAGAGTCTGGGCCATAACCTCTAATCATAGGTAAAAAACACAGCACAGCGTTTAACTATATATTTAATCAATGAACAAAGGTATAGACTTGAGTACAACTTACTTACAGGAGATCGTTACATGTTACATGAACAGAACAGGAAGTGAAGTGGACCATGCTGCACACAGCATGCTGAGCTCAGAACATGAACACAGAAAAATATATATATGTAACACAGAATTGTACTTCTTATATAAAATATGGCAGATACAGCCCAAATATTCATTCTACATCAGAATTATGTCTCAATAGAGCGTCGTAAGAGGCTTCTGAGATTTCTTGAACGAGACATATCTCAATCTCCTTGTTGCGATAAATTCACAACAAAGAACACTTCTTGGAATTCAGGGTCGCGGCAGTTACTTCCAAGAATATATCTATCGTACGGAATTTTGGGAATCCCTCTTTTGTCACCTAAGCTGAGCAGGGGCCTCGTTCGATCTTCCTCAATTATTCCAAAATCTGAAAAGATCCCTCTCTCAGTTCAGTTCGGGTTTGACCACCAGCCTGTTCAGTTTTACTTCACCAGTCAGTTTTACTTTCAGTATAGCATAACGTCACTCAAAACTCTACAAATTCAATATAGTATCTCTCTTATACATT
Source organism: Micraspis discolor (assembly GCA_030674115.1). NCBI lineage: Eukaryota > Metazoa > Arthropoda > Insecta > Coleoptera > Coccinellidae > Micraspis > Micraspis discolor. The sequence continues at coordinate 81,237 of JARTUT010001758.1, read as the reverse complement.
TTCTCCAATTGGGTCAGTTAGTTACCCAAGTTTATTGTGAATTTGAGTTATTCAGCTGCGATTCTCCCGAGTGAAACAAAAAAGTTGTGATTTGTGAATCTGTGAAGCAATTGCATATCGCCAAGCCACAATTTGTAAGTGAAAATCTCGTCCGAAGTACGTGTACCTTATTCGGGGAAATCTACCATCGACGATTGAAGCAGAGCTCTGGTGAACTTCAAATTAGAAAAATAAGGTCAAATCTCTTTATTATCTAGTATTACCAGAAGTGCCCAAGATTCAGCAAATAAGTTCAAATCCTTGGTTATTATAAACATTTTAAAAAACTCCTCATATAAACTCTCAACTCCTGAACATTCTTTACTCTTCTTCTCTGTGAATATATAATTTTCTTACAATCGGAAACTTGTTTTATTCACATTGCAGAAATTTTTTCTACCAAAGATAATTTTTGGATCTTACCCTTAAAATATATCCAGCGACTCAGGAAGTGCGCTACTCTTCATTAAGCGGGTGAGAATTATTTACTGCTAATTTTGTACTCGCACATCCCTCCCATTCTCAAATTTAATGGGTAGAAGAGCTCCCTTTCAGGGGGTTGCTGATTTGAATCTCCAAGTGCGTCAAAATATGTAACCCAAATAAAATAATTCGAATCTTTCCAATTACCATGGGATATATACCTATATTCTTTTGAACTTTTGGCCTACAATATTTAGTTAGCAAACAATAAAGCTCATAAATCAGGGGTTAGTGACAGGGTGTCATACAATTAGGGGTATAAAAGCCTAGGGAAAGTACAAAAATGAGCTGAAATATATTTTACGGACAAAAGCAGAAAAGAGAACTGAATACCAAAAATACGTATTATATCATATTCTCTAGAAATTTATAACCCATTCCAAGAAAGAACCGGAAACCTCAAACTAGAACGAACTCATTCAAATTTTTAATTTGAGAGTCTCTCGATATTCAAGACATGCAATTAAAAAGAAATCAGAAAATTAGCTACTGAAAACTCTCTTCAAAAATATCATTAATTTCGGGCATTTTATTCAACGCAGTATATGTTCATTTAGATATAAATTCGACTCCTTGCTTCATATCAAATAACGCATTTTCTTATCAAAAATAAATATCAATCCTCATCAGTAGATAAAATCTCAAAATTGGAAAGCACTGACATGAGGTTATATGGCTTCAGTACTCTTGTTGAGCTACTATCGAGTAATTTATCACTCTTTCAAAAATTACATCACCACAATATATGAAGATGATGAAGCTGCACAGTGAAAAGTATTTTATTGCAAGAGAGTAATTTGAAAAAGTTCATTTTTCGTTACAACAACGCTACTGGGCCGATTTGACCGAATAACTGAATGAACCGAAATAATAATAACGTCAAACCTACCCCATTCGGATTTTAAAGTCACTGAGTTTGGGAATCATCGTTCAGACGGACGGACAAAATTACACAGATTTGGAGAATATTTCAGCTGTGTAGCGTATAACGGACAATATATGAATCTTAGTATTCAGATCTCTGATAGACTAACAGTGGGTTTCATAAACCGTAGATTGCCTAATCAAACGCTTGATCACATGATCAAGAAATCGGCAATCAACATCCCGTGAGTTTCATTAAATATTTTGATGATAAATCAATGCAGATCTACTCAAAGATCAAGCTGACTGGAAGAATTGGGTGATCAAAAGTATTGAAATTTTCCTGACAATATTCATTGATAACCGAAATAACATTCAATGGGATTCACTATACTGAACAGTTACATAATTTTTCTGCAGTAAAAATCAAATATTATTTAGTGAATCTTCAAGAGCAACATGATTTCTGCTTCCACATTCATTTTATGAATTATGGCATAAAAATGTAGTTACCGAGAAATATGATCCTTCAAAGTCCTTTTCGGAATCTGCAAATTTAAGTTTTTGGTTTCAATATCCTCTTTCGGCTTTCTGAAACAGAGAAGGAAATAACTATATGTATTAGTTGCCTATAACAAGCAACTGAGGATAAGTTGATAGATTATATTGTATTTGCACGCGCAATAAAAATTCATGGAAATGTCAGGACTTTAAATTTGTTAAATAGTGGACGGTAGGAATCTGAAGGCTTAAGATCAAAAATGAACCTTAAAATCTTCTTTTGACAGATGAAGACACAGTCCACCCCAACCGATGACCCCCACAGAACTACACTATAATTCAGGTGGCTGTATACCATACTGTAATAAATACCCAATAAGGTATCTACAGGGAGAGCACTTTTGAGTCACGATATGGCATAAAAGGATTTGTTCAACCTTTTTCAAATTGCATCAATTTGATTAGTCAATCTAAGGTTGTTATCAACATAAATGCCAAGGAATTTAACACAATCCGTAGACTGAAGTACAGAATCATTAGACGGAGTTGTGCGAATTTGGAACTTGAGAATGTGAGTTTTGGTCGAATTTATAATCAAGTTGTTACGATGACACCAATCTTCGAAAGATTGGAACACAGATTCACAAAATTATCTTTAGCTCCTCCAGACTTCCTGCTTTAATTGCATTCGAGGTGTCGTACACGAAGAGTATCAGGATGCAGTATAAAATGTGGTCAGGCAAATCGTTCAGAAAAAGAATTAACAAAAGAGGTCCCAGAACCGAACCGTGAGGAACTCCAAAGTTGGTTTGGTATTCACTGGAATTGGAATCATTGAGCCGGACGTAAATTCTCCGATGACTCAGAAAGCTCCTTACCCAGTCTAGAAAAATCCTTCTAAAACCCTACTGATACAGCTTTTCCAATATAAATTCATGCTGCAAAGTATCAAACGCTCTAGAAAGATCAAAGAATATCCCCGCCACGTGAGCACCTTCATCCATAGAAGAATACATGAACTCCAGAAACTCACAGCAAGCGGTCTGGGTTGATCTTCCACATCTAAAGACATACCGACAACTTGAGAGAATTGAAAATTTTTCAAGGTAATTGTATATTCTTCCGTAGATTATCTTTTCGCATATCTTAGACAATTGGCTGAGGACGGAAATAGCAATATCATGAATATCATTCTTTTTATGAATGCTACTTGAAGGAAAGATGCAAAGATGCCTTTCGACATAGATTTATTGATGAGAAATGTTATGATATACGTTCAGATATCAAAGGAGACAACAGTTTCGAAATTTTCGGTGACAATATCAGAGAAACCGTATTCATTTCTCTATTTTCAAGAGTTCTTCAATGCTCCTGAAAATTTTAACACCTGCATTTTAGACCATATGATTCTCTCTTTATAACAATAAACATATCAAAAATGCAACTTTTTCCGAGGAAAAGTGATCTTTTACTGGACTAACTAGCAGATCTATGGACTAGGAATGGGTAATTGCTTAGATGTGTAGATGATATATAGTATTTACGTCACTTCCATGTGAAAAGGAAAATGAAATTTTCGAAGTTTTCAATAACTTTTACCCTCATATTGAATGATTATTTGGGCTATTACCATCATCTATTGTGGATGTAATGTTTTCCGACGTTTCGATAGACATCTTCTATCTTTATCAAGGAGCAAAAGTAAAAAACCTTTCGAAAATTATCAATCTTCAAAAAGTCAATCTATCGAAACGTCGGAAAACATTACATCCACAATAGATGATGGTAATAGCCCAAATAATCATTCAATACGAGCTCCATCATCAACAATATCTCGTCATCAACTTTTACCCTCGCCTCAAATTTACTCTTACAATGGAATCAAACGAAAACAAGCTCGCATTTTTAGACACATAGCTCATTAGACGCCAAAATGAGGAAGTCACAAATTGGTATCGAAAACTAACATTTTCTGAAAGGGTATTGAACTTTCAATCAAATCATTTATTCACACAGAAAATCAACATAATCAGTAATTTGAGAAAAGAAGCTATGAGTCTTCACAAAAAAAGCCTCTAAAATAAAAAATATTTCGATCAGAAACCACTACCTGATAAGATTAATGAAAAAAGTGCACAACCTAAGGAAAATCGATCTGTAGATGTGGACAACGAAAAATATTTCAAAATATCATATATAGAAGGACTATCTAAGAATCCTAAACGGAATTTTTCTGAATTGAATTTGATTACGACTTTTAATTCAGACTACACAAACAAAAAGTTTTTCTCGAAGTTGAAATATGTCACACCAGATATGTTTTCATCAGATGTAATTTATGGCATTTCTTGCCACAATTGCGAATGTGTGTATATAGGGCAAACAGAACGTCTCAAAGATCGAATTACCGAACATAAAAGAGATTTCCTCAATATCCTCAATCCCTTGAAAAAAGAAAGAAAGAAAACAACACTGCTCTGTCAGAACATGACTCCACAACGTTGCATTCATTTAATTTTGATTCGTTCAAAATATTAGGCTTAAAAAGAGTTCTAAACAAACGGTGATTCCATGAAATGATATCAGTAAAAAAAAACTTTCATTCTATGAAACAAAGAACTGATATTAACAATCTAAATACTCAGTATTATCACCTTATTAAATATATTTTTTCATGCGCAGCACATTTCTTTCAGCATGAGTATGTTTAATTTTGCAATTTTGACACCATAGATCGACAAAGAAACCATAACAAACTGTAAGTTTGATAATCTTATGGATTTATCTGAAATAATCCTCAATAATTGAGAGTCCACTATAATTTCAAAATAATCTTCGTTTTTTTTTAATTGCTGATACCAACCTTTATTGAATTCAACTCAGGTAAAAATAATTCGACAAATACTGATCCATAAGAGAGTTCCTCAGTCAAGGGATTCTTCATTTTTGTTGTCAGATTAGTTAAAGTTATTATTAGTATATTATTTTATTGTTTATTATTAATCAATATATTTATTTTCAATATATTCATGTTTGTCAAGTCAAAAACTTTGTTAGGTTGAATTTACAACTCTTGGATTCAGATGTAAATTATGTAAGCTTTTTTGATGGAGTAGATAGCTCAAACTGTAATTTATTTGTACAAAGAAAAATGTAGAAATTTATTTTCGAAATTTAGATTTTATAGTCTTTCACTATTCAATCAAATAATTTCAAATTATAACTTATTTACTTATAACTTCAAATTAAGTTTGTTCATTTAAAGTGCCCTGGGGAAGACTTCAGATAGAAGTGGAAATTAGTAGACCTTGTTTGAAGAGTTGGTTCATTCTACCCTAGACCTACCACCTGTCAAAAACAAGGTAGAAATCACTGATGTTCTTGTTGTTTTTGAATGCTGTCCGTTTCCACATACTCGAACATAGTTTTAAATAATTTATTGGGATTTCGAAAATAAATAATAATTAAATAATAATTGTCATTTATTGACTATAGTTAAATGCTATCAGCCAAGTCATTAAGCCAATTCGAAAATAATAAGTTCAAGATTTCTATTTCAGACATATTCTGTTCTAGTTTCTCCGCATTAATTGAAATTTTCTCGTAATAGTCACATAACATAGAATCAACACAAAATTATATAAATCAACGAAATCATCACAATCCGTTTGAGATTTGGTGAGCAAGTCATAATTTTCATTTATGTATTTCATTTCTGACGTATCTTCTCTGACTGTATATATACGTATTTGTATAAGACATTGAATGTGGAAATATATATTTTCAACAGGACTGCTTATTCATCATTCCTCGAGTGCATGATAAGTTTTCATTTCAATAACTTTTTGGCATCTCAAGATACGCAGTTCTCGAACTTGCCTCGTATATTTTGCTTAATGCAAATTGAAGATCATTGCCTATATTACTGGAAAATTTATACGCACGCCCATGCGTTTCTTCTGGATTAACATAAGTATATCAGCAAAATATATATATGTGCCGATGCGGAATCCACATAAGGTCGAGAAGAGTCGGCACTTCGAAAGTAACTTCACGGCGATATATCAAAAAGATGATATTCAAAAAGTGTAACTCAGTGGAACCCTCTTCCGGAACGAAACTTTCGCCAATGTAAGAAAGATATATTGCGTTTTAAGAAGAATGTTTTTATGGGAGTCTATCTTTCATTCGCCAAAATCATTACCAGGATTCTGAAAGTAGGATTTTCATGAATTTTTCCAAGTTATTCTCGTTGATGTACAGGATACCATCCAGGTGAATCCTACTGATAATATTGAAACAAATTATCGATAATGATAGAACAATTTTTTTCTTTCTTGTCTGAAGAGAAAGTAGTAGCTTAGTAGCTTAGTATCCATTTACTGACTCAATGGCTGGCTTGAAAGTAGTCTTATAATTTCATTTTTATATCAACCTAGTTGCCAATCGTGGGAAATCAAGTGGTAAATATTTGAACCGAAGAAAGAGAAAAAAATCCTTACGAAAAGGGAAGACACATACAATCACTTATTTTTTTTCAACCTTCTGAAATATTTCATTGTAATAGAATGAATACACAAAATGATCAGGCTCGAAGGACTTTTTCTGTATTCATCCAATGATTAAGTACACATATCTAGAAACTTTGAAATGTTTTTTTTTTCACTGATTAGACACACTGACACACCTCTGATCAGTTAGCTGTTGGTTTAACAGCACGCCTTGCTTATTCCAACTTTTCTGAATAACGACAGGAAATTCAAGCATCAGATCAGCTGAACTGATTTGTCTTGGATGTAAACGGTATTGAGGGCTGAACTCATTATGCGTGGGTGAAACAAAAACCATATATGGTCAGATCGGCGCCAATTTATAAAAGGGGGAGCTTCTTTGGCGCCTCAATACATGACGCGCTATTTGATTGTGATATGCGAACAGTGATCGTATCACAGTCACACAACTATGCAGAGTACATTTTAGTTTGGTTGTTTATCAGAAAAACAATTAAAAAATATTGAAATATTGCTAAAATTGTAATAAGAGTGAAAAACGGATTAGATTAGAAATAGGTTGATCCCCTCGCGAAGACAGAACTTTGACGTGGTGCGGGGGTTGAGTTACTGCAATGACTCTTGGAGGCTATAGTCCGATAGTCAGGTGAGAATTTGGTTAATTATTCCTTCTCGAGAGATAATTGGTGATACGCATCAGACATAGTACATATCATGAAGCCTTATGACCATCAGCTGCGGCACGGTTGGTGAGATGAGCAGTTGCAACTTCCCACCCTCGTAAAAAAATTAAATTCACTCATTATCTCTCGGCGAAAAATTTAACAAATTATAGCTAACCCAATATCTCAGTTAAACAAAAATCAGCTGGCTATAACATAGTGTACTGTACGTCAGCTGATGTCTCGATCATGGAAAAAAAAATCGTCACTTTCAGTGATATTCTCTCAAAAAAAATTCACCTGATGATTGCTTATATGCAACTATAGATCAATATATACGTCAGCTGACTGTATCTCGGTGGAAAAATCGTCAGCTGATTATTTGAGGTCATTACGTAGAAAGTAACCAGAAGCATTCAGTGACTATTTGAATGCATCAGCTGACTAGGTTTCCCTAGACTTACTGCTAGCTGATTTTTTCCATCACAGAAACAGATTCAAAATTAGGTCACAAATTTTCATGTGGGACGAAATGACGTCTTTTTTTTGTTATTTTTGATGATTCAAATAATACATGCTAGCATAGCATAGACAGTAATAAGGTACGCTTGTAGGGGGTTAGTTGCACGCATACTCGGGCTACCCTTTTCTGTGAGCACTAATGTACGTTCAGAATAGACAAGCAAACGTAGTCAAACGAAGAGAATATTCTAGAAACATTGTTGTAGATCTGTGAAAAATCCATAAAATTGTCTTATTTAACGACTCTTTGGGTATTCGGAAAAAAACAAATCTCTTTTGAAAATAGTTCAGGGAAGAAAATCTCATTAAGAGCAGTGCTATATTGAATGAAGGCAAAAATAATAAAATAAGTGGACACGAGGCTGTACTTCCGACAGAAAAACAATTTTCAGCTGTATCACAGAGTGTTATAGACGCTCCACGTTTTTGCCCCCAAAGTATCTCAGAATAATACCAGAAAATGCATCTGCAGCGAATTATTACGCATTCCGACATGCAGACGAACCAATATAATAGGAGATAGACATCCGCTAGTTTTGCATGTCAGCAGATTCTTTCCTAGCTCGTCTTTACGACGAACAGATTTATTAATTAGATGTAATTCATTATTATCCTGGCTGTTAACAAGTAAACTTGCTTCTAGCTAATAAATTTGTGTTTTTTTGAAAAACGTGATTTTTGTGTGTAGTTTCAAAATTGGCGACGAGGATAGGATATCACTAGTGATTTCCAAAAAGAATCAGCAGGACGACGTTAAATTCGAAAGAAAAATCGAAAAACACCGAATTCAAGATTCGGTTAATCACGTGGAAATCATTCCTTTGAGTGATATTCGAAGAAGATAGAATTGAAAGCACGATGTGAAATTCTAAGAAAACACCGAGTACAAGGTTTTATTGAAAGTGAATATGGTTGACCAGATGAGAAGAGTTGCTAAATCCAGACAGATAAAGAGGCAACGGACCAACTCATTGACCTGATCAACGCAGCACCCACACAATCATCATTCCTTTGAGTCTGGACATAGCACCCCAAGCACCAGGTTGAAAAGAGAAAGGCAGAAAAAGAAAGCAAGTGGAGCACGATAATAATCCCAGTTCACCTATCCCTGACCCAAAAGATAGAAAGCAAATTCAGTATTTATTTGATTATTTATTCATCGATATTTAGTCGATCTATCATTTTATTTCATTCTTTCTCGGAAAATTTTGATTAATTGATTATTTAATAAATCAATTCGAATCATTGAAGATCGATCTGAAAAAAAAAAATAATTGAAAATGACAACGCAGAGTTCATCAAATGTACCAGATGTAGATCATAGTACTGTTAAATATTTTGGAGAACTTTTACCAAATTTAAACGGTAATCCCCATGAACTACAAACTTTTTTGATTGAAGTTGATACTTTTATAAGACAATTTGGAAATACTGTAACACCCTTTATTTTTCGGGCGCCAGCTATTCTTTGCTTATCAGGGAGAATAGCAAACCTACCAAGGTAGCTTCTAGTCGAAGACAGAGTTCGGTTTTATCTAAGCTATTAGCGATAATTTGAGCAATCAAATAGGCAAAAATTTAATATAATTTATTCGGAATATATGTACAGAAAATTCCCTCAGTATGTTGAATAAAAATAACGTAAGTAATCAGCTATATTTCAACAAAATAACAGATTTAAACTGACAGTATGAAAGGTGAAAATAAATTAATTCGATATATAAGTACAGAAAATCACCTCGGTATGTTGAATACAAATAAAGGTAAGTAATCAGCTGTATTTCAACAAAATAATAGATTTAAACTGACAGCATGAAATGTGGAAATATATTAATTCAGCAAAATAACAGATTTAAACTGACAGTATGAAAGGTGAAAATAAATTAATTCGGTAATCTACTGTAACAATTTAAACAGAACACAAGAATTCAGTTATACTTGTGAAAATAACACTTTCTAAGGACATTAACAATTACAAGTGAAATGCATAAAAATGAACTTAATTCTAAATCAAAATCAATCTGGCTGCGAACGCTACTTTCTCGCAAATAGGACGCAACAAATTGTGATTGACGGTAATCTGAATATAATATTTTACTGGCTCGCGAGAAGAGCTAAGAATAATTTTTATATACAGACTGAGGGTTGCTAACTGCCCACGTGGACAGGAAGTCCACAGAATTCCCGTAAAAGGAATTAAATCGAACTCGGAAAAATAGTCGATTTTGATGAAATTGAAATAAAGGGGTTTCGGCAATGGGGTTATTCGTTTACTCACTTTTTCTTTTCTTTCGTCGCTCAGGACACTGACGTCCGACAAAACCACACTCTGTACACTGATGAGATTAACTAAAATCGCTACTATTGAATAAGAAAAATAAAATAAACTCCTGTAAATACTGAATCTAACTGAAAACTGAATAAAATTACCTATCTTAAAATCTACCACAAATCTTAATCTAAATAATGCTTAACGGAATAATCTGAATTTGAATGAATCTGCTAACCTGACTGACTGACGGTAATCTCAATTCGCTAACCTGACCGACTGACTGACGGTAATCTGAATTATCCTCTGAATTTGAGGGCAACACGCCTTTTATACTCACAGATGTGGCATTTGTCGCCTAAAAATGATCTTCGATTTCGGTTTATCGCGTGAAAACAGATTTATCGGATTCTAGCGAAAAGAAATTTATGTTTTCAGGCCTTTTTTTCTCACCGAAAAACTCTGAAACAACGACTTCGAATCTTAAGGCGTAAACAGGGGAACAGAAAATATATAAAATAATCGGAATACTTAAAATGAAGAATGATTTTCCTATACAAAAAGAATCAAACTTCATTACACCCCCCTTGCTTCGAAAAGAAAATTCGAACCGTCATCCAAGACGAATTTTCGCAACGTCAACGACGCCTCTGAATGAATTTACCATCGGCGAACGCCGCAGCCAGGTTCAAAGTTAACATAGCATTATTACATTTGACCTACCAGATACAAATGTTATAAAATGCATCGATGTCTCCGTGGCCGTTGACCTCGCTCTTCCGGCTCTGTGTTCCCAACCTCAATTTGTAAATACATGACCATCCGTGATTTCAAAACAGTGGAGTTGATCGGAATAAACGGTCCAAGACTTTCTACTGTGGCTGACAATTTTCGAAATAATGGTCTCTAGTTGTTGGAATATTGTGTATCTCAGGAACCATCTCCATTATATAGAGGTTCGTCGGTGTACTGCAGGTGTCCCAATATTTCGGATATGTTGTTTGTAGAGGGGTAGCTAATAACTGTATTCTGTCTACTTGGGTCCAAAAATGAAGGATCGGTGATCCATCATTATTGATTGTCGCAGGAATGCCTCCAAAATTCAGGTGAGTGTTTATTCTGGATTTAGTGAAGGGGCCAAGACTTCTTGTTTCTTGTTTGTAGGTGGCTCGGTGAATGATTGGAGTCCATTATCATAATACAGGATACCATCTCCATGATGCAGGTGAGTATTCAAGTTCTCCGAGACAGGCTGGCAGTGCCAAATTTTCGAAGATATCCAGTGTGTGTATTTCTTGCACCCAATAGCAGATGAAACCTTGTAGACACAGTATCGGATAGTTGACTGTCGACGATGAAAAATGTAAGTAGGCCACGGTAGTTGCAGTCATTCCATATTCTGAACTATTGGACGATTTTCAGGCTGCTTGATGTAGATAGGTACAACTTGAGGTGGTGATGTAGCCATAAAGTGCTCCATCTCGGAAGGAAATACTATCGGCACCAGGAGGGATCCACAAAGTATTAACATTGTTCTAATATGGCAGGCCAACTATAACAGTATCAATACAAAGGTAAGTACAAGTAAACTCATGGGTAAAAACCCTATTGAATCATTCGGAGAAGCAGAATTTTAAACAGAGAATGAAACTAATTTCCATTCTGATTTACTAAAATAACAGAAACAGTTACTGTGAACCTAACTTGATCGGTCACAACTGAAAAAAACAAATTCTACCTCTTTTCCGACTCCACATCACCGAATACACTGAACACTCTGGGGCTCCAAATGAACCACTAGTTCTCATCCAGATTGAAAACAAAGGCGTAGTGTTGTTATCATGACAAAAAAAAAAACTTCTAACTAGGAAATCAACAGAACTTTGAAAAACAGAACTTTGAAAAATAGAACTTTCAACTAATCAGTTTCTATTCGGAATTAAAAATTTAATGATTTTGTACTAATGACAATCCAAAATTGAAATGAAATTCTGATTTTTCCTTGGCTAAACGGAACTAAAATGTGAAAGGGTAAATGGCCGGTACTAAAGAAAAATTAATTAAGGTTGAATGTCATTGTTGACTGCAGAATAAAATTTCAATTAAAAATGAACAAGGTTATATAACCTGAACTGCAAAATAAACGGAAGTGAGAAAAATAGAACTTCCAGCTAACTAGTAGCTATCCCAACTTGAGGATAGGATAGTCGTGAAATTCTATTTTCCTTTTTGTTGAACGGTAGTAACTGAGGCAAAAAGAAAATTACAGTTACTTACGGTATTGAGAAAACAAAATATCTTCTTGTATGAAAGTGAAATGATTAAATCGGTAATGTAAAACATTGCAGACCCCAGATTCTCTAGGCGGTAAACGGAGTTGAGAAAGAAAATAGAATTTTCTTTTTACTGAATAAAAAGTTTCCATCCTAATTGAATGATGGAAGGCTATGTGAAATTACAAAAAAAAAACAAAATTCCATTTTTCTCCTCTGAACGGTTTCGATCATGACAGCAAATTCCGGTTACTTCACGGTTCCAGTAAAATAGACGGATTACCCTGTGCATGAAATGGCTTCAAGTCTTTAACATGTATGTTTCTGAATATCTTACTGTTTTCATCTTTCAGGTCATAAACTACGGGGCAGATTACTTTGATCACGGTACCTGGCCCAACATATTTTGGAGCCAATTTTGCAGCAAAACCATCTACGGCAGCAGACAAGACGGTCACGGCGCAAAACACTATCTCCCATTCAAGAATTACAATCAAAACCGAAAAAGAAAAAAAAATAAAAATTTAAGAAATCAACAGAGACACCCGGTATCAATGAAAATTCTAAGTCCTACAGTAGTTTGATCTAAACAAAAAAAAAATAAAAAAAAAATTATTTATCAGTCACCCGGTATCACTCAAAGTTTGGCAGTGGTTGAAAAATTTCTACGAAGTAATATAAAAAAACAAATCAGAATAGGCTAAACTGTAAAAATTCTATTCACTAGTCTAAAAAAAAATGTTCCAGGTTGGGTATTCTTACAGACTTCACTATCGGAGAAATTCACTCAAAATAGCAATATTACTCACGGTTTTACTTCCGGCGATCTCACCTGCAGTCTTGCAAACGCCAACAAAATAAATTTACCACAAAAAAAAAATTCAGAAATTCTACCTTATTTATAATACAATTTTCAATCACTGGTCCCCCCTTAAAAGGTAAGTAAGGTCTTTATATACAACGGTTGAATTGGAACAATTTAAATAGCACAGACAGTCGGAAATTAAGTTACGTAAAATAAAGAAATTATTTCTTTACTAACTCCCTGTTAACTCAAAAATTTTCCATTACTTTCTACCCTTTAAAAAGAGAAATAATCCAGTATGTATATACAGCAGTAATATGAAATGGGTAGCTGAAAACTCTATAGCTTACCCTGTATCAGAAAAGGAGAGAAAACAAAATAATCTGAACACAACAAATAGGTCAACTTCCAGTTGAAATAAACCGTTCGATATTCCTGCCAAAAATTTGCAAACCGGTAAGAGAAAAAGAAAATATCTATCACGGCAAATAATTCAACTGACAGTAACGTTCACAGCTCTCTCTATGCCCTATTTGAATGTCCCTGCTCGGGCGCCATTTTTGTAACACCCTTTTTTACCTATTATGTATTTTTCGGGCGCCAGCTATTCTTTGCTTATCAGGGAGAATAGCAAACCTACCAAGGTAGCTTCTAGTCGAAGACAGAGTTCGGTTTTATCTAAGCTATTAGCGATAATTTGAGCAATCAAATAGGCAAAAATTTAATATAATTTATTCGGAATATATGTACAGAAAATTCCCTCAGTATGTTGAATAAAAATAACGTAAGTAATCAGCTATATTTCAACAAAATAACAGATTTAAACTGACAGTATGAAAGGTGAAAATAAATTAATTCGATATATAAGTACAGAAAATCACCTCGGTATGTTGAATACAAATAAGGTAAGTAATCAACTATCTTTCAGCAAAATAACAGATTTAAACTGACAGTATAAAGGTGAAAATAAATTAATTCGATATATAAGTACAGAAAATCATCTCGGTATGTTGAATACAAATAAGGTAAGTAATCAGCTGTATTTCAACAAAATAATAGATTTAAACTGACAGCATGAAATGTGGAAATATATTAATTCAGCAAAATAACAGATTTAAACTGACAGTATGAAAGGTGAAAATAAATTAATTCGGTAATCTACTGTAACAATTTAAACAGAACACAAGAATTCAGTTATACTTGTGAAAATAACACTTTCTAAGGACATTAACAATTACAAGTGAAATGCATAAAATGAACTTAATTCTAAATCAAATTCAATCTGGCTGCGAACGCTACTTTCTCGCAAATAGGACGCAAGCTGAATAAAATATTTTACTGGCTCGCGAGAAGAGCTAAGAATAATTATTAAATACAGACGGAGGGTTGCTAACTGCCCACGTGGACAGGAAGTCCACAGAATTCCCGTAAGAGGAATGAAATCGAACTCGGAAAAATAGGCAATTTTGATGAAATTGAAATAAAGGGGTTTCGGCAATGGGGTTATTCGTTTACTCACTTTTTCTTTTCTTTCGTCGCTCAGGACACTGACGTCCGACAAAACCACACTCTGTACACTGATGAGATAAACTAAAATCGCTACTATTGAATAAGAAAAATAAAATAAACTCCTGTAAATACTGAATCTAACTGAAAACTGAATAAAATTACCTATCTTAATATCTATATCTATAATCACCAAATCGGAAGGAATCTGAATCTGAGTCTCACTGAATCTAATCTGAATTATTAATTAATCTGCTAAACTGAATGAAACTGAATAATACTAACTGAATGAATCTGCTAATCTGACTGAAACTGATCTGAATAATGAATCTGCTGATCTGACTGACTGACGGTAATCTCAATTCGCTAACCTGACTGACTGACTGACGGTAATCTGAATTATATCCTGAATTTGAGGGCAACACGCCTTTTATACTCTCCCGAGGAGAGGTGAAACGGACACACACAGATGTGGCATTTGTCGCCTAAAAATGATCTTCGATTTCGGTTTATCGCGTAAAAACAGATTTATCGGATTCTAGCGAAAAGAAATTTATGTTTTCAGGCCTTTTTTTCTCACCGAAAAACTCTGAAACAACGACTTCGAATCTTAAGGCGTATACAGGGGAACGGAAAATATATAAAATAATCGGAATACTTAAAATGAAGAATGATTTTTCTATACAAAAAAAATCAAACTTCATTACACCCCCCTTGCTTCGAAAAGAAAATTCGAACCGTCATCCATGACGAATTTTCGCAACGTCAACGACGCCTCTGAATGAATTTACTATCGGCGAACGCCGCAGCCAGGTTCAAAGTTAACATAGCATTATTACATTCGACCTACCAGATACAAAAGTTATAAAATGCATCGATGTCTCCGTGGCCGTTGACCTCGCTCTTCCGGCTCTGTGTTCCCAACCTCAATTTGTAAATACATGACCATCCGTGATTTCAAAACAGTGGAGTTGATCGGAATAAACGGTCCAAGACTTTCTACTGTGGCTGACAATTTTCGAAATAATGGTCTCTAGTTGTGGGAATATTGTGTATCTCAGGAACCATCTCCATTATATAGAGGTTCGCCGGTGTACTGCAGGTGTCCCAATACTTCGGATATGATGTTTGTAGAGGGGTAGCTAATAACTGTATTCTGTCTACTTGGGTCCAAAAATCAAGGATCGGTGATCCATCATTATTGATTGTCGCAGGAATGCCTCCAAAATTCAGGTGAGTGTTTATTCTGGATTTAGTGAAGGGGCCAAGACTTCTTGTTTCTTGTTTGTAGGTGGCTCGGTGAATGATTGGAGTCCATTATCATAATACAGGATACCATCTCCATGATGCAGGTGAGTATTCAAGTTCTCGGAGACAGGCTGGCAGTGCCAAATTTTCGAAGATATTCAGTGTGTGTATTTCTTGCACCCAATAGTAGATGAAACCTCGTAGACACAGCATCGGATAGTTGACTGTCGACGGTGAAAAATGTAGGTAGTCCACGGTAGTTGAATTTATTCCATATTCTGAACTATTGGATGAATTTCAGGCTGCTTGATGTAGAAAGGCACTACTTGAGGTGGTGATGTAGCCATGAAGTGTTCCATCTCGGAAGGAAATACTATCGGTACCAGGAGGGATCCACAAAGTATTAACATTGTTCTAATATGGCAGGCCAACTAAAACAGTATCAACACAAAAGTAAGTACTAGTAAACTCATCGGTAAAAACCCTATTGAATCATTCGGAGAAGCAGAATTTTAAACAGAGAATGAAACTAATTTCCATTCTGATTTACTAAAATAACAGAAATAGTTACCGTGAACCTAACTTGATCGGTGACAACTAAAAAAAAATTCTAGCTCTCTTCCGATTCCACATCACTGAATACACTGAATACTCTGGGGTTCCAAATGAACCATAAGTTCTTATCCGGATTGAAAACAAAGGCGTAGTGTTGTTATCATGACAAAAAAAAAACTTCTAACTAGGAAATCAACAGAACTTTGAAAAACAGAACTTTGAAAAATAGAACTTTCAACAAATCAGTTTTTATTCGGAATTAAAAATGTAATGATTTTGTACTAATGACAATCCAAAAATAAAATAAAATTCTGATTTTCCCTTAGCTAAACGGAACTAGAATGTGAAAAAGGGAAAATGGCCGCTACTAGAACAAAATTAATTATGGTGGAATGTCATTGTTGACTGCAGAATAAAATTTTAATTGAAAATGAACAAGGTTATATAACCTTAACTGCAAAATAAACGGAAGTGAGAAAAATAGAACCTCCCGCTAACCAGTAGCTATCCCAACTTGTGGATAGGATAGTCTTGAAATCCTATTTTCCTTTTTGTTGAACGGTAGTAAACATGGCAAAAAGAAAATTACAGTTACTTACGGTATTGAAAAACAAAATCTCTCCTTGTATGAAAGTGAAATGATTAAACGGAGTAGAGAAAGAAAATAGAATTTTTACTGAATAAAAAGTTTCCATCCTAATTAAATGGTGGAAGGGCTATGTGAACTTACAAAAAAAAAAAAAAATAGGAACAAAATTCTATTTTACTCCTCTGAACGGTTTTGATCATGACAGAAAATTTCGGTTACTTTACGGTTTCGGTAAATTAGACGGATTAACCTGTGCATGAAATGGCTTCAAGTCTTTAACATGTATGTTTCTGAATATCTTACCGTTTTCATCTTTCAGGTCATAAACTACGGGGGAGATCACTTTGATCCCGGTACATGGCCCAACATATTTTGGAGCCAATTTTGCAGCAAAACCGTCTACGGCAGCAGACAAGGGATGGTCACGGCGCAAAACACTATCTCCCATTCAAGAATTTCAGTCAAAAACGAAACAGAAAAAAATAAAAATTTAAGAAATCAACAGAGACACCCGGTATCAATGAAAATTCTAAGTCCTACAGTAGTTTAATCCAAACAAAAAAAAAATAAAAAAAAAATTATTTATCAGTCACCCGGTATCACTCAAAGTTTGGCAGTGGTTGAAAAATTTCTACGAAGTAATATAAAAAAACAAATCAGAATAGGCTAAACTGTAAAAATTCTATTCACTAGTCTAAAAAAAAATGTTCCAGGTTGGGTATTTTTACAGACTTCATCGGAGAAATTCACTCAAAATAAAAAAATAAAAAAAAAACAATTGTAGGGGGAAGTGGGGCAGATTCATACACGGGGCACTATCATACACTACAGATATCTGTATGTATATCGTAGGCCAAATGAACAACTGTAACATGTATACGTAGCTTATTTATGAGTGCGTTGGCTCACAGAATTTGGAAACAGCTGATGTGAAACGCTCGACGAGGTGACTCGACAAGTGAATAGCCTTCCCGTAAGTAATTTTTTAACCCCACTTTGAACTCATTTTTATCGATAAAATCTGATGTTTAGATTATTAAGTACTATTTCATTTGAAAGATAATAGGTTCAAGTTTGTGAATTTATGTGGGAATAATGATACATATGGTTGGTTTTTTTCAAGAATAATTTTAGTTCATTTTCTCGTGATGGGGTAGGTTCATACAGCAGTAAGCGGCCACTTTTTTATTTTAGTTTTTGGAATTGAAGTGATATCATAATTTTGTCCTACAGAAGAAATATGGTCAGAAATTACAAGAAAAAAGGAACCAGGAGTGGAGAGGTGGACGAACAGGCAATGTTGAAAGCCATAAATGAAGTCTTGAAGAACAAACTCTCCTTACGGAAATCCGCAGCCGAATATGGAGTTAATGCACAAACACTACAAAGTCGTATCAAAAAATTACGCAAAGCAAAAGATCTTGGTAGCGAAAATCGTGAATTCGAATCGAAATTTGCATCACAACAAGTTTTCACAAAAACACAAGAGGATGTTTTAAATAAATATATTTTAGCGTGTTCTAAGATGCACTACGGACTAACATGTAGCCAAGTTAGAAAACTTGCCTATGAATTTGCTGAGGCCAATGATATAAAATATCCTGCAAGTTGGAGTAATAACAAGATGGCCGGGGTAGACTGGTTGGCAAGTTTCCGACAACGCAATAAAAATTTAAGTTTGCGCAAACCTGAGAATACTAGCGCTGCCAGATCATTCGGCTTTAACAAAACTGCGGTGAATGATTTCTTCCAGAACCTAGAGAAAATATACCGAAAACATAATTTTACGGCCGATCGGATTTTCAACTTCGACGAATCTGGCATTTCTACTGTTTTGAGCACACCAAAAATTTTTGCTGACAAAAGTCAAAAACAGGTTGGTCAAATAGTGTCTGCTGAAAGAGGAGAACTCGTCACATTTGGCGGTATTATTTCAGCCAGTGGAAACACCATACCACCCTTGTTCATCTTCCCAAGGGTTCATTATAAAGACCATTTTTTAGAAGGTGCCCCGGAAGGTTCTTTAGGTGTAGCCACGAGAAGCGGTTGGATAAACACGAGCATTTTTGTTGATGTTCTGAAGCACATTCAGAAACACACCTTATGTTCAAAAGAAAATCCAGTATTGCTCTTATGTGACAATCATGAAAGTCACATATCTATAGAAGCAATCAACTATTGCCGTGACAATGGGATTGTATACCTTTCATTTCCACCGCATACTACCCATCGCCTTCAACCATTGGATATTGGAGTATTTGGACCATTAAAGTCAAAATTGAAAACAGCATTCAATGACTGGCACGTTTCTAACCCTGGAAAGACACTCAATATTTATAATATCCCAAAACTGACAAAGATACCTTATTTAGAATCATTCAATGGTAGAAATATCACCAGAGCTTATGAAAAAACCGGAATATGGCCTTTCAATAAGTTGGTTTTCAATGATGATGACTTTGCGCCTATTCAGGTGTATTCAAGTTCTGTAGCAAATCCCAATGAAAGCTCTCGTGGTAATGAGCTTGGAATAGCTGGTGATGAGCTCGGATTAGCTGGTGATGAGGTTGCCACAGTTAGTGCTGAACTTGATGATTTTTCTGCTCGAACACCATCGGCTTTGTCCGTAGATGTCTCCCCTTCACTGCTTTCACAACATGTTGTATCAACAGTGATGGATTTTGATATCCCTGCACCATGTAATTCCATTGTATTGAAGACCCCAGAAATGATAAGGCCTTTCCCGAAAGCTCAAAGAAGCAGACAAACAAAAAGGGCCGATCACTTGGGAAATCAAGAATTTATACGGACACGCCGGAGAAGAACAGAATTGAGGAATTAGAAAAAATAAAAGAGATGAAGAGATTAGAAAAAGAACGGAAAAATAAAGCAAGAGAAATAAAGAGAGCTTTGAGTTTATTAAACGAAGATTGTGATAAGTCGAGTAAACCAAAAAGATGTAAAACCAAAGAGATCGAAACAATCAGTAGTGAAAGTGAAACAGATGTCAGCTTAAGAGATAGTTCTGATACACCATTTGACGTGCTTCAAGAAAATGAGGGGGAAGATGATTGTGAAGAGCCTGTCGACCCTGAAAATATCAAGAATGGTTCCTATGTGCTCGTAAGATTTGAAAAAAAGAAGTCAGTTATTCACTTTGTCGGACAAATAATCGAACACTACAGTTTGACAGAAGTAATGGTTTCATTTTTGAGGAAGAAACCTGGAACGTCTATGAAATTTGTATATCCAGACGTCAAAGATGAAGGATCAGTGGATATATCAAATATAGTTTTGATCTTACCGGATCCTGAATCAGCTACAACAGCTAGGACAGCTGGTATTTTAAGTTTCAACAAGGATCTATCTTTTTATAATGTCCATTAATATGAGAATTGTAAAGATAGTGTTGAATATTGAAATATCCGATGTTGATTGTATAGTATTATTTTGTTATTACTTAGTATTTCATGTTGTTAGAGGCTAATTGTTTTGTTTTAGAAAAAATTTTATTTTAATGTTTAGATTTTGATAAATAAAGAAATATTTAACGCCTTATTTGTTTATTTTTTCACTTGTATGAATCTGCCCCATTGCCTGTATGAGAGTGCCCCGCATGTGGGGTACATTAATACATTTTTCATTTTTTTTTTGTAACTTTTGCAAAAAGTCGCACAAGAGAATTCTCACAAATCACATATTTCCGATATTTGGTCAGATAGTGAGACTATTATTTTTTGATAAACCGATGCAGATTTTGATAACAGAAAAAATTCTATAGGATAAAATAAGAAAACTGTATGAGGCTGCCCCACCTTCCCCTACTCACGGTTTTACTTCCGGCGATCTCACCTGCAGTTTCGCATACGCCAACAAAATAAATTTACCACAAAAGAAAAACTCAGAAATTCTATTTTATTTATAATACAATTTTCAATCCCTGGTCCCCCTTAAAAAGGTAAGTTAAAGTCTTTATTTACAACAGTTGAATCGGAACAAGTTCAATAGCGAGAAAATTTAAATAGCACAGACATTCGGAAATTAAGTTACGTAAAATAAAGAAAATTATTTCTTTACTTTCTCTTTGTTAACTCAAAAATTTTCCATTACCTTCTACCTTTTAAAAAGGGAAATAATCCAGTAGGTATATACAGCAGTAATAGGAGATGGGCAGCTGAAAACTCTATCTCGATAACCTGTATCAGAAAAGGAGAGAAAACAAAATAATCTGAATACAAGAAATAGGTCAACTTCCAATTGAAATAAACCGTTCAATATTCCTGCCAAAAATTTGCAAACCGGTAAGAAAAAAAAATATATATCACGGCAAATAATTTAATTGAAAGTAACGTTCACAGCTCTCTCTATGCCCTATTTGAATGTCCCTGCTCGGGCGCCATTTTTGTAACACCCTTTTTTACCTATTATGTATTTTTCGGGCGCCAGCTATTCTTTGCTTATCAGGGAGAATAGCAAACCTACCAAGGTAGCTTCTAGTCGAAGACAGAGTTCGCTATTAGCGATAATTTGAGCAATCAAATTTTACTCTACCGACTTTTCGGTCCAGTGATAACCCGGCTTCTGACAACGTTTTTCAATGGAATCTAAGGATATGAATTTTGAGCCGGGTCCGAAAAGTCGGTGAAACATCATATTTTATACAGAAATACTAAACGGCCAGTGCGAGGGCGCTTATCGTCTATTAACGTCTCCAATCCCTAAATTTAGCAACGCTGTGCCTTATGTATAAACCCGAAATTCTCATTTTTCTACAACTTATACAAACCCGATATAGGAGACCGCCCTCCAGAAGATAGTTTATTCATTTCTTCCAAGGGGACCGAAAATATGATCTCGATAATTTGAGCAATCAAATAGGCAAAAGTTACAAGTTTATTTAATATAATTTATTCGGAATATATGTACAGAAAATTCCATAACTGATCCTAAAGTTATTCTTAGGCTTAAACTTGGATAATTCAGTCAGTATGTTGAATAAATAAAATTTTTCAAATTCTAACGTAAGTAATCAGCTATATTTCAACAAAATAACAGATTTAAACTGACAGTAATTTGATGAAAGGTGAAAATAAATTAATTCGATATATAAGTACAGAAAATCACCTCGGTATGTTGAATACAAATAAGGTAAGTAATCAACTATCTTTCAGCAAAATAACAGATTTAAACTGACAGTATAAAGGTGAAAATAAATTAATTCGATATATAAGTACAGAAAATCATCTCGGTATGTTGAATACAAATAAGGTAAGTAATCAGCTGTATTTCAACAAAATAATAGATTTAAACTGACAGCATGAAATGTGGAAATATATTAATTCAGCAAAATAACAGATTTAAACTGACAGTATGAAAGGTGAAAATAAATTAATTCGGTAATCTACTGTAACAATTTAAACAGAACACAAGAATTCAGTTATACTTGTGAAAATAACACTTTCTAAGGACATTAACAATTACAAGTGAAATGCATAAAAATGAACTTAATTCTAAATCAAAATCAATCTGGCTGCGACCGCTACTTTCTCGCAAATAGGACGCAACAAATTGTGATTGACGGTAATCTGAATATAATATTCTACTGCCTCGCGAGAAGAGCTAAGAATAATTTTTATATACAGACTGAGGGTTGCTAACTGCCCACGTGGACAGGAAGTCCACAGAATTCCCGTAAAAGGAATGAAATCGAACTCGGAAAAATAGGCGATTTTGATGAAATTGAAATAAAGGGGTTTCGGCAATGGGGTTATTCGTTTACTCACTTTTTCTTTTCTTTCGTCGCTCAGGACACTGACGTCCGACAAAACCACACTCTGTACACTGATGAGATAAACTAAAATCGCTACTATTGAATAAGAAAAATAAAATAAACTCCTGTAAATACTGAATCTAACTGAAAACTGAATAAAATTACCTATCTTAATATCTATATCTATAATCACCAAATCGGAAGGAATCTGAATCTGAGTCTCACTGAATCTAATCTGAATTATTAATTAATCTGCTAAACTGAATGAAACTGAATAATACTAACTGAATGAATCTGCTAATCTGACTGGCATTTGTCGCCTAAAAATGATCTTCGATTTCGGTTTATCGCGTAAAAACAGGTTTATCGGATTCTAGCGAAAAGAAATTTATGTTTTCAGGCCTTTTTTTCTCACCGAAAAACTCTGAAACAACGACTTCGAATCTTAAGGCGTATACAGGGGAACGGAAAATATATAAAATAATCGGAATACTTAAAATGAAGAATGATTTTCCTATACAAAAAAAATCAAACTTCATTACAATACAAATAAAAACTTAGTGAACCAATATTGCTTTGCTACGGTGAAAGCAAAATTGATAGATCAAGCTAAAACTATTGTTTATTCCGGCCCAAGCTGCAATACTTGGCCTGAATCAAGAAGAATATTAAATAACAAATTTGGATTCAAAATTAATTTAGATGTTTTACAAAGTGAATTCCAGTATATGAGAAAACGCCCGAAAGAATCATTAAGCGAATTCATCGATAGGGTTAGACAAATGAAATTGCAATACGATTATCAAATCCAACCTATTGGATTGAATCCTTTAGAAGTTCAAAATATTTCACCTCAAAAAACTATAGTAAATAAGAAATTCCTTCGACAAGTAATAAAAATAGATTCCCATCGCAACCAATTCAATTGAGATTTAACCCAAATCAGCAAGAAGTAAAATTCCCAACTAGTGCCTATCATTTTGACCGAATGTCTGTAATTTTGGAATATCGAACCGACTATGGTCTCAATCGATTGGGTTCGACTCCCCGATGAAGAATCCGTGGCGAAAGTTGAGTCAGGCTGGCCGGCCGGCCGTATCCTCTCTAGCATACCTAAGAGATGAGCTAGAGTTTTCATATTTTCAGAATAGGTTAATTGTCCAAATATCTCGGTCAATATTCGTTATTAGGCCAAATCCGTCGGATGGTTCAGTAGTTATGAGCATTTGAAATTTTGTTTCCTCAATAACTACTAGAATATCCATCCGATCAAATTGATACCTGAAATATTGTTGCAACAAGACAGCTCGCAAAATTTCGCAGAAATCCTTACGCTAGAAAATTTTTGAAAAATTCCAAAAAAAAATTTTTAAACCTCACTATCTCATAAGATATTTTTCGAATTTCAATAAAAATTCGTGAATATATTGAGGTAGTCGATATCTTACTTATCCCCAAATTTCATTGTCGTAGCTCTTTTCCATCTAAAGATATAATCATTTTTTTAATTTACTCAAGATAATCACAGATCGATATTCGATTGACAAATGCCGAGCTCATTAATCGGTGTCAGTTGGCGTTATATTAATCAATATTTTTCATAACCGGTTATCATAGAGATAGAATTCAATCTCGATGGCTGAAATTATATACGTTGTCAAAATTCAGAAAAGCACTGACGTAAGTTTTTAGGAAAAGGGAATTATAGCTTTGAAAAAACTTGGGGAAAATTATGAGTAGTTATTTTTAATTTGAGATATAGGTTTGTTCATTCATTAGGCGTTCATATTTGCATCACATTGTCCCATAGTACGGGAAAAGACTATTGTTCACGGTATCAGAGTGCTTATAGATTTGTTATGGTTCGAATATTTACTCGCACGGACCTCACGTCAGTGCTTTCTATATTTTTTTAATGAAATACTGATCTAGTGCAGAGGCATATGAGAATTTGAAATTCATTTCTTTTACACAATAAAAATCCAGTTGAATTAATGATATACAGGGTGATTCTTTGACCACTGCGTTAATTTCAACCATAGATTCTTTACGTCAAAAGAAACACTTTCTTCCTATAACATTTTTCCTAATTTGGCCCAGAGCTGTGCCAAAGCATTGTGCTTAGTGCTCGTGAAAGCACTCTAAGCACTTTAGTGCTTCCGAGCACTGTGCTCGCGAGCACTTTTCAAAGGCTAGTGCTTAGTGCTTGTTTTTCGGAGCACTCTCGCGAAAATCTTAGTGCTTAGTAATCCGCTAAGCACTAAGCCTTTCGGAATTCTTGAAGTAGGGTCAAAGTAAGCAGGTACGGTATTTGATTTTTTTATGTGAGCAAAGATAATATGATCGTTTTGAATTAATATTCAGTATTTCTTCAGTCACCATTGATTTGACTTTATGGTTATGAAGGCCAGAAAATTTTTTGTTTTTGCGCGCTTGTTACTAGTGGAACAGGCGGGTTATCGTTCTGTCCAAATGTCTGTTATTTCCGAATATCGAGCCGAAAATGGTTTCAATCCATTGGGTTCGACTTCTTGATGGAGAAACCTTGGTCAAATTTAAGTAGGTCAGGCTGGCCGGCCCTCCGATCGTATACTCTCTATCTTCCGAAGGAGATGAGTTTTCATTTTTCAGAATAGGTTGATCGTTCAAATATCTCGGTCAAGGTCGTTATTGGGCCAAATCCATCGTTAGTTATTAGCATTCAAAATGTGATTTTGAATGCTAGAATATTCATCTGATCAATTTATAATTTAGAAGGTGTTTTAATGATGTTAAATTAAATGGTTTTCCAAATTTCGAGATAATCGCCACTCTAGAAAATTTAGCAAAAATTCCCAAAAAATTCTTTTATTAGAACCGATTCTTTATAAGATATTCGTCAGATATCTATGATGTTTCTATGGACGTTATTGATTTCCTGAATATAATTAAATTTCATCAATCCCGAAAATATATTATAATTTTATGGAACCGAAAGCGAATAGATTGGAAATGTTGAATTCTCATTCCTTGTTACTATAAGCCTTCGTGTCTCATCACAAAAAAGGGATCCAAAATAGGAAAATTTCTATAAACAATCTGATTATCAGCTACATTTAATTTCATAACGATTTCTGGATGAAACTATATGGTATTCATCAAAATGTGTTTTGTGCATTGTAGGTCAAATGCTTATTTTTCAATAATTTATGTTTCCATTGATGACACTTCATGAGTCTGAAGTTGTTTAAGGGCTAAATTGTGTTCGTATAAATGCATGTTTATATCGTATCACTTATAGAACAAACGCGTTGAGACTGCTTTGCAGCATTTTCAGATTTTTCACTTATATGCTCCATCCACACTAAAACGAACAATGCATCACATCAGTAGTCTCAAACGTCAGAGAGCGAAAACGGTAGAAATACTTTGAGCAAATCTGTAGATTCCAACTGAAAAATGGTAAACGAAGAAAACCATATTCTTAAATAAACTTCATTCATTACTGGTTCAAATGGTGGGAATTCGAATAGATGTGAAATAAAACGAAAATTCGAACTAGACTAGAATGATTTATTGCACAAAATTTTCTGTACTCTTTTTCACAACATCATATCACTGATCAAAATGGATATTACACCATAATAAAAGAAGATCGATAAGCTCTTTTAAAATATTGTAAACAAACGAATATTTTCACAAAAACGTTAGACCAAACTGCCGTTCCCAATTGGGAATTTTTAAGCCAGATGTTCTTTTTATGACCCATCAATTTTAGCACTCTTCGGAATTTCCGTCGGCAAATTTGTTGATTATTTGGAAAGTTTGTGAAACGTTCAATTGGGCCCTAAGCTCACGGAGACATTTAAATACACAAAACCAGGGTTCAATAACTACCTTATCAGTGGCACTCGGTGGGTAACCGGTAGTTGTAAAATTCGAAAGTTATGGCAATCCTTGAAACACAGCCCTCATTTTTGCGCGCTTGTTTCTAGGGGAACAGCGAACTATCGTTTTACCCAAATGTCTCAATCGATTGGGTTCGACTTCCTGATGAAGAACATTTGAGTATGCCCGGACGCGGGCCCTCCGGCTGTTTACTCTCTATCTTCCGAAGTAGATGACCTAGAGTTTTCATAATTTCAAAATAGGTTGATTGTCCAAATATTTCGGTCAAGTTCGTTATTGGGCCAAATCCATCGAATAGTTTAGCATTTGAAAGTTGATTTTCGCAATAATTCCTAAAATATTCATCCGATCAATTCGCACCTTGGTCGATTTTGAAATAAAAGGGTTGGCCAAATTTCGAAGGAATCGAAACGGTTGAAAAAAACATTTTTTTCAATACTCGATATCTTATCAGATATTCCTTCGAAATCAACAAGAATTCGTACATAAATCGAGATTACCGATAATTTGTGTGCCCCAGAATTTTACCGTCGTAACTGAGTTTTTGAATAAAACAAATCAGTTCTAGTGTGAGATTCAAACCCGGGAGGGTGGAAAAACATTAATATTAGGTAGTAATGAAAATGTCAAAAATGAATCTACTTCAATAAACAATTCGAAGAGACATTTTTCAACTACATTGGAATGCGAAAAGCACTAACGTATTGTCACTCTAATCCCAATCAGAATATCTAAAGCATTAAAAAGCATTGGATAAGGAATAATGCATAATTTTGGTGCTCCAGAAAAACTGAAAACTTCATATTTCTTGGGCACTGAAAGCACTTCTAGAGAAGTAAAATTCATTTGCCAGGACATTTTGACATTTTCAAGCAAAAAGCTCACCCAAATTATCTTCTGAGCAACCATACTTCTGGGTAATATTCCACTGGACTAATAAATAATATTGAACAAGCACTCAAGGAAAAGATCATAATTGAATGCAATTTGAACACTCTGTGATAAAGAAAATTTCATCCTAAAATGTTTTGCAATCAATTTTGTTCAGTACCAAAGAATACCGAATGCTGAAAATAAAGTTTCAATATGTTAGTCTGTGATTAAAGACCTCAAAATAAGTAAGACATTTCAGAAAGTGGTTTTGAAGATGAAGCGATATTCTGTAGTCTAGTTAACTACCAGCGTAACCAAATACAAAATTCGATTTGATTTAATTTGCCAGATGTCCTATCAACATACAATTCAAATATTCCTCAATCAGTTCACTGGAAGAAATCTCAGCTGGTCACAGACAACATATCCCTTGTTTATTATGAGGGACCTAGAGTTTTCATTTTTTCAGAATAGGTCGAGTGTCCAAATATCTCGGTCAAGTTCGTTATTGGGCCAAATCCATCGAATAGTTTAGCAGTTAATAACATTAATTTCTTGAATATTCATCCTATCAATTCGTAACTTAGAGAATGTCTAGATAGCGTCAAAAGGAAGGAGTGTGCCAAATTTCGAGAAAACCGTCACGAGAGAAAATTTTTTAAAAATTCCCAAAATGTTTTTTTTCAATACACGATATCTCATAAGTTATTCGTCAGATCACAACAATTTAGGGCATTTATGCAGGGTATAGGTACCTAAAATATTTTAAAATTTTATCATCATAGCGTACAATCTCCAGAAGATATAAGAGTTTTTCTGAAAATGAAGTCACAGATTATATTTCTATCTATGAATTCACATCACATCAACTATAAATCTCTTTGATGGTGGTTTTAATTTTATGACAAGTTGTCATAATGAGTGAATGTTGAGCCGAAAATTAAACTAATTCTGTGGGTTCATTTTTATGACAAACATGTCTAAAATACTGGTGTGTGCAGTTGTCATATTTTGAATGGAAATGTCATTATGAATTTTACGACAAGAGGACTATTTTTTTCCCAAATGTCTGTAATTTCTGAATATCGAGCTGAAAATGATCGCCATCGGTTGGATTTGACTCGTGATGAAGAAACGGTGGTCCAATTTGAAAATGTTTGGCTGAATATTCTCTATCTTCCGAAAGAGATGAGATAGAGATTCCATATTATTAGAATTAGTTTATTATCCAAATATAAGTCAAGTTAGTTATTGGGCCAGACCTGTCCGATAGCTCAGCAATTATGAATCTGAAATTCGGTTATAATTGATGACACTCAACTACAACAACTTATATATGGTATAGAAATGTGGAAAGAATGCCAGATCGAAGAATTTGCTGAACTGTAAGTTCACTCAACTTCCATTTAAGATATATGTTTATTGATTCTTTCACACTCATTGTGCTGGCTGATTTTGAATCGCACTCTTTTTAAGTCTGAGAAAAGACTTTAGAACAAGCGCGTAAAAGCTCCTGATCTCACGTCAGTGCTTTCCACATTTTTTCAGTAATGTGTTCTCGCTTATAAAATAATTGGTCCTAGATTATCAATTCAACTTTATGCATTGATTAGGAACAGCCATTCAGATTCAGATCGACGAATAAGATTAACTAGTACCAGAATATAAATTGAATGCATGCGTTTCACAAAACAAATAAAATGGCTTTTGAGTTTTTCCCAGTCTCGAAATCATAATTTTAGATATGTCGATGAAGCTAAAGAGTTCTCATTTCAATCAAACAACATTACATAAAATAGTTCCCACTAAAGTGCTTAGTGCTTAGTGCTCGAAATATTCAATTACTTTTGCAAAAGTGCTCGGTAATCCGGAGCCTTCTGTCGAAAGCGGTGCTTAGAACTCGAGACTCGAAGCCTTTTTTTTCGAGTGCTTAGGGCTTAGTGCTCGAAGCACTTTTTTTCGGTGCTTAGCACAGCTCTGATTTGGCCCCGTTCAAAAGACATAGGGTCTTGAAATTTCATAAAAATATTGCATTTTCACCTGTAATATTCAAACGACAATATCAATTGAAATGATCTCCTGTAGAAGGTTTTTGATAACAGTGATGCATATTTTGGCATCGCTAGATTCATTCCATTTCTTGTTGGTTTCTCACTACTACTCTACAGATTGGTTAAATTGCATGAAAAACAAATATCGTTGAACTAAAGGTCCGTATCTTGTACTTCCTGGAATCATTAACAAAAATTTTATTATCTAAAATTTTGCTTGAGTGGAGAAGCCGCTCAAAAAATAGAATCAATTCCGATTACAAGTGCAAATTATTCAGTAGCTTTTTCTATACTGAGGGAGGCTTACGAGAATAAAAGAATAATTATAGAGACTTACGTAAACAATTAATTCCAAATTCGAGGACTGACAAGAGAAAACGGTCCAGATTTAAAAAATCTTTATGATTCATTTACAAAAATCTTCGTTCTTTAAAAAATCTTGGTCAACCAGTAGAAAAATGGGATACACTCCTAATTCACGTCATAGTATCCAAATTTGATAATAGAACCAGGCGAGACTGGGAAGGTTACAAGATTAAAGGTGAGTTACCCACAATGGAAGAAATCAGCGAATTTCTGGAAGAAAAACATTTGTTATTAGAGAAGTTGGGAATGCACACAGAAAGGAAATATGAAAACAGTGAAGGTTCAAGGGATAAAAAAGTAAATGCGTTCACAGTGCAAGAAAAAAAGTTTGCTTGCTCTTTTTGCAAAAACGATCATTCAATTTTTAAATGTGACAAATTCTTAAGTCTTAGCATTGATGATAGAATTAAAAGAGTAAAAGAGCTTAAGCTATGCGCAAATTGTTTAAATCCTAATCATAGCACTAATTATTGCACAAAAGCAACTTGTAGAAAATGTAAAGGCCATCACAACACAATAATACATAAGGAAAAGGTAAAAATTATGCACACGCAATTACATAGCGAAAGTGAACATGACACTTCCATGAAAAAAGTTTGTGATAACTTGGCAGAAGTCAATATTGATGATAATGGTGTTGCTCTTAAGTCTGTTTCAACGGCATCAAACGCAGCTACGGCGAGCAGCAGGGTAGTTTCGTTACTATCAACCGCTTTAGTCAATGTAAAAGATAAATACAATCAATTAATCAAGGCACGCATGTTACTTTATCCAGGTTCTCAAAGTAATTTTATTACCGAAAGGTTAGCTAAGCGACTAGGTTTGGATAAGTGCGCAGTAGAATACAGCATAGCAGGTATTGGCAATAATTTCAGTACGTGTGCTAAGTACAAAATGTCAGTAAGCATAAATTCGTTGGTAAGCGAGTATTCTGAAACTATTTCTTGTTTAATATTACCAAAAATCACTCAATATTTACCAAATTATGACTTCAGTTCTACGATGTTAAATATCCCGGAAGATAAAGTATTAGCAGATCCAAGTTTCAATAAGAGCCAGGAAATCGATATTCTTTGCGGAGTAGGAATATTTTATAAATTGCTGCTTATGGAACAGGTAAATTTGACTAGTAGCCTTATATTGCAAAACAGTAAACTCGGTTGGATATTGGGCGGAGAAATTAGACATTTTGGATTAAAAAATTGTAATCGCGTATTTAGTAATTTAGCCATCGATAAAATTGAGTCAAACAAATTCTTAAGCGAGAGTTTAGAGAAATTTTGGCAAGTTGAAGATTGTTCAAGTCCCGAAATCAAAGATGAGTATTGTGAAAATCATTTCATCTCAAACCTTTCCAGAGCTCAAGACAATAAATTCATAGTAAAAATTCCATTCACAAATGATTCAGTTAAGTTTGGACGATCAAAGGAAATGGCATTGAAAAGATTTCATTGTCTTGAACGGAAATTATCAAAAGATGTTAAGTTAAGGCAACAGTATGTAGATTTCATTGATGAATATAAACGACTAGTGGCCGGTTTCTGAAGTCAAAATAAACTCAGTTTATCTATTCGAGAAAGTTAAACGAGAGATAACTGTCGAATTGGGTTTCTGACTACCGCGCCGACAGATAATCTACACATAAACTCCATTTATCTTAACTCGTCCCGATGACGGGTTATCTCGACGTTAACTATTCAATATTTACATGACAGTTCCAAGATAACCTCAAAATTATATCTCCGAAAATTCGAAAATTCAAGTTCATAACAAACATGGAATTGACTAAAGAAATATTTTCAAGTTCCTCATCAGATGAAGAAATTCTAGAATTCATCAATAATATATCAATACCTCGACAGATAAGGATTCGTAGATCTCCGATGGAAATGTATTCAGATGAAGAGTTTAGGTAAGTAGTAGTAACTGTCTTTTATTGCAAGCAATTGGCCAATTGACCTGAGATCTTTCAGCCTATTAAAAATACACAGTAGCATAGTTTCACAAAAATCTAACATTAAACATTTGTTGATAAAAGTGTATCTTGGATGTTTTCTATCAGAAATATTCTCGTAATATGATATTGATTCTTCAAATTTTTAGGCAAAGATACCGACTGAACAAAAGCACAGTGGGATATTTATGTGATCAACTGAACCCAGTTTTATCCCTACCATCTCAAAGAAAAGTGGCATTATCTGTTTTAGAACAAGTGTGCATTGCTCTACGATACTATGCCACAGGCACTTTTCAAATTGTTGTAGGTGATGATATCAATGTTCACAAATCAACGGTATCTAGAGTTATTTTCAATGTGAGCTAGAAAATAGCCATACTATCTGGAAGATTTATATGTATGCTTAAAAATGATACCGAAATTCTAGAAACTGAGACTGGATTCTATAACATAGCAGGTTTTCCAAATGTATTTGGTTGCATTGATTGAGTCAATATATGCTATTGTCGAAGGAAATGCATTCAGATGATTAATAGCAATTCAATATTTCAGGTGAGTGGCAGGGTATAAAAACAGGTATTCACTTCAAATTTCTTAATTTTGTTCGTATTTAAGCTTCTCATTTTGTGAAGTCATCTGAGATACAAATATTCAAATTGGTACAATGGTATGAAATTATTACCTTTATTAATGAGGAGAAATGCCATAATTAGTAAGAAATAATATATGCATATTTTATAGCAAAACATGTGTGATAGCTGAGGGAATTCTTAACTGAAAGCTTATTTTTGCAACTCAGATAACGTCACTTTTTGTGAGAGAGACGTCAGAACTTTCTATCTCTCTGCAATTTGTATGAGAATACCTGTCTTTTTAATCAAGGGGTAAATGAGAGAACTTTTAATTTAAGTTATTTATTTTTCCTATAACTTTTTTTTCATCACTTCTAAACACAATTTCGCCTCTTCTATTTCTATTAACTTCAACGTAAGTTCTGCCTCCACCAACTGTTCCCTCTTTGTCAAATAGAATTCCTCTTTCTTAGTTTTCAGATTTTCGAAATCAACTCAACTTTTTTTCTGTTAATAAGTCCTCATTGGCCTGTTTTGTATTTTTTTCTTTTGATAATTGTGTTTGTTGTTGTAATGAGGGCTTTTTTTTTGTTGCAGTTAACCCTAATCAACTAGATGCTGGTCTTCTTTCACCTGGTCGCCTTCTAAGAGTTTCAGGAGTCACCAGAGGACTATTATGTGAAGAGGGTTCTTTCTGTGAGAGAATTACCTCCTCAGGGAAATTCAGTTCAATATCTGCAATGTATTTTAGTTGAATAAATACCTTTGTATTATGGTTACCTGTTTGATTGGAATATCTCAATTGTTACGAATCTCACATATATAAGAATTACTCACTTTGCTCAGTAGCACTACAGGATGATTCTTCATGCAAGTGCTGACCATACCCTGCTGGCTGCTTGTAGGCATGTTGATACAAATCTCAGAGCTTGCAGGAGGTAGCTCAATGGCAGAGCCTTCTGATTCCCTCTCTTCCTAATCTGAAATATGTTATTTTTAGTTCATTCGAAATTACATAGTTTATCATATCCAGTAGTTCGTTGAAGGCGCAATAATTATAGTGTAATCCAGATTTCTTATCATACTCACTAAGTTCATAATACCCAGCTGACGAGTCGTAAGGGTTTGTTAGTGGTGTGAAGTGATGCTGCAACAAACCCATTACTTTCTCATCAACTTTCGTTGCCTTTGGTGTAAAGGTCGTTCCACCAGTTTTGTATCTTTCACACTACTAATCGACAGAAATTATGAAAACAATAAAATCCTCTTGCTTGTGTTTACCTATGTATTTGAAATTTGATTTTACCTACTTTGTCGTCGGCGAAATTTTTTTTCGCTTTTTTCTTTATATTATCATATAAAGCACGCAGCTGTTTCTCGCTCCGCGGACCAGTGTCTCCAGCAGGTTTGAATGTTACTCTATCTTCTGCAAAGCTTGTCTTTTCAAATTTAAATTACTGGCATCCGTCTTTTTATTGTCGATAGTACCAATAAAATTTTTAGCAATGTCCAATAACAATATTTTTTTCACGCTCAGTGAAATTTTTAGCCCTTTGTCGACTCATTTTGTTGCGTAATTGTTTTTTTCGTTTGTTTTTGAATTTGAATTCACAATCTTTGACGCCAAAAGAGCGTCACAGAATGTTGAATCCATCTCTTGATTCTGTGTTCTGCTTTCGATATGATTTGTAAATACGATTTTTTTCCATATAGAATTATAAGAGAATGATTATTTTATAGTTGTAAATTAGTCTCTCTTTGAAATTATATTGAATATTTTAAAATATGTCAGGTTTGATTACAGTGACATCTATTATTAATTTTATGAACTAACAATACTGTCGAGTTATCCAATCGATAGCTAACCGAAGCATAAATTTGACATCAGAAACCCGTGCGGCGTTTATCGAGCCGATAAATATTAACCACAGTTAACGGCTGGATAACTATCTGACGTTTATCTGTCGAGTTCAGAAACCGGCCATAGGACATCTAAGGGAAGTAGAGTTAGATGTAAATGAATTAGAAGATGACGGAACAGTTTATTATGTCCCTCATCATCCTGTGTTAAAAGAAAGCGATACTACACCTTGTAGGGTTGTGTTCGATTTCTCAGCAAAGACTGACAATAACGTTTCTTTAAATGACATACAAGTAGCAGGACCTACCATACAGTGTGAATTAATTGACATACTTTTAAGATTTAGATTACCTTATCATGTACTTACAGCTGACATGTACAGACAGGTTTGGATTCATCCAAGTCAGACCAGATTCCAAAGAATATTCTGGCGAAAATCGGAAAATAAAAAATTAAAGTGCTATGAGTTACTAACGGTTACATACGGACGTAAGTCAGCCAGTTTTCTAGCAACAAGAGCTTTTCAACAGATAGCTCATGAAAACGTTGACACCTATCCTGAAGCTTCTAAAGCAATTCGAGAAAATTTTTATGTAGACGATTATTTAGACGGCAGAAACAATCAATCTGACATTATTAAGCTTCAATCAACGGTTACGCAGTTGTTGATGGAGTCAGGTTTCCAACTGAGAAAGTGGTTAACTAACTCTCCAAATCTTATTGAACACTTTAATATTGATAAGGAAGTTAAGTCTATCATACTAAATCTTAGCGAAAATCAAAATAGTAAGGCTTTGGGCGTATATTGGAATTCATCCTCTGACACAATAGAATATAACACAAGTCTAGGTGAATTAAAAGAGAATAAAAACATAACTAAAAGATCCATTCGTTCAACAATAAGTCAATTGTTCGACCCTATGGGCCTTGTTAGTCCCGTAGTGATGAAGGCCAAATTCATTCTTCAATTAGTTTGGAAGGAAAAGGGCGACTGGGATGACCCAGTATCCGATAATCTAAGAAAAAATTGGTTAGAGTTTGTAGTTGGTCTACAGGAGCTCGAAAATATCAGAATCCCAAGACATACTCTATTGCGAGATGCTCAATACTTAGAAATACATTTATTCGTGGATGCATCTGAAAAAGGTTATGGCGCATGCCTATATGTAAAATGTCAAACTTCTAGCGAATTCAGATGTAGTCTTATTTGTTCAAAGAGTAAGGTAGCACCCATTAAGAATTACTGGTGTGAAAACAGCAAACCGAGATAGCAAACTTTGACCTTGAAATCCCCGAGCGCGCTCGAAAGATTGCGCGGAGAACGATGCAAAAAATTTTATTTTTGCCGGAACATTTGATCGATTTCAATTCTTATGTCTGTATTGAGGACAAAAAGGACACTCTCAGAGTATATAGGGCATTATCCTACACTTACGAGTTGTCGAAGGGGGCTCAACAAGTGACAAAATTTGCGATTTCTCAAAACCTGTACATAGGATCGCGATCAAATTTTGTAGTAATATTGAGGACCCATAGCAACCAGGATCTGCACATACGGCATGTACTTACACCTGAAGGGGGTCGAAGGGGGCACAAAACAGTACAAAATTTGCGATTTCTCAAAAACTGTACATAGGATCGCGATCAAATTTGGTAGTAATATTGAGGACCCATAGCAACCAGGATCTGCATATACGGCATGTACTTACACCTGAAGGGGGTCGAAGGGGGGCACTAAAAGTAACAATTTTGCGATTTCTCAAAAACTGTACATAGGATCGCGATCAAATTTTGTAGTTATATTTAGGACCCATAGCAACCACGATCAGCACATACGGCATGTACTTACACCTAAAGGGGGTCGAAGGGGGGCACAAAAAGTGACAATTTTGCGATTTCTCAAAAACTGTACATAGGATCGCGATCAAATTTTGTAGTTATATTTAGGACCCATAGCAACCACGATCAGCACATACGGCATGTACTTACACCTAAAGGGGGTCGAAGGGGGCACAAAAAGTGACAATTTTGCGATTTCTCAAAAGCTAAACATAGGATCGCGATCAAATTTTGTAGTTATATTTAGGACCCATAGCAACCACGATCAGCACATACGGCATGTACTTACACCTAAAGGGGGTCGAAGGGGGGCACAAAAAGTGACAATTTTGCGATTTCTCGAAAACTGTACATAGGATCGCGATCAAATTTGGTAGATATCTTGAGGACCCATAGCAACCAGGATCTGCACATACGGCATGTACTTACACCTGAAGGGGGTCGAAGGGGGGCACAAAAAGTAACAATTTTGCGATTTCTCAAAAACTGTACATAGGATCGCGATCAAATTTTGTAGTTATATTTAGGACCCATAGCAACCACGATCAGCACATACGGCATGTACTTACACCTAAAGGGGGTCGAAGGGGGCACAAAAAGTGACAATTTTGCGATTTCTCGAAAACTGTACATAGGATCGCGATCAAATTTGGTAGATATCTTGAGGACTCATAGCAACCAGGATCTGCACATACGGCATGTACTTACACCTGAAGGGGGTCGAAGGGGGCACAAAACAGTACAAAATTTGCGATTTCTCAAAAACTGTACATAGGATCGCGATCAAATTTGGTAGTAATATTCAGGACCCATAGCAACCAGGATCTGCACATACGGCATGTACTTACACCTGAAGGGGGTCGAAGGGGGGCACAAAAAGTACAAATTTTGCGATTTCTCAAAAACTGTACATAGGATCGCGATCAAATTTTGTAGTTATATTTAGAACCCATAGCAACCACGATCAGCACATACGGCATGTACTTACACCTAAAGGGGGTCGAAGGGGGGCACAAAAAGTGACAATTTTGCGATTTCTCGAAAACTGTACATAGGATCGCGATCAAATTTGGTAGATATCTTGAGGACCCATAGCAACCAGGATCTGCACATACGGCATGTACTTACACCTGAAGGGGGTCGAAGGGGGGCACAAAACAGTACAAAATTTGCGATTTCTCAAAAACTGTACATAGGATCGCGATCAAATTTGGTAGTAATATTGAGGACCCATAGCAACCAGGATCTGCACATACGGCATGTACTTACACCTAAAGGGGGTCGAAGGGGGCACAAAAAAGACAATTTTGCGATTTCTCAAAAACTGTACATAGGATCGCGATCAAATTTGGTAGTAATATTGAGGACCCATAGCAACCAGGATCTGCACATACGGCATGTACTTACACCTAAAGGGGGTCGAAGGGGGCACAAAAAGTGACAATTTTGCGATTTCTCAAAAACTGTACATAGGATCGCGATCAAATTTGGTAGATATATTGAGGACCCATAGCAACCAGGATCTGCACATACGGCATGTACTTACACCTAAAGGGGGTCGAAGGGGGGCACAAAAAGTGACAATTTTGCGATTTCTCGAAAACTGTACATAGGATCGCGATCAAATTTGGTAGATATATTGAGGACCCATAGCAACCAGGATCTGCACATACGGCATGTACTTACACCTAAAGGGGGTCGAAGGGGGCACAAAAAAGTACAAAATTTGCGATTTCTCAAAAACTGTACATAGGATCGCGATCAAATTTGGTAGTAATATTGAGGACCCATAGCAACCAGGATCTGCACATACGGCATGTACTTACACCTAAAGGGGGGTCGAAGGGGGCACAAAAAGTGACAATTTTGCGATTTCTCAAAAACTGTACATAGGATCGCGATCAAATTTGGTAGTTATATTGAGGACCCATAGCAACCAGGATCTGCACATACGGCATGTACTTACACCTAAAGGGGGTCGAAGGGGGCACAAAACAGTACAAAATTTGCGATTTCTCAAAAACTGTACATAGGATCGCGATCAAATTTGGTAGTAATATTGAGGACCCATAGCAACCAGGATCTGCACATACGGCATGTACTTACACCTAAAGGGGGTCGAAGGG
Source organism: Micraspis discolor (assembly GCA_030674115.1). NCBI lineage: Eukaryota > Metazoa > Arthropoda > Insecta > Coleoptera > Coccinellidae > Micraspis > Micraspis discolor. The sequence continues at coordinate 43,107 of JARTUT010001758.1, read as the reverse complement.
GGGCACAAAAAGTGACAATTTTGCGATTTCTCGAAAACTGTACATAGGATCGCGATCAAATTTGGTAGATATATTGAGGACCCATAGCAACCAGGATCTGCACATACGGCATGTACTTACACCTAAAAAGGGGTCGAAGGGGGCACAAAAGTGACAATTTTGCGATTTCTCGAAAACTGTACATAGGATCGCGATCAAATTTGGTAGATATCTTGAGGACCCATAGCAACCAGGATCTGCACATACGGCATGTACTTACACCTAAAGGGGGTCGAAGGGGGCACAAAACAGTACAAAATTTGCGATTTCTCAAAAACTGTACATAGGATCGCGATCAAATTTGGTAGATATCTTGAGGACCCATAGCAACCAGGATCTGCACATACGGCATGTACTTACACCTAAAGGGGGTCGAAGGGGGGCACAAAAAGTGACAATTTTGCGATTTCTCGAAAACTGTACATAGGATCGCGATCAAATTTGGTAGATATCTTGAGGACCCATAGCAACCAGGATCTGCACATACGGCATGTACTTACACCTGAAGGGGGTCGAAGGGGGCACAAAACAGTACAAAATTTGCGATTTCTCAAAAACTGTACATAGGATCGCGATCAAATTTGGTAGTAATATTGAGGACCCATAGCAACCAGGATCTGCACATACGGCATGTACTTACACCTAAAGGGGGTCGAAGGGGGCTCAAAAAAAGACAATTTCGCGACTTCTCAAAAACTGTACATAGGATCGCGATCAAATTTGGTAGATATATTGAGGACCCATAGCAACCAGGATCTGCACATACGGCATGTACTTACACCTAAAGGGGGGTCGAAGGGGGCACAAAAAGTGACAATTTGCGATTTCTCGAAAACTGTACATAGGATCGCGATCAAATTTGGTAGATATCTTGAGGACCCATAGCAACCAGGATCTGCACATACGGCATGTACTTACACCTAAAGGGGGTCGAAGGGGGCACAAAAACTGACAAAATTTGCGATTTCTCGAAAACTGTACATAGGATCGCGATCAAATTTGGTAGATATATTGAGGACCCATAGCAACCAGGATCTGCACATACGGCATGTACTTACACCTAAAAGGGGGTCGAAGGGGGCACAAAAGTGACAATTTTGCGATTTCTCAAAAACTGTACATAGGATCGCTATCAAATTTGGTAGATATCTTGAGGACCCATAGCAACCAGGATCTGCACATACGGCATGTACTTACACCTGAAGGGGGTCGAAGGGGGCACAAAACAGTACAAAATTTGCGATTTCTCAAAAACTGTACATAGGATCGCGATCAAATTTGGTAGTAATATTGAGGACCCATAGCAACCAGGATCTGCACATACGGCATGTACTTACACCTAAAGGGGGTCGAAGGGGGCACAAAACAGTACAAAATTTGCGATTTCTCAAAAACTGTACATAGGATCGCGATCAAATTTGGTAGATATCTTGAGGACCCATAGCAACCAGGATCTGCACATACGGCATGTACTTACACCTAAAGGGGGTCGAAGGGGGCACAAAACAGTACAAAATTTGCGATTTCTCAAAAAACTGTACATAGGATCGCGATCAAATTTGGTAGATATATTGAGGACCCATAGCAACCAGGATCTGCACATACGGCATGTACTTACACCTAAAGGGGGTCGAAGGGGGGCAAAAAACAGTACAAAATTTGCGATTTCTCAAAAACTGTACATAGGATCGGGATCAAATTTGGTAGATATATTGAGGACCCATAGCAACCAGGATCTGCACATACGGCATGTACTTACACCTAAAAGGGGTCGAAGGGGGCACAAAAAGTGACAATTTTGCGATTTCTCGAAAACTGTACATAGGATCGCTATCAAATTTGGTAGATATCTTGAGTACCCATAGCAACCAGGATCTGCACATACGGCATGTACTTACACCTAAAGGGGAGCGAAGGGGGATCCACAAAAGTGACAATTTTGCGATTTCTCAAAAACTGTACATAGGATCACGATCAAATTTGGTAGTAATATTGAGGACCCATAGCAACCAGGATCTGCACATACGGCATGTACTTACACCTAAAAGGGGGGTCGAAGGGGGCACAAACAGTGACAATTTTGCGATTTCTCAAAAACTGTACATAGGATCGCGATCAAATTTGGTAGTAATATTGAGGACCCATAGCAACCAGGATCTGCACATACGGCATGTACTTACACCTAAAGGGGGTCGAAGAGGGCACAAAAGTGGCAATTTTTGCGATTTCTCGAAAACTGTACATAGGATCGCGATCAAATTTGGTAGTAATATTGAGGACCCATAGCAACCAGGATCTGCACATACGGCATGTACTTACACCTAAAGGGGGTCGAAGGGGGCACAAAACAGTACAAAATTTGCGATTTCTCAAAAAACTGTACATAGGATCGCGATCAAATTTGGTAGTAATATTGAGGACCCATAGCAACCAGGATCTGCACATACGGCATGTACTTACACCTAAAGGGGGTCGAAGGGGGCACAAAACAGTACAAAATTTGCGATTTCTCAAAAACTGTACATAGGATCGCGATCAAATTTGGTAGTAATATTGAGGACCCATAGCAACCAGGATCTGCACATACGGCATGTACTTACACCTAAAGGGGGTCGAAGGGGGCACAAAAAGTGACAATTTTGCGATTTCTCGAAAACTGTACATAGGATCGCGATCAAATTTGGTAGTAATATTGAGGACCCATAGCAACCAGGATCTGCACATACGGCATGTACTTACACCTGAAGGGGGTCGAAGGGGGCACAAAACAGTACAAAATTTGCGATTTCTCGAAAACTGTACATAGGATCGCGATCAAATTTGGTAGTTATATTGAGGACCCATAGCAACCAGGATCTGCACATACGGCATGTACTTACACCTAAAGGGGGTCGAAGGGGGGCACAAAAAGTGACAATTTTGCGATTTCTCAAAAACTGTACATAGGATCGCGATCAAATTTGGTAGATATCTTGAGGACCCATAGCAACCAGGATCTGCACATACGGCATGTACTTACACACTGAAGGGGGGTCGAAGGGGGCACAAAAGTAGCAATTTTGCGATATCTCAAAAACTGTACATAGGATCGCGATCAAATTTTGTAGATATCTTGAGGACCCATAGCAACCACGATCAGCACATACGGCATGTACTTACACCTAAAAAGGGGTCGAAGGGGGCACAAAAAGTGACAATTTTGCGATTGCTCAAAACTGTACATAGGATCGCGATCAAATTTGGTAGTAATATTGAGAACCCATAGCAACCAGGATCTGCACATACGGCATGTACTTACACCTGAAGGGGGTCAAAAATTGTCACTTTTTGTGCCCCCCTTCAACCCCCTTTAGGTGTAAGTACATGCCGTATGTGCAGATCCTGGTTGCTATGGGTCCTCAATATTACTACCAAATTTGATCGCGATCCTATGTACAGTTTTCGAGAAATCGCAAAATTGTCACTTTTTGTGCCCCCTTCGACCCCTTTAGGTGTGTAAGTACATGCCGTATGGGCAGATCCTGGTTGCTATGGGTCCTCAATACTACTACCAAATTTGATCGCGATCCTATGTACAGTTTTTGAGAAATCGCAAATTTTGTACTGTTTTATGCCCCCTTCGACCCCCTTTAGATGTAAGTACATGCCGTATGTGCAGATCCTGGTTGCTATGGGTCCTCAATATTACTACCAAATTTGATCGCGATCCTATGTACAGTTTTCGAGGAATCGCAAATTTTGTACTGTTTTGAGGCCCCCTTCGACCTCCTTTAGGTGTAAGTTCATGCCGTATGTGCAGATCCTGGTGGCTATGGGTCCTCAATATTACTACCAAATTTGATTGCGATCCTATGTACAGTTTTCGAGAAATCGCAAAATTGTCACTTTTTGTGCCCCCTTCGACCCCCTTCAGGTGTAAGTACATGCCTATGTGCAGATCCTGGTTGCTATGGGTCCCCAATATCACTACCAAATTTGATCGCGATCCAATGTAGAGTTTTCTAGAAATCGCAAAATTGTCACTTTTTGTGCCCCCTTCGACCCCCTTCAGGTGTAAGTACATGCCGTATGTGCAGATCCTGGTTGCTATGTGTCCTCAATACTACTACCAAATTTGATCGCGATCCTATGTACAGTTTTTTGAGAAATCGCAAATTTTGTACTGTTTTATGCCCCCTTCGACCCCCTTTAGGTGTAAGTACATGCCGTATGTGCAGATCCTGGTTGCTATGGGTCCTCAATATTATTACCAAATTTGATCGCGATTTTATGTACAGTTTTTGAGAAATCGCAAAATTGTCACTTTTTGTGCCCCCTTCGACCCCCTTTTTAGGTGTAAGTACATGCCGTATGTCCAGATCCTGGTTGCTATGGGTCCTCAAGTAAACTACCAAATTTGATTGCGATCCTATGTACAGTTTTTGAGAAATCGCAAAATTGTCACTTTTTGTGCCACCCTTCGACCCCCCTAGGTGTAAGAACATGCCGTATATGCAGATCCTGGTTGCTATGGGTCCTCAATATTACTACCAAATTTGATCGCGATCCTATGTACAGTTTTTGAGAAATCGCAAATTTTGTACTGTTTTGTGCCCCCTTCGACCCCCTTCAGGTGTAAGTACATGCCGTATGTGCAGATCCTGGTTGCTATGGGTCCTCAATATTACTACAAAATTTGATCGCGATCCTATGTACAGGTTTTGAGAAATCGCAAAATTGTCACTTTTTGTGCCCCCTTCGACCCCCTTTAGGTGTAAGTACATGCCGTATGTGCAGATCCTGGTTGCTATGGGTCCTCAATATTACTACCAAATTTGATCGCGATTCTATGTACAGTTTTCGAGAAATCGCAAAATTGTCACTTTTTGTGCCCCCCTTCGACCCCCTTTAGGTGTAAGTACATGCCGTATGTGCAGATCCTGGTTGCTATGGGTCCTCAATATTACTACCAAATTTGATCGTGATCCTATGTACAGTTTTCGAGAAATCGCAAAATTGTCACTTTTGTGCCCCCTTCGACCCCCCTTTAGGTGTAAGTACATGCCGTATGTGCAGATCCTGGTTGCTATGGGTCCTCAATATTACTACCAAATTTGATCGCGATCCTATGTACAGTTTTCGAGAAATCGCAAAATTGTCACTTTTTGTGCCCCCCTTCGACCCCCTTTAGGTGTAAGTACATGCCGTATGTGCAGATCCTGGTTGCTATGGGTCCTCAATATTACTACCAAATTTGATCGCGATCCTATGTACAGTTTTCGAGGAATCGCAAATTTTGTACTGTTTTGTACCCCCTTCGACCCCCCTTCAGGTGTAAGTTCATGCCGTATGTGCAGATCCTGGTTGCTATGGGTCCTCAATATTACTACCAAATTTGATTGCGATCCTATGTACAGTTTTCGAGAAATCGCAAAATTTTCACTTTTTGTGCCCCCTTCGACCCCCTTTAGGTGTAAGTACATGCCGTATGTGCAGATCCTGGTTGCTATGGGTCCTCAATATTACTACCAAATTTGATCGCGATCCTATGTACAGTTTTTGAGAAATCGCAAATTTTGTACTGTTTTGTGCCCCCCTTCGACCCCCTTTAGGTGTAAGTACATGCCGTATATGCAGATCCTGGTTGCTATGGGTCCTCAATATTACTACCAAATTTGATCGCGATCCTATGTACAGGTTTTGAGAAATCGCAAATTTTGTCACTTGTTGAGCCCCCTTCGACAACTCGTAAGTGTAGGATAATGCCCTATATACTCTGAGAGTGTCCTTTTTGTCCTCAATACAGACATAAGAATTGAAATCGATCAAATGTTCCGGCAAAAATAAAATTTTTTGCATCGTTCTCCGCGCAATCTTTCGAGCGCGCTCGGGGATTTCAAGGTCAAAGTTTGCTATCTCGGTTTGCTGTTTTCACACCAGTTTAAGAATTTAACATTGCCCAGATTGGAACTATGCGCAGCACTCTTAGGATCGAAACTATTAACTAAAGTCAAGTGCGCAATGAAAATAAATTTTCAAAAAACCTTTTGTTGGACAGATTCACTTGTCACCTATCATTGGATAAGGGGTTCTCCAGATAAATGGAAAACCTTCGTGGCAAACAGAGTGTCAAAGATACAATCGACAACCGATATTAAAGATTGGCATCATGTAAGATCAAAGGAAAATCCTGCTGATCTGATATCTAGAGGAGCTACTGTAAGCGACCTTACAAAATCAATATTTTGGTTTGAAGGGCCGCACTGGCTAAGGGGTAATGGTGATGAATATCCTTTAGGTGGAAATATCGATATATTGACTGAGATATCTGAAGCTAAGACAATTTCAAATATTGCCATGGAAAATTCTGATAGTATATTTGAACGATTTTCTAATTTAAAAAAGATTATAAGAATTATGGCATATTCTTTGCGATTCGTAAATAACGCAAGTAACAGAGGAAATAAAAGATTTGGCTATTTAGACGTATTAGAGGTAGGAGACGCTTTTAATGTTTTGATAAAGTTAGCCCAGGCTAGAGCATTTAGCCAAGAGATTGCGGATTTAAAAGATGAAAAATTCATTAGAGGTTCTAGTTCAATTTCGGGTTTAAATCCTTTTCTCGATACTAATAATATATTACGAGTTGGAGGTAGAATCTTGAACGCAGAGTTTGACTATGACAGAAAGCATCCAATTATTTTGCCAAAGAATCATTTATTTACTCTATACATAATGCGCGATGAGCAGAAAACACTGCTCCACTGCGGACCACAGCAATTATTTTTCGCCATAAGAGAGAGATTTTGGCCTCTCGGAGGTAGGAATATTGCGCGTAAAATTGTTCATGAATGCATGGTTTGTTTTAAGGCAAAACCAAAAACATGCGAATACATTATGGGTAACCTACCTTCAGAACGACTTTTCCAGGCATTTCCTTTTTCATACGTAGGTTGCGATTACGCTGGTCCCTTTTTGTTGAAGGACAGTAAAGCTCGTAAGCCAGGTATAGTAAAAGCGTGGATATGCATATTTGTCTGCATGCCTACAAAGGCAGTTCATATTGAGTTAGTATCTGAGTTAACTACACAAGCCTTTATTGCGTGTTTGAGAAGATTTACTGCTCGAAGAGGAAAACCGAAGACCATTTTTTCAGACAATGGTACGCAATTCGTAGGTTCTAACAATTCTAACAAAAACTTCTCAGTTTTTTTGAAGAAAACACTGAAAAAATTACTAAACATTTTACCGATGAAGGGATAATTTGGAAATTCATTCCACCAAGAGCACCAAACTTTGGAGGAATATGGGAAGCGTGCGTTAAGAGTACTAAGCATCATTTGAAGCGTATTATAGGCCTCAATCAGCTGCGCTTTGAAGATTTTACTACGGTCTTGTGTCAGATAGAATCTATACTCAATTCGCGACCACTTACCCCTCTTTCTTCCAGTCCTAATGATTTATCCCCACTCACACCTGCACATTTTCTAATTGGACGGCCTCTCACAAGCTTACCCCAAGGCAGTTATATAGATATTCCAGATGGTCGACTAAAACTATATCAGCAGAGGCAAAAGATGGTGCAATTATTCTGGAAACGATGGAGCATTGAGTACGTCAACGGCCTTCAAGTGAGGCTAAAATGGAAAAACAACGGCCCCAATCTGGTCAGCAAGGGAGCCTTGGTTATAATAAAGGAAGACAACTTACCTCCTATGGCATGGAAGATGGGTGGAATAGAATCGCTCCACGCTGGTTCTGATGGCGTTATTCGAGTGGTCTCAGTGCGCTGCAGTGATGGTAGTGTTTTTAAAAGAGCGATAACGAAAATATGTATACTTCCTATCGAGAACGATGTGAATAATGTCTGAATAGTGTTTATTTATTATTTTTGTTGTTGAGATGTAGTCATTTCAAGGCCGGCAGTATGTTAGCAATTAAAATCTATGTTCATCGAGCAACGGTGTGCACAATCTGGCAATACCGCTAACGCTCCAGGTACCTGCTAACCTGCCAGCATTTTTGTTCCTTTGTTAACATTACAGTCCACGAGCTCTACCAAGACAGAGCACAGTTTATATTATCCATTTCTACAACGATAATTCATTAAAGTTATAAAGTAAATTAAGGTGTTTAAATTGACAAGTTTAAACGAACAGACAGCTCAACCAATTAGTATTTTGTATCTTCCTTCTGGATATGGACCTAATCGGATGAAACATGAGTGAGTGAATCCTTTCTTATAGGGAAAATAATGTTTTCAAACAATTCAGATTCAACAGTGGATGCTGTGGAAAGTATTTTTCATTCAAACTAAACTGGACTACAGAGGGGTATTTGCCCATTGTGAAAACTTAAAATGCTTGCAACTTTTCAACGCAGCTGAATATAGAAAAACCGTAATGAAAAAGTGTTTCTTTTGATCTCAAGAACCTATGGTTAAAATTAACGCAGTGGTCAAAGACTCACCCTGTATACTCTTCCATTTCAAAGAACGATATTTGAAATTACACGATGAATAACGTATTTTTTATAGTTTCGGTTCATTAATTATACTATGCAGTAATGACAAAGTTGTTAGATCGATTCATATGCAAATTTTTTGTTTTGACGAATTTTAATGAAACAAGGAAAAATACCGTTCAACTAAATCGCGCATTCATCAGTGATTCAATATATTCATGATTCAGATTATATACCTTAATATCTATCCTCTTTACTATACAATATTCAAAAGATTTCGAAATTTTTTATTTTCGTTTGAGGTGACTGGCCAGTAGAAATATCCATGTTGAAACTCTGTTAGTGAAAATAATAATGTTAATATTTGAATAATGAACTGGACGCAGTAATCGATCCCTTAAATCTGCATTCCATGCAGAGCTATTTATGCTGTTCATTTTTAGTTCACGAATATCTTGTTTGAATTATGGCCAGCATATGGCGTTCTCGTTGCAGTAGTTTACCTGTTGATATTTTCATTAGATGCATATCGATTCGTTTAATGTAATTTTGCCCATTTTTCCGCATTGTTCTCTTCATTCGGTATAATCGTCTCGCAGATTTCGAGCCTTTTACACTGAATGGAATTATGAATTGGCATTATTATTGCTCATTTTATGTGATGAGAAATGAATTGGTTTTATATCGATGAGTTTCCTTTCCCTTCGAATCGAATCAAATTCACAATGAGAAAAAAACATTTAGTAGTGTTTGAATTTTAGTTTACTGTTAGAAGTTTAAATTAAATGAGTAATGAGGAAGAATCCATTTTAGGAATCTTTACTTTGTGAGGGTGATTTTTGCCGAAGGAAAATCAAACAAATTCAAGAAAGATCTCCCAAGTGACCACCATCTTGAAGATTAGCAAAACATCAGTAGGCAATGAACGCTAACCAGTGTACATTAAATGATATACTTGAATATATAATCTTCTACTCCTGGCAATTACTTTTTAGAAAAAAGTTATTTCTTTTCTGCACATGAATTTAAATATGAAACGAAAAAAGGCTATTGTAGTTGTTTTGGGAAATGAAGCTCTGGGTCGACAATATAGAAAAAAATGTGTATTTTACAGCTCAATATATCAAGAAAGATCCAAATTTATTTATTTTGTAATTTTTCAGTTTCTCTCGATCAAATTTCCGAAAAAAAATCTCACAGTCTTCCAGTAAATTGGTATATTCAAAATTGTCACAGGTAACAGTCATTGAATATTCCGAAAAGGAGAACATTTTTTCAAATAGAAAATTAAATAACCAATTTTTCTGCTTCACCAGTGTCAATCTGCACCGACTGCAACAAATGACGTCATGCACCTCTACCGGTTATCGGAAGAACAGACATGAGGTCAAATCAAGCCGAAAACGAAATCGACACTCGGGCCCGGTTGTACAGCTCAACACAAAGTTCTACTAAACCAAGTTCACTCTTGACGCAGTGTATATTTGTGTCGAGTTCAACTGCACTTTCCTTGAGTACCATTCTTAAAAAAATGGCAACGTCGCTTTTCTTTACACATGCGTTTTCGATACGGTTTATAGATAAATATGAAGACAAAAATAAGAATCGATATTATTCTATGAAAATAGAGCGCAGAATATATTCCAAAGTTGAATTAATCCATTTCAAATAAGATTAGTCGAGATGAATTTTGGCACGATAACCACAACTAACGATGGATACCTTAACGGTGACATAATAATTAGTTGTAGTTGGAATTTCCGTGTTTCAAAATTTATTTTAGATGAGAAATATATTCACACTTTCAATTCTAAAAAGGTGTTTAATGGACTTTGAAGTGATGTGTTTTTTATTCAGAGAAACTTCTGCTGGGGCCTATTGCACCAAAATACTTTGCAACTTTTCACTTTGCACTTTGCATTTTGTCAAATTTGCAATGTGAAAATTAATTCTGTTGCACAACATTCCCCCAAACACTTTGCCACTTTGACTTTTCACTTTTCACTTTGCGTTAATCATTATGACAGCTACCATGGAAACTTTCAAAAAAATTCGTTGACGTGACATTCCGTAACTTTTGAAATTTTTATCCAGTAATATGAGCAAAAGAAATATTAAGAATGATAAGAAACTTGCTCTTCTTGAAAGAATAAAGGAAAGAAAATCAATTCTTTTCTCGAAGTTCAGTGGGAAATGTGGAAACGCAGAAAAGGAAAACGAATGGAAAAAAGTCCATGAGTTTGCCCAATCGCTAGGACTGGCAGGCCGAGACCGACTTTGGACATTTACCAGGGACAATTTATTTGGTTTATGGAAAAGTAGAACTTTGGTATGATATAAATGTAGCAATAATAATTTGATTTGATATACATATTTCATTTTCTGAAAGGCCAAACGAGATAATTCACGAAAAACTGGAAGTAGTGGAGGAAAGGAAAAAATGATGGATGAAGTTGATACTTCCATACTTAATATAATAGAAACTGAATCCCCAATTTTGGATGGGTTAGATATTCTGGAAAGTGATGGTACCGGCAATCCTGGGTAATATATCAAATATTATCACCTTCCAACTGATATAATTCAAAATTTTCAGAAGTAAATCCCCCTTTGTTTCCGATATTGCGCCAACACTTTTCACAGAAGAAAACACTGATATTATTGATTCTAACGAAGGAAATCATTCTCAATTCAGAAAAAGAAAGAGGAAAACAGATCCCCACAAGAAAAAAAAATGAGCAGGAAAATGATGAAAAAGATTCCTTGCATGAATTGAAAAGGAAAGCTTTAGAAATTGAAATATATAAAAACACCTTAAGAGCAGCTAAGCTGGAGAAGGAATTAGGATTATCACCCTCAAAATTTACAAAAATATTTTTCACGAAAACTGTTTGTGACATGGCGGTAACAAAATTTATAGATTATAGTGACACAGATTCTGAAAGTTAGATTTATTTGTTGTAATGATAGGTTATAAAGAATGAGTTACTTCATGTTTAACAAATTCATAATTAATTGTTTGGAATAAAGTGGGTATTGATATTCTCGACTTTCAATCTACTAACGAAAAAACTGTAAAATTTCATTGATACGTCCTTGCGTTGAAGGCTCAAAATTATTTATGGAATGTTCAATGTTTTCTCCTAAATCTACATCATAGTCGGTTTCTTCATAATTCTGAGCAACATGCACATCCTCCCTATCGATGACCCTTGCCACATTATGTAAAATGCAGCAAGCTATAACGATTTTAGCTGCTTTTTCAGGCTGAACTCTCAAATGGTTCAGGCATGGGAATTTCTCCTTGAGAATTCCGTAGGTGTCCTCTATCAGCCTTCGGGTACGTTTATGATGTATGTTGAATCTTCTTTCAACCACATCATCAGGGTGTCTACGTATAGGTGGGATGAGCCAATTTTTGGTTGGATAAGCACTATCACCCAAAATAACAGCACCAGGAAATGGGCGCCATCCTTCTTCAAATTTCCTGTATAATGCTGTGTTTCTGAGAACTCGAGAATCATGCACACTTCCCGGCCAACTAGCGTTCACTGAATAAAAATAATAATTTGGGCCACAAACCATCATGGTGTTGAGGGAATGATTTCCATGGCGGTCAACATAATTTTCTTCGTGATTATATGGGGCGTCTATTGGTATCAGTGTCCCATCTACACATCCGCAGACAGATGGAAAACCTCCTTTCTGGTAGAATTGTAGAGCAATGTCATTAGTATTAGTAGATGGCCAGCATACCGTCGATTGCAACATTGTATTGACAACAGCATTCACCACCTTATGGACTGTTCTACATACTGTGCTTTTATCAACACCATGCATTGATGCTACGCCGTGATATTGAGAACCATTTCCGAGCCAATGCAAAGTTATCAGCAACTGCTGGTTAGCATCGAGGGAATAGTTCCTGCCATTTCTATTTTTAATTTGTCGTCCTATCTTCTCCAGTATGAATTCTGTTTGTCTTTTTGTCATACGAAACGATTCTTTGAATGAAAATTCGTCATTTAATTCGAAATTCCTCCGTATTTTGTATACTTTCCGTTTTCTGGGAACATTTCCAGCCTGTTCTGAGTCACTTTCATCGCTCGAATATAATATTCCACGGATCATATTGAAGATATCACAGTTTGCTTAGAGCTTCTACCACTTTTCATTCAATTTGACAAATTTGTCCTATCTGACATTTGATTTGAAAAGTTCAACTTTTGGTGCAACAGAATACTATCATTTCTGCGAAGTGCTATTCACTTTGCACTTGACTTTTCACATTGCACTTTTCAATTATGAATGCTTTTCGTGCAACGTAATTCATTTGAAAAGTGAAAAGTGCAAAGTGAAAAGTTGCAAAGTATTTTGGTGCAATAGGCCCCAGGACCCACATTTTGGTATTTATCATGAATGAATGGTTTTAATATTCTTTCGAAATAAATTATTAACATTGCTTTCAATACTTGTCTGTTGGCTAGTGAAAATTTTTTAATTTATTTCCATAATAACTCTTCAACATGTGTTTCGGACGAATGTTGGAATTAATTCTTTAGTCAACAAATTAAGTTCTAAAAATCCAACAAATATACGAATGAATGGTTATCATTCATTACTTTCATAATTGAATCCTCTTCAGTTGCACAGTTCAACATGAGAGAAAGTGCTGAAGTTGATTGATACGGAGGCTACGAACCATGAAGAAAGGACGTCTATAGAAAGTATGCGGATGTTTTCCTATTGCATTATTCGTTACAAATTTGTACCAACAGGAAATTAAACTGTAAAGGAATGCCAATACTGTATACGTAAAACCCTATAAGTTACCACATGCACAAAAGAACGAAATCCATAAACAAGTGGATCAGATGTTACGAGATGGCATAATAGAAAGAGCAAGGACAAGGTGGAATTCACCCTTACTGATCCTTCCAAAGAAAGCTGGTCTAGAGGGGACCAAGAAGTTTCGAGTAGTAGTGGGCTATCGACTTTTGAATGGATAAATAGATGATGAAAATTTTCTTTTACCAAACATAACTGAAATACTGGATTCACTTGGAGGCGCAATCTATTTTTCACATTTAGATCTTGCTCAAGGATATTATCAACTGGAATTAAAACCAAGTAGCCACCACTGTACAGTGTTCACTACAGATAGAGGGCAATTTCAGTACAAAAGGTTGGCAATGGGTATGAAAATGAGTCCTAGTGCATTTCCCAGGGTGATAACCCTAGCTATGGCAGGGTTGAATTACAATTCATGTTTTATTTATTCAGATTATCTCATTGTGTTTGGGCATTCGCTTCAAAACCACAACCAAAACTTGTTGAGAGTTCTGCAGAGGCTAATGGACGTAAACTTGAAAATAAACTCACGGAAGTGTGCATTCCTCAAGAAGGAAATTATCTACCCGGGTCATTTCGAGCGAAGGCATTTCGCCAGATCCTGAGAAGGTCAAAGCAATGTCCTATTACCCAGTTCCAGAATCAACTGAACAGGTCAAAAGATTTGTACCGTTCGCCAACTACTATCGGAAATTTATAAAGGCCTTTGCAGAAACGGCAAGACCGTTGAATGACATGTCAAGGAAAGGAAAAACCTTCACTTGGACAGGAGAATGTGGACAGTCATTTGACAAGCTCAAGGATTCTCTGGTCAATGAACCAGTTCTGCAATATCCAAACTTTTCGGAAAATATCGAGTTCATTCTTAGTACAGACGCTAGCGGATATGCACTTGGAGCTGTATTGGCAAATGGTGACGACAGACCAGTGGCGTATGCATCGAGATGCTTGAATAAAGCTGAAAAGAACTACTGGACGTCGGAAAAGGAACTATTTGCTGTTTTATGGATAGTAAAACATTTCAGATCTTACTTATTCGGTAGGAAGTTCTACACACACCGTCGACCGCTTATATATTTGTTTGGAATGACCAATCCTTCAAGTAGGTTAACAAAGTTTAGACTGGTACTCGAAGAATACAATTTCACGATAGCATACGTAAAAGGGAGGAACAACTTACTAGCAGACGCATTGTCTGTTCTGTTTTCTTCGATGAATAAGAAAGAATTTTTTATTCTTATCATAACATCAAACAATTCGAAAAAGCTACAAAAAATTAATTAAACTATTAAATAGAATACGACACATGTGTTTTAGGATTTGTGTGTAACACTTATTTCTGGTCAGTCACTGATATTCAATTAACAATAATTTAAACAATTCTAGGTTACAACTGTGACATGCCGCAACGAAACAAATGCGCGTGCATTGAAATCGGTTAATATTTCAAAAACTAACCTTAAATATAAGCATAAAGTATTATGTCGTTCCAACAAATCGACACAGAAAATTACAACTGCATTCTATGATTTTTTGAACAATTGAGTTTATTATAAAAGAATTGAATTGACTTAAAATGGAATTAAGAAATAGGGAGTCATTATTAAAGAAATGAAAAAATTTTATTTATCGAAGATTTTGCTACCTGACGATAACGGTTTTCTATGAAAATCAGTGACCTTATTACCCTCTCTATAATGGAGAACATCCAAAAACGGAATTCGGTTATTGATCTCCAACTCATATGTGAACTGGAGGTCAATATCAAAACTATTGAGAACTTGAAGGACCTGTTGAACCTTATCTTTCGGAATGGACAAAATAATGTCATCCATAGACATACACAAATGATATAAAGAAGTCAATCTAAGACAAAACAAATAATATCCCATTGTTCATGACCATATCTACCAAAATTGGGGAGATTGGGTTTCCATAGCTGAACCTCTTATCTGGTAGTGATAGTTGCCATTATTTTTCAATATCTGTTTTCGAAAATGAACTCAATAATATATTTAGTTGTTGCTATTGGAATCCCAATGTGCATAAATCAATGAAACGAAATCAAAGCTAATAAACACATTATCATTGGAAATAACAATATTTCGCAAATCTGAAACTAAGTAGAATGAGTTCTTCAGGGAATAGGTGAACTCATTTCTAATTTTATCCAAAACACTGCCTAAAAACCTCGAAATATTGAACTTAGGTGCACCACAACAAGAAACAACCGGTCTCAAGGTCCTGTTAGTTTTATTTATTTGAACTAAACCACATATTTTTGGTGGTATATTTCATAAATATACTGCATCGTGCTTTTGGTCTCATTGTCATCTATATAACCACCAGTATTTAATTTACCTATTAACTTGATACCAATAAGCTGCATCTATTGAGTTGGATCAGCTTTTAGTAGCTCAAAAGTAGATGTGTAAGATAATAACTTAGTTTTTGATCGCATTCTCTCCTTGAAAGGATAATTTTCTTATAACCTCAGTATTCAACACACATATATCGGAATGGTCCTTAAGAAACAGCCTGGTTTCATTATACCGAAACAACAGTCTTAACAAATGCATCTTTGAGTTTAAAAGTACCCAATCTTCTATAAAAAATTTAGAAAGCACTGACGTGAGGTCAGATTGCTTTGGCGCTCTTGTTGACCTACTTGCGAGTGAATATTCAAACCTTAACAAATCTATAAGCTCTCTGATCGGGTGAACAATACTCTTTTTCCGTACTATGGGACAATGTGATGTAAATATGAAAGCCTAATGAAAAAACAAACCTTTATCTCAATTTGAAAATAACTACTCATAATTTTCACCAAATTTTGTTCTATTCTTCTCCTAAAAACTTACGTCATTGCTTTTCTGAGTTTTGACAACGCCATCAAATTCTTTCTCTATGATAAAGAATTTTTTGATTAATATTACGTCTGTGCTTTTCTGAATTTTGACAACGTCATCGACATCGAATTCTACCTCTATGAATTCTATGAAAATTTCGATTGATATTACGCCAACTGACACTGATATCTAGGTCCGCAAGTTGTCAAACGAATATCGATCTGTGATGGCAAATCTTTCAATGACAAAGCTCGGACTTCATGACATTTCTATTTTTCTCTTGAGTAAATGAAAAAAATGATCATATCTTCAGAAGGGGAAAAGCTACGACAATGAAATTTGGGGATGAGTAAGATATCGGTAACCTCAATATATATACGGATTTTTATTTAAATCTAAATGAAGTCTTAGGAGATATTAAGTATTGAAAATTTTTTTTTTGGGAATTTTTTTGAAATTTTCTAGCGTGACGATTTCTGCGAAATTTTGCAAGCCATTTCGTTTCAGCCTCCCTCGATAACATTCCAAGTATCAACTTGATCGGATGGATATTCTAGTAGTTATTGAGGAAACAAAATTTCAGATGCTCATAACTACTGAACCATCCGACGGATTTGGCCCAATAACGAACTTGACCGAGATATTTGGACAATTAACCTATTCTGAAAATTTGAAAACTCTAGCTGATTCCTTTTGGATGCTAGAGAGGATACAGCCGGCCGGACAGACTCAACTTTCGCCACGAATTCTTCATCAGGGAGTCGAACCCAATCGATTGAAACCATTTTCGGCTCGATATTCCAAAATTACAGACATTCGGGCAAAATGATAGGCACTCTGTTCGGGTGAACAAGAGCGCCAAAAATATGAATTATATTGCACAACGACAGCCTAACACTATTCTTTACATCTGCAATTCATTCAATCTGAAAATTAATGAACGTTTCAATATCACTCAGAATGTCTACATAAGAGTCGGTACTTGTTTGTATAAGACAATGTGAATTTCGGACCCAACGACCAAATCTTAAAAACATAGTCTAAAATTTATGAATATGTGAGACAATAATAACGTCCATACATGAAGTAGTTGTGGTTCCTTCCGGCTTCTTATTAGGTATGAAATTAGAAAAAAATATAATTTCTCAATAATCTTCTAGCGTATCAATTTTTTCGAAATTTCATAAGCCTATTGGTTTCAACCCAATTCACATATCTTCCATGTCTCAGAGGAAATCAAATTCCAGATGCTGATAACTGCTGAACTATTGGACAGATTTGGCCTAATAATGAACTGGACCGAGATATTTGTATAGTATTTTTGAAAAACTGGTATACTTTTCACTGATTTTCAGCAACATGATCTGTAAATGTATAATCTTAAATCTTTTTCTTATCAAAATAGACCAAAAAAAGAACAGTATTAAATATCTGATATGAAAGGAAAATCCACAACTTTCGACTAGCTTTGAGCGTGAATTATTTTTTTTACAGAACTACCATAGATTGGTTGTGTTCAATGAAATATGAAAGCCCTACCTTTCTCCGAGTTGAGTAGTATTATCGGCTCAAATATTCAATGATTCTTCAGCAACATATCTATTGCTAAAAGTCATAATCATGCCTAAACGTTGAAACCGAATATTTGTTCAGTCCGTCATATTGTTATATTTTATAATTATAACATTGTCGTTTATTTAGCAATATTATAACAAGATGATATGAGGATTGACCTGAATGAGTGATAAAATAAAATACTTGACTACTAACCTATTAGCTCATTTGATATATCTGAAAACAGAAAGACGTGCAATTCCTTAAACTTCAATAGGAAATAAAACGTGGAGGAATTAATGTTTGTGTTAGTGAGTTCAGCATCCACACCACAACTGAGGGGAAATTTTCCATTATTACTAGTCGCAGATTATTTGGACCGAGAGCAATTGGAGACTGGTTTGATCGCGTAACTTTGCACTTTGTCACTTCAGCAAGATTAAGTGCACTGTTTCGGAATTATAATGGTTAAACTTGAGATTAAAGGGTAGCTTTTCAGCTCTTGCCAGATATTTTATAATTACTAGTCTTCTAATATGAACGTTCCGCTAAAAGCCAAACAGCTCGCTGAATAGTCCATTATATTTGCTTCCTCGGATTACATTGTCCATTAACACGCTAATTTGCCGAAATATCATTCTCATTGCGGACTTTCCATCACCCTAAAAATCTGTAATTGAAGACATGGTTGCTCATTAGTTTCATTTGAATTGAGGTTAACGCAAAAGTTCATTAGGGAAGCAACGATTGGAAAAATCGAAAAAAGGCTGTGCATTTGGTTGGTTTTGCCGCATTACCAGAATTTAGAATTTGATAATACCTACTGTGATGAGAGTTGTTCAACCAATTAAGGGGTAAAAGAAGGAGTTCACTCTTGTTTCATCATTTATGGATTTTGGCTCATATGAACAGGGTCATCTCAATTTGCCTAATTATCTGAAATTTAAATGATATTTGGTCCAAGACTGCATCGATCGATTTGGTTTGACTCACTAGTGAAGATAAAATTCATGATATTACAGGTGAAAAATGTGTCAGGTGCCTTTGGAACATGTAGGTTCCTACTTAAGGCTGAAAACAGTTCCTTACTGGAAAATTGTGGAAAAACTATCTGTCCCACTCATTTCAACCAACATCTCGATTATAAAAATAACAGATTACTTCACACTTAAATAAAAACTTCGGTGAAGTACTAAGGTCAAAAGCTTTTGCGAGCTTGTTCTAGAGTATTTTCCTATACTCTGGAATAGTGTGGGACTAATACAACAGACACAATTACTGAACAAACATAATAGATTGTCAAATATCTCCCTTCCTCCTTTTTCTCTTTAGAGTTTCGCGGCTATATACAAAGCGGTACAGAGCTCGTAACTGGCAATATCATACATAATATGAAAGGTCTTGACATAACCTATAAAAGGACGCTATGCATGATTAGTTTGGATATTGCTTTCAACAGTTATAGACCTGTCAACAAGGAATTGGCGCAATTTTAAAGTTTTCCTTCGTCAAAGGCGAATCCAATAGCGAATCGTTCCGTGAGATTAATGGTGTTTTTGGAGATGGTACTCTATCAGTTCGAACCGCGGAGGATTGGTTTCGACGATTCAGAGCCGGTGAAAACGACTCCATGGTTAAGCCAGCCGGCGGAAGACCTGTGACGACAAATATCGATCAAATCATGGAATACATCGAGTTATACCGGCATGTGGCATCTCGTGACATCGCTCAGGAGATGGGAGTTGGTCACCAAACCATTTAAAACCATCAGCAGAAGGCTGGATACGAAAAACAGCTTGATGTTTGGGTGTCGCATGATTTGACGCAAAAAAAACTTCCTGGACCGAATCTATGCCTGTGATATGCTGTAATGAACACCTCTTTCCAACGTCCTAGTAGAAGAGCGATTCCAACGACGAAGAGGTGTTCAAAAGAAAAATTGAAAATTAAAAAATATTTTGTTTATTTTAGAGTTTCTCCTGTCGGGAGAAATCTTCAGGGTTCGGCTCGTCGCTAGAAAGGACGAGTCTTCAGTTCTGTAAGATTAGGGAACTCAATAAAATTCCTGAATAACAAAAACTAATTTATTCGAAGCACACAAAAAAACAAAATGACAATTTTAGCAAGCACAAAAAAATAATTAAAACAATCTCTGACAAAATATTTTTGGAGGTTTCGGACTATGGACTTTTTACTGTTTATAAATTTTATATCTGATCTTTTTCCTTGGACTTCTACCACGGAACTTCACTAGCGAAATTTCGAACTCACTCAATTACAACACAATTACTATTTTCCTAGAATTTTACAGACAGATCTACTTTTTAAGTATTTAAGTGTTTTTCTGGTTACGGATCACGTTGAACTGACTTTCCATTCCATAATTTTTCCTAATATCCCTTTGTCCGTGGGCGTTATCGAACATAATCCGGAATTCCCTAATTTCTCTTAATTGGTGCCCTTCTTTTCGATAGTTCGAAATTTACCCCAACTACTTCGAAATCTAAGTTTCATTGGTTTTAGTCAATTAAGTCTCTCGATACAAACCTCTGATTGGTCTACTGAATTAATTTTAATTTTTTACTAACCATCCACCTTTTTCCCATCGTTAATTCGAAACCATAAGCCCTTAAGGTAATAAATATATCATATGTCAAACTTCCCTAGCTAATTCTCAGATTTCATTACGTCGTACATCCATCAAGATTTCCATGTAGCGGATGAATAAATTTTGTTCTAAAATCTTAGGTTTTAGGATTATTGGTGTGATATTTTTGAGAGGTTTATTACTGTCTGGAATGTCTGGGAATTTCGATTAGATATGTTCTTCTGCTTATTAAGACCCAATATCCAGCATCGTTAGACATATCATATTACATAATTCCCCCCTTTGAAAAAGTTTTGGCATCGGTTGCCAAAACTTTTCTTGAACTCAATCCATTGTCCGAAACCTCTTTTGTTAGGAATAACTTAATCAAAATATCAACAACCTAAATGACTTTTGAAAATAAGTATCTAAAACTATAACCAACCTCAATCCTTCCATTATCATTTATATATATATTCGTTGTAAACTTGGTGTCATTATTCAATTAACTACATCAACTACATCATAAGTAAGGACGTTTTAACTATCCCGATACATTCTTTCGGGTAAAATACAAAAAAAAATCATTATAATAAAGAAAATAAAAAATTTGACCAAACATAGATCGTTTCTAAACAAAATTGTCTTTATGGGTATTTGCGTTTTCGTATAATTTTCACTTCGCGACTTCTAACATGAAGGTTGTTCTTCGCACATAACGATTATTTACGATTCACTACTTCGCGGTACACTACCGCCATACTGATATACTTGGCGTTGCCTTCCTGGTCTGCATTCCAATGGTCTGTAAATTTCTTTTGATTCGGGAATGATCTTTAATGAATATTGTGGCTAAGAATGTTTATAATTGTTTGTACCGGCTTCCGAATTATCTTTACGCGACACTCGTTACTGACACTTCATTCACGACCTGATATGTATTTTGTCCGTCGGTCCAGTGTGGTGCACTTGGGGGCACTTTTGGGTACAGCTTCGAGTTTTTATTGTTCGTCGATGAAGCTGATTCCGCGTTTTCATTTACGTTCTGATTCTGGCGTTTGGCATGGTCTATTCAGTACCCACATGGTGAGGGTATTCCATAAACTGGCCAACATCACCAGGTCACAGCCAAATGTCTCGAAGAGGTGGAATCCGTTGAGTATCACTCCTAGGGCATATTTTATCATTCGGAAAATAGCGTAAAATCCCATTAGACCACTCATGAATACGCTTATATCCGTGAACCATCCCCAAATGTGCTGCATAGTGAGATGGGCAAGTTCTTCAATTTCATTGGTGTTGAAAACTAGAGCCCTGGCCTGTAGCATCAAACCAATTTTTCAGGCAATAATATTTTCTACGGCTTTTCTTTCTGTTCCAAGACAGAGAATTCTCTGTGCCTTATTTATTTCTTCTTGTATAGAGCGGCATATGGCTGTTGCAGTCTATCTCTTCAGCGAAGGGTTGTATTACCCCCATCATGAATTTTGTTTGATTGTCCACCATTATTGGTAATTATTTATAGCATTTATTAGTTCAAGAGTTTCTGATTCACTTTTGTATACAGTCTTAAGTTCAGGACATTCCGCTACGTCGCGAAACGACACCACCGATATCTCACATTCTTTGTCGTAACAGTCATACGCGATTAACACGATAATACTTATAATTCTTAGCACAAATATCATTAGACCAACCAAAATTTCACATTCAGCCATGATTTCGGTGTTGAGAGTCCTCCTTAATAAAATAATTACAACAGCGAAAAAAAACAACAACAAAAAAAAACAAAACAGATACAAATTTTACAAAAAAATACAAAAATACCTTCAACAGTGAATAGCACCGTTAAATTTTGTTCCACTACAGTTTCTTACAATTATGAGAAAGGATTGAAGTTGCGTTCATAACCCTGAACAGGGACCTTTTACTAGGTAAATGGTTACACCTCGGCAGGTGAACTCGCGAACACAAACAAGAATCTATAAAATTTTTTTCTCTAGCTGATTGAATTGATTCGCTATATATAAAGGAAAAACTGAATGGGGTGTATCTGCGGTGAGGCAGGAGTCGATTCGCATCTCCTGAGAGGAAAATTTTCAGTATTTTCTCCCCGCTACACAAAATGATTTAGTTTGTCTTCATTAGAATCCGTACCTATCTGGAGGTCGACGGATTCTTGTAGATCTGTCTAGAAGAATCGTCTCTCTAGCTGATTTTTCATCCAAGTTTTCAATTTGGTATTCCTTAGTTTCCCATTCTTTTTCCATTTCCAGCGTTTTTCTTCCAATCAATTTGAAATTCGCTTTTTCCCCGTCCACTTCGAAGGCTACCGACTTACCCAATATTTGTTGATTCTGCAATCTAACTTCTTTGTTAGATATGTTTACAATTCTAACGCATATTGTTTCCAAATTACTTAATGAACAATATGCCCTGTGAATTCGTCCTGCTCTCCCTTTTTGCGGCTCACAAACCATATTTTCACTCGGCAATTTCCCTTTCATCCCAGCTTTTAATAAGCACTCTTTGCGAGCAGGGATAGTGACTCCTTTCGTCAATACATTGTCTGTTTCTCATCGAACCCTTTTCTCTTTGATTGGTGTCTCGTAACCAATCTTCTCGTGTCTAACTTGTGCCTCTGCAAATTCATTTTCCTCCTTTCTCGTCCATTTCCTCAACTCGTTTATTCTCGAGGAATCAAGGGCCACTTCAAATTTGTCGGTGACTTTTTTGTGGACCCTATTATTCACATTTACCACCGACTTCCTTACTTCGTTCCCAATATTGTTCGTTACCCAATATCCTATCATCACGTAGAATAGCGGACCATTTTGTCCTCAACCAATCCCCTATAGGCCCCACCGTTATAGTAGTTGTACCCCAGGTACGTAACCTATGACCTGATACGCTAGTTAGCTGACAGTCGACACCTTCCTGATCGATTCTCTATTCTGGAATCAATCCCTTTTTAATGAGTGTCACTGCAGCCCCAGTATCCAGCAAACATAAAGCTTGTCCGTTAACTACTAATTTAACCATATGAGGGACAATATCCATCGATCCTATGGAGTTCACTTCTGGAACGACCATATGAGGATATTTCTTACGATCTCCCTCATTTGCACAACACCCCTGTAACCCTAAATTTCTCTGCCACTGTACCCCCATCAGACCTCCATCCTGGCAGAAGGATTATGAATTTTTTTTATTGGGGTGAACACCTATTGTATCTTTGTGAGTTGGAATTGGATGTGACGTATTCAGTAACTATGGGGTGGTTTTACGGGATATATATACCAAATTTGAAATCCATTTCATGTATAGTTTTCAGGTTATGAGTTATTTTTTCATCGAATACTTGGCCTCAATCCCGCTTCTCCAACCCATATATGTATCAAGTATTTGATAATAATGAATTTATTATGAGCCAGGTTCATAAAGCATGTTCGGTGTACAATTATAGGTTATAAAAAAAATCCCAAAATATTTGGGCTACTGTAAATTATTTGCATCGCTATCCGTCCATTAATCCAAAGACGTACGAAAATGTTTCTGCAAAAATTTGCTGATCTTAATCGGCTCTTTGCACTTCAGTTCCAATTATTGAGCACTAATGAGCATCTGAAATGTGACTTACTCAATAACTCCGTCAATATCCATCCGAACGATCTGAAAGTTGGCAATTTTTTGAAAATATTGGATTACTCATAAGATATTCGTTGGACCTCGAAAAAAATTGTACATTGGTGGAGGTTGTTGATATATTCCAAATGGCGAAATTTCTCCCTCTTAAGAAGATGAAGCAGTTTCTTCTTATGCGTTTGTTCTAATGCCGTGAACTAGTAAAACAGGGTCTACTTTATGGCTAGGGGATATTTTTCAAAGATTGTCAAAGTTCAGACACAGAATTGGCTAGAATCCCTAATGGAATCTGAGTGAGCAAATTTATCTTCTTTCTGGGATGATAAAAATTTAAATTTTAGCACTTTTTGTCTCGGCATTTCCTGCATGTATTATCTATTAGCTTGGTTGCGCTTTGAATCCCAGTATAAAAATTTTTATCGGTTTCATCCTAGATTTGCCCCAATTAAGTGATCATAGAACCATTATTTCTCTGAAAATCGAGGAGATTTGTTAATCAACTATTAAACCTTATAAGCTTCTCTAGTTTCGTTATAGATCCTAGTTTCACATGGAAACTATCTCAGAGTTTCGGATAAAAACATTCTTTACTTTCTGGAAAATAGGTGCATCTCACTTACTGGCTGGGAGGTTTATTTTCAAGTATCTTGAAGATCACATTGAGCTTACACCGTTTAGTTGGGGCTTGCATACGTCAGAAGCAAGAACATCATTGGAAAGATTGTTGACCTCTGTGCACACTGAAATCTTGTAGGGCATATATCGCATATAAGCTCCTAGTATTTACTTGATACCTTCGAGAAGTGCCTACAACGGAAGTGAATATCTTTCCATATTTTTGGGGATGCGGATATAGCAACCGAAAATTTTTGAAAACTGTTATATAGTAATTTAGGTATATTTTTCACTACCCGAAAAGAAGTGACATTGAATAATGCAGCTTCTCTTGCAAATTCAGTTATATTAGTAGAGTCTCATGCAAAAATTTTGTTACACATTCACGTATCAACTAGAAAAATTTAATGGTAGCATTCTCAAAGGCAAAATATATCCAAATATTTTACTCTGCAGGACGGCTCATGGAGCATTTCAAAATTTGAAACAAGCACTCAAAATATTTGTGACATCTCCGAATGAAATAACATTCGGAATAACTAAAAGGAATGTTCAACTTTGTTGTGGAATATGACTTACTTCCTAGAGAAGGAATGAAATTCATCTTATGATACCTCCGTAATTATGAGACTAAATACAGGGTCTTTCAGGAGGAACCTCACCCATATTTAAACGAGAAACTACTAAACGTATTTTCATGAAATTCAGTACTTATAAGTATTTCACGATGCTGATGAAATCTAAAATATTTTCAAGGCATGAGCACCTCCGGTTTTACCGAAAATGACGTCAACTTCCGTTTTTCAAATAAGAATACCATTTTTTTATTGCAGAAATAGATTCCTTAGAAAATTTCAAGTTATTTTGATGTAACATTTTTCAGTTGTGGTTGGAAAATTCTCTCTGAGCGGGAAAATTCGAAAAGAAAATCGAAAATAGAGCTCCGCTGAAACAAGAATAACTTCGAGATGTTTGGATGGAAAATTTTGATTTTTGGGCTTTTTCAAGATGTGAGATTGATGCATCCTCTTTAAAAATCGAAATAGAATTTCATGCTACAGGGGGTGAAAAAATCGCTTTCAAAGTTTGGGATGACAAAATCATGAAAAATCAATTTTTTCAAATTAGAACCCCATTTTGTTATGGCAGATATTGAATCTACGTTAAAGAATAATGTGAGTATATGCATCACACCCTTGCCCTAAAGTGGATATTTTCTGAGTTATTCACAAGAAAGAGTTTTTCGTCTTGAATTTTCAGCTATTTCTTTTCCCTTCACGCCAAAAAGATGAAATTTTCAGGAACTGTTATTCGAACCTTGCTGTAGATTTTACTACCCAAATATGCAAGATAAAAAAGTTACAGGTTGATCCTAAATAGATGGCGAATTTGGATTCGAATTTGTATGCGAAACTTCTTTATTTCAACTAATCGGCCATCGGTTTTCTCTCCGGTGATAAATAAATAATTCCTTATGAACCATATGCAAAAACTTACCATGTTTTACATTCTTTTTTTCAATGATAGATATCATTAATTACATCTGCCAAATTCCTCTTTATTCAGTAGCATTTTGTGTTTACTATTAATTTGGTGATAGTTCGTATTAAGTTATAAAATCGATCACTATGCCTAATTTTACCAATGAAGATTATTCAAATCTCATTCTATTTCATTGAGAATGTAAGGAAGTTGTGGATAGAACGATTCGACTGTTCATTGAGAGGTTTCCTGACCGACCCAGACCAACGAGATATACCATTAACAGTACCATGACAAACTTGGGAAATGTATCTTTCGTTAAGAAAACTATACACAGAGAAAAAAAGTATAGTATAATAGAAGATGAGAACAACGAAATTACAGTTCTCGCATATTTTCGTGGGAATCCTCAAAATTCTCTCAAAGATGCCGAAATTGCTCTGGGATTATCTCAATCGACTGTTTGGAGAATATTGAAAAAACATAAAATGCACCCATATAAATTCAATGGGGTACAGCATTTGAAGGAAACTGATTTCGTCAGGAGAACCGAGTTTTGCGAAGCTATGATGATTCGGTTTCAAGAGAATGAAAACTTTTTGGACTGTATAATTTGGACAGATGAATCTAAATTCACAAAGAATGGTTCTTTCAATAGGCATAACAGTCATTATTGGGATGAAGAGAACAACCACCACTTCAGACAATGGAACTTTCAAGAGACCTGCAGTTTGAATGTTTTTTGCGCCATCAAAAATAATGCAATTCTCGATGTTCACATTTATGATGGCACTTTAACTGCTAAGATAGAACACTACACATGTTTGCATTATTTAAAGAATGTTCTCCCTTAGGATATAGATATTCTGACATATTGACTCAAATAATTGAGCCGCTAGTACAGAATCATAATGACTTATGGTATCAACAAAATGGCGCGCCTCCACACAATTCACTCAATGTGTCAAATATCCTATACAGGCTATTTGAAGATCGATGGTTGGCGAACAATGGTCCACATCTTTGGACACCACGTTCTCCCGATTTAACTCCTTTAGACTATCATGTTAGGGGTAGGATAAAAAATATTGTCTACTCAACTCCCCAGACTGATAAAGAGGACTGCATAGAACGAGGCAGAAATGCGTTCAGGTTTGTTTATATTTTTAGATTCATAGTTTTTAAACTCAATTTGGTTTTTAAACACTTTTGCAGATCTCTTCCTCCCGATGAAATAAGAAGAGCAACGCACGAAGCATTCCTGAGACGTATAAATAAATGTCTAGAAATTAACGGTCAAAACATTGACCATCTTCTCTAGTTATAACTGCGAGAGTTTGTCATGGTTCTCTTCATAGTAACT
Organism: Micraspis discolor; assembly: GCA_030674115.1. Taxonomy (NCBI): domain Eukaryota; kingdom Metazoa; phylum Arthropoda; class Insecta; order Coleoptera; family Coccinellidae; genus Micraspis; species Micraspis discolor. The sequence continues at coordinate 15,680 of JARTUT010001758.1, read as the reverse complement.
TGAAGTCGGTTTCAAGGAGGGGTGAAAAATCTACAGCACGGTTCAAATAAGAGTTCCTGAAAATTTCATCTTTTTGGCGTTAAGGGAAAAAAAATAGCTGAAAATTCAAGACGGAAAACAGTTTTTTGTGAATAACTCAGAATATATCCTATTAAGGGCATGGGTGTGATGCATACACTCACATTATTTTTTAACGTAGATTCAATATCTGCCATAAAAAAATGGGGTTCTAATTTGAAAAAATTGATTTTTCACGATTTTGTCATCCCTAACTTAGAAAGCGATTTTTCACCCCCTGTATCATGAATCGCGATTTCGATTTTAAAAGTGGATACATCAATCTTACATCTTAAAAAATCCCAAAAATGAAAGTTTTCCATCCAAAAACCTCGAAGTTATTCTTGTTTCAGCTTAGCTCTATTTTCGATTTTGTTTTCGAATTTTCCCGCTCAGAGAGAATTTTCCAACCAAAACTGAAAAATGTTACATCAAAATAACTTGAAATTTTCCGAGGAATCTATTTCTGCCATAAAAAAAATGGTGTTCTAATTCGAAAAACGTTGACATCATTTCCGGAAAAAATATTTTAGATTTCATCAGCATCGTGAATTACTTATAAGTGATGCATTTCATGAAAATACTTTCAGTAGTTTCCCGTATAAATATGGGTGAGGTTCCTCGTGAAAGACCCTGTATATTCAGGCCATTAATGGTCAAACAAGTGAGAAAGATTTTAGGATTTCATTTCATGAACAGGATGTAAATACGAGAATATTTTCCTCGTCTTTTTAGATAGTGTATTCTTTGAATCTCGTATCAAAATAACCAGAGTGAAGGAATATATGAGGGAAAAATCGCTGGGGTCGAAACGCCCATTCCTTTTCACAACCGTTTCACTATTCATCTAGTTTTTACAGGAGATGTTGAAGATATTTCTTTTCACATCGCAAGTCTGAATCAGTAGTAGTGGTTCATCGGATTTCTATTGCACCTATGCAGAACCTATTCCTCAAACATTTTCGTGTATTATTTCCGTTTTCAATAGCAAAAGCTAAATCCTTACAAATAAATACCTAAAATCAGAATATGCAGAATATCTCTCACTGACATATCGAGTATTCTTCGATAGAGAGCGCACTGTGAAATCATGAATTTTTGGTTTGGCGATCAAAATATAAAATTATTAAAAAATATCATTACGAACGATTTGAAAGAAATTTATATTGAAAATTTTATCTCCAAAACTTCCCAATTTCGGTGTTCGTATTCCATAGTCGAAGTACTATCTTGACATAGATATGTCTTGCAGAGGTCTAGATTGGATCTGAAAAAAATTACAAAATATTGACGTGATGTCAGATAGCTTTGACACTCTTGTTGAACTGCTTATGAATATTTACTCATAGATTCTGTTACGGACTGATTTAACTCGATTTTAATGGACTGTCTTGAAGAAATATGTAAATTGGAATATTGGTACTCAACACCTATACTTTCGACTGAAAACTCGACGAACTGATGGTCTCCTTCCAGGCTGAAGTCAGATGTACGTTCCTCAGGGTAGCTACCCCTTGGAAAGTGTATAACGAACGCACTTTGAAAATACTTGAAAATATAGATTATATTCTCAAAGAAATTTATCCAACGAAAAAAAAATGTTGAGTCAAATTACCAAGAGTAGCCCACAATCGTTTCTTCAAAAGTTTTTAAAAACTGCATTACACTAGGCATTAGTTCTCGAAATATTCTCAACTAAGTATTTGAAAATGAAGTAATTTCATGGCACTTGTAGAGTTTTTTTGTGAAAAATTCACATTTTTACCTGGTAATCTTACTCGAGATATGTATTTGGACTCATTGGAAAATCATATTAATCCAATTTTGACGGAAAGTATTGAAAACAATGCTGGAAATTATGTGGGAGATCAGATTGTGTTTCAGCAGGATGGAGCTCCTCCACACTACGCCTTACCAGTTCGAGAATATCTGGATCAAAGATTTCCAAATCCGTGGATTGGAAGAAGGGGTACCACTGAATGGGCAGCCAGATCACCAGATCTGTCACCACTAGATTTCTTTCTTTGGGGCCACTTGAAGAGTAAAATTTACTCTACACAGCCCGATTCCAAAGAAGATTTAAGAAGACGTATAGTGAACGAATGTCGTCAAATCAATCCAGAAATGCTGCAAAATGTGCGCCATCGTTTCGAACCAAAATTATTTCATTGTATGGAAGCTAATGGTAAACAATTTGAATATTCAATTAATTGATGTGAGCTTTTGATAAATTATTTACTTTACTTTGAAAAGTCTTATTTCTTAGATCAATACTTCAAATCGTTCTGATACCGTACAGTTTTAGAATGATTTCAGTGAATAAGACAGCTAGTCGAACATCTGACCCTAGTAGCATTAACACGTACGGTATGACTTCATTTGCCCAGTGGTAGATGTTTTGCAATTTCAAATACAAGTACTGAAATTTTGGTGTTTCGGAAGCACGAAATGTCAATTATTCGCAAAAAATTAATTTAAGTGATAAAATTAACTAACGCATGAATATTTCGAGAACTAATGCACAAAATGAAAAAACAATTACTGTGCTGAAATCAGTATAGAAAAACCTTTGAATTGAGGTATCAGTCACCCCATCTTCCCTATTCAAAAATTGGGGGTGGGGGTTGTAGCAGCTAGGGTTGAAACGCTATGCGTCCGTAACCTACATCTTAGGTTGTCCCCCTCGAAACAGAAATCGAAAAATGTTACAGAAACACAGAATAGGAATGTGTGAGAAGTCTTTACCAAATGACAACAAAATAAGGAATGTTGATAAAATGGAATGTTATTATAGAATCAAGATAATGGAAAATTGGGTGAAATTATTCATTTTAGTGAGGAAAAAACTCACAATTTTCGATATAGAGATAGAAGACAATTAAATATGAAGCTAAGGTTAGCAACATGAGATTTTTTGTTGATATTGTTGAATTCTTTTTTGATGTGGCACAATTCCATAAGTTATTTTCTGACAAATATATATTCTATCAAGGATTTTGTAATCTTCAAAATTGCAACGATGTATTAAATCTTGAAGAATAAAGTGCCAAATAACACCTTTCGGGGTGAAATCTCACATCACTCTTATAGAGAATTCTTTTTCATATGGTTCGGCAGTTTCGTCCAACGTATATTCCATTACAATGCAGATATGGTATACAATACAGGCCACGGTAAGAATCAGTTTATCGTCTTGCATATGAGAGAAGAAATGGAAAAAAATAATTGCAAATAAATTCATTTTCGAGAAAAATACAACATCTATAATTACTTGTGATCTCACATTTTATGCTCGAATTGTTCCCCCTCCTCTTCTTCAACACACATGCGGCATCGTTTGATCTCGGTAAAACAAAAACCAAAAACGACCTTAACGCGGAGCGTCGATTACGGAGCCAGTACTAACGAATGTAGGTTACACTTCATGCTCCATTTGTCTGGTGAGAGCTTGCTACTTTTGTAAAGCGCTGCCGAAATTCTATGAATATTTCAGCATAATCTCCGTCAAGTTTTGAGTAAGAAGCGAGCAAACAAACACGTTCTTCTTTTGTGTACTTTACACTCGTAGCCGTGGCAACGAAAGCATTGTAAACGTACACAACAACCCTACTACATGCGGACAACTCAACTCTCTACCTTTCAGCTGCCTCCTTCCGCCCTAGGCACGATACTGCCCGAGAATATGCGCATGCGGGAATACCAAACACTGAAAACTGACTGCCGCACTCTGTATATTCAGTTTGAGATAGGAGATGGATATTTGATTTTGGTGAAGAGATTCCTTCCTGTGATAAGTTTAAATTTTGCAAATTTTAAATTTTTTATTTCAGTGAATATACAGGGTGTTCGGCACATGGACCGTCAAATGTTTTTGGGGCGTTGGTAGGGTCATTTGCTACCTTTTCAGTCTTGGAACCTGGGTACTTAGTATCACGGTTACGGAGGTATGATTTTTTTATTAGGTTTTTCAAACTTACCCAACATGTACCCTTCGAAGCCCCATAACTTTTTTGCGTGTGCTTTTACATGCATTTTTTTTATTGTATTAAGTCTACATGAGTGTGTGTTTAAAAAAAATGTATTTGTTGTTACAGATAACACGTGGGCCTTTTATTAAAAAAAAAATATGAAAGTATGAAAACATCTCCACTCCTATTGAAATTTGAAAAAAGTTACAGCTATTACAAACTTAGTTTTATTTTAAAATGTTCTTTGGTTTATAACGTTGCTAACCATATGCTTTTTACGTAAGTCAATAAAAAAAATGATACTGCAAATAAGGTTTTAGACAGAAAAGTGAAGAAAATCGCACTTAAATAAAAGTACATATTTCGACACAACACTGCGAGCAAGGAAATTTTACCTGCGCGTTTTAGACGCGTGTGAATTATTATTACTATTTCTGTCCTTAGGTTGGATTGGGTTAGTCGCCGCTGACTTGACCCTACCGTCATTCGAGATTTAACTGCTCTGCTGTTGGAAGTGTCTGTGCCGCGTTGTTCAGTTTTTTAAATTTGTATTTTTTTGTTACTTTTATCGACTTTTTGCTACTGTTGTTTTAATTTTGGTGGTTAATATGCCTAATTTCACCAACGCTGAGTATGCTGATATGGTGATGGCATATGGCTCATTGGATTTTGTAAGGATGGAATTTATGATGCTTCAAAATATTTGCAATTCGAGTCGTGTAAAACCAGATTCATTTGCTAGCTGCCTCGTACTCGTCATGGGATTCGGATCAATCTGTCCTAGAACAGCTACTTCAGCTACTTCATTTTTTTCCATGTTTCGTTTTTTATTAGCCACGGACCCGGTTTCTTGAAACTTTGACACTAATTCCAAAACATATTTCCTATTAAGATGTTTATCTAAATGTCGTTGATTGAAGAATTCTGCGGTTCTATTCGCTCATTGATTGTTTGTAAAAAAAAGTGAAATTATTTCCACCCGCTCTGCAATTGAATGAACCATGTCGAACAATGAATTAGAACACATACAAGTCTCGATTAAAAACTAAGAATAATTCACATGTCAAAGAACCAGTAAGTCAACTTAATGATCTGTTCGTAATAAATAAAAAATTATCGATCCTCATTTTTTTGAAAAAGATATGAGTTCAATAATCAACAAAATGAGAAGATATTGAAGCCAACTGAGAAAACACTTCATAATTATGTCACCAAACCCACTCGGCTCCAGAGAGTGCACAAAGTACCTCCTCGGCTAGCTCTAGAGCTGAGACTACTTATAAAGGGGCGCCACTCTCTTTTATAATAATACAAAGAAAAAAAAAAGAGGAAAGTACACTAAAGATCTCAGGGTCGCAAAAGAGGGAAAATGACGAACGCACACTCAGGATGCCAAACGAGCCCGATCACACAAGTGGGAGGTAGTGGCTGGTGGAAAGAATATAGAGCAATTATTTGATAATATAATGAGCCCAAATGAAATACACAAGGTCCGTCAAACGAGGATATATCTTACAGAAGGTAGATCACTAACTAGTTATTACTTCACAACCCGAATAGTCGATATAATGCTTTATCTCTTACTAAACAAACAGTAATATCACCCCAAGGTATATACTGAGAGCCTCGATGGTAATCGTTACTAATAGCTCTTTACTTATATCTAAGCGACCTTCTCGATATGTCGGATTTTATGTACTAAACAGTATTCACAGAATTGGGCTTCTTTGATACTAATCAATCTTAACTAAATTCTACAGACTAACCTTCTATAACAGTCTAGGTCGTGGCTTGACTGAAGTACAAAAGGATATAGTTTCTTAAACCATAATTACTCTCACAGTCTCGCAGATGGAAACTGGGCTCAAATATATTCCTAGGCCAACGTAGTACAATTTCTCACAATAATGCCCCCTGGGTAGACGACAGGTGTGGTATCTTAGATGGCAAAATCTGGTGGAGGTCCCCAAAGACAGCTCGACAGTAATCCAAAACAGCCTAGACTAACAGCTCGAAGACTTCAAAGACAGTTCAGAATCTGCGGTACCTCGCAACGGTACAATAATAATTCCCAATTCGAAGCAGAATGATGCTAAAATACGAACAAAAATCTAAAATAACCTCGTGACAAACATAGGTTAACTCACCAATCCCACGTCGTTTTTTCAAACAAATACGCCACTCCGCTAAAGCGCAAAAATCTCACCAGCGAACAAACCAAACCAACAATGATAAGATTTCTCTCAGGGCTTCAGTTAAAATCCTGTTCAGATCCGCAAAATTGCGATTAATTACTCCAGGATATTCCAACCAAAAATGCGGAAAGAACGATGTAATTGACAACCTACGTCACAGGCACAGAATGACAGTATGACAGACTAAGACCACCGACAACGGCGTTCATTGAAACGTACGAGATAAGCTGGTAAACTACGGCAACTAACGCCACCAGTTCGGTCTGCAGGTACTAACTGGAGCGGGAATTTTGAAACCGTGACAATTAAGTCGGAAATTGTTTCACGAATTTGGACTGAAATATTTCTGTGGCATCATTAATGATTTGATTTTCTTACCTGGTAATTTGATTAGAGATATGTACGTATCTGGACTTTTTGGAGATTTCTATCGATCAAGTGTTACCGCATGTTATTGGAAATACTGCAAATTATATCGAAGATAATTTAGATTGAGTTCAGCAAGATTGAGCTCCTTCACAATACGCTTTGTTTGTTCGAGATCTTGATTAAAGATTTCTATGTCAGTGGATTGGAGGAAGAAAACCACAGTCATGGTTGTTTTGAAGCTCAAAATGTCGATTTTTCACAAAAAAACACTACAAGTGCCATGAAAACACCACTTCATTTTCAAAAACTTTGTTAAAAATATTTCGAGAACTAATGCACAAAATGAAAAAAAAATCACTGTCCTGAAATTAGTATAAAAACACTTTTCAAATGAGGTATCACTTACCCCATCTTCCTTATTCAAAATTTGGGGGTGAGGGTTGTAATAGCAAGGGTTGAAGCGCTATGCGTCCCTAACCTACATTTTAAGTTGTCCCCCTCGAAACAGAAATCGACCTGTCCGAGCATCTTTATCGAAAAAATTTGTTTCGTCTGAAATCTCGTCTGTTTCGTTCTCAAATGGCCACCCATACTTTTTAAATATAACAGTACTCTCGTAATTAGTGGTACTGGAACATGGAATCATTGAAAAATATCAGTAGAAACTTGTGAGGAGGAGTATATATTGAAAATTGAGTTTCTACATTCAAAACTTCCCTAATTCGGCGTTCGTAGTCTAGTTACAGTATTATCGTGAAATAGATATGTCTCACAAGGAGCTATACTGAAACGATAAGGTTATAAAACCTTGACGTGAGGTTAGAAAGCTTGGGCCTTCGTTTTTCAAGTTTCAAATGTCATATATCTGCTCTTCTGATCTCAACATCATTCACTTCGAAAGTCATAGTGTTCACGGACGGACTTCATAGGTTTCAGCCAAAAAGTATCAATTTTAGATGGATTCAGTCTGTACTTGTCAATTCATTTCAATCACTCGATTCAAAGTTTCAATTCCAAAAGTGTTGATTCGTACAACGACAGCTGCTTCACCATGATATGGTATCTTCAGGTTGTCATATTTCGAATTACTGAGTTTTTGTGGGAAAGAAACAGATTTATATAAGTGAAAAAACGTTACTGCATGTTACACCTATAACAGCTTAACTACCAGTTTACTATTTTCGGTAGATATTCAATTGAGGTAGGAATTTACATCTATCTGTTTATTCAAAAGAATATTCCAACAATAGTACCTGTTGATTCCAAGTGCTTCTAAGAAACTCAGTATTGAGCATTCGGTTTCCATATGAATTATTCGGTTATTATTGAAATTAGGCCCCTTATTTCTTATAATGATCCGCATGTGTGTACTTAGAGGAGTCTGAGGTATAACACTTATGGTGTTCTAGGATTCTTTTTCTTGAACTTTCTTTCGGTTCGACCTAAATGAACTTCATACCAATCTGTACAAGAAGGTTCATAGACACCAGATTAATTGGCTCTCTGTTTTATATTAACTGTTTTAGTACTCAGGTTTTATTATTTTCGGCAAATCACCAGGAAATTTTGACATTCCTGTCAAAATTTCTTGAAGAAAAAGTCACGACTTCCTTACTGTAAGGAAATGTCATTTCCTTACTGTAAGGAAATGATATTTCCGTACAGTTGTTAGTGTTCAACATAAATGATAGAAAACACATTGCTTATAAAGAATTAATTTATATTTTGAAAACATCAAGTCATTGCTGAATACATTTTTAAGATCAATTTGTTATATTTACAGTAATTTGACAGTTAGTACAATTATAGAACATTGGAGGAACACTCTCAGGACTATGAGAAACATTTTGGACAACATGCAGGGTGGAAGGGTCATTTTGTTGAATATTTTGTCCTGTGAAAATTTTATTTGCCACCTCAACCTTATTGTTAAGTGATTCTTCGATATATCCTTCAGCAAAGTTTGATGACTTCCATCCGCCATGCCTCTTTAAACTAGTTATGTCGGCACCAGAGTCAACCAATATTGTTGCAGAAGACCGACGAAAACAGTGACCAGTATATTCTGTCGGATTTACCAAGTTCAAATGAGTAGCAACTATTTTGGGCATTTTTCTAAATTGATGAATTCCTACCACTTGTCCACAACCCTTTCCGTTTTGATATTTAAAGAAAAATCGATCACAGTTCATATTTCATACTTTCGATAAACATTCAAGTAGATCTGATTAATTACAAATGATCTTGGTTTGTTGGTTTTCGAATCAGGTATGCTGATTAAGAGCTTAGATTCTAAGTCTTCTATATCGTGTACAGTCATTCGGACTAACTCATCCATTCTACAGGCCGCAGAAATACCAAATATTACAGCCACCTGAAAAATAAATAAAGCTATAATCTAAATAGAAATTAAAAACTTGTATATTTCCTTAATCATTGAATTTTCTTTATCTGGAGCTTCCTGGATAAATTTTTCAATTTCTTCCTTAAAATCTTAGATTTCTTTGCCCTATAACCATGAGCTTGCCGTTTCAATAAAGAACGAAGTTTTGAGTATGTAGATATATCTACATTGTGTTTAAGTGCAAGGGTTGACTTCAGCATTGAATAATTGGCCCATAATGTTGAAGATTTCATCTTTAAACAAAGGTCTAGGAAGTATGCCATTACAACATTTTCTGAGAAAGAACTCGTATTTTTACTGATGCGATAATCCATAAAACGTCTGTATGCATTTTCGTACTTTTCTCTTGATTTCTTTGGCAATAACTCTAATGAAGAAGTATTTACTGCCTCAACCAGCTCTGGAGGAGTCCCAGGAATGGAAATTTCATCATCACTTATGATTTTACTTTCGAGAACACGAGCAATTAAATTTATAAGCGTCAAGTTTGACAATTCAACCTCAATACGTTTCCATAGTAACCCAAGTAATTTTATTAGGAATTTCAAAGCACCATTTATTTGGGAATAAAATTATCGCGTTTTTCTTTAAATCAATCAATATCTGTCGAATTTTAAACGATTTGCGGAAAAATAGTATGTTTACCTCGTAGGAAAAGCCACATTCCTGGACTCTGTGTCTCGGTTTGCGCCTCGACTTAGCAATCTTCACAGTCGTCCAGGAATGTTAAGCTTTTCCTACCCGGTAAACAATGTACTATTATTCACTTATAAAATATACATCGTACAGTTTTAAGTGAAACAGGTTTGTGACTGGCCTGAAACAGAAAGAAAACTGTAAGTTTGGTTATTTTCAATTCCAGATATTTTTTGTAGATTATCTCATATCATCTAGCTTCGATGTTTCTGCATCGCACTGTTCCAGAGTCGAGGAAAAAATGTAGATTAAGGGCGAAAAAACTCTTGGCCAGACGTAATTTCTTTTCTCAATTTCTATAATAAAGATTGAAAAAAATTCAATGTTTTTTCATAATGGGCCCCCTCCCTCCTAAACTGACAGGCACAAGTTAATTGTAAAAAATCATTCAATTTTTTTCGAATTCAAAAAATATTGAACGTGATTTTCTTCAACAATAACAATACATGTAACTTCAAAAGAATAAAAAAAAATTAACTCGTTTTTTCGCTAACCGTTCCCTTCATTCTTCATCGTTCAGAGAATGCAAAATGAAGCATCTATTCCGATAGCGTTTTCCCCTATGGAACCCTTCATTTTCAGCGATATTCAACAGGCGAAACTCTGACGAGTCCTGATGGAATATTGATTGAACATTACTTTTTTCCCTATAATTTGCAAGTCAATGGTTCCATGCTGACAATTTAAAATAATACTCAAAGAGCACAGCTTACTGGATCGTAATGGAACTTACTTGTTATTCAAACCGCTATCCGGAATTATATTTCAAGATTATATATTCCCGTGAAATTTCCGAAACGACGGCTGGAATTGATAACTGCACCCCAACCTATTGGAAAATTTTAAATGGAATACCAAGAAAATAATGTAGAGGTTATACGTGCTTCTTTTACGCAACCCGAATAAATTATGTAATTTCTGTGTTATCGTGGAAGTATATGTATGCTACTGGGACCGATTGAGATAGATCTTGATAATTCGTTTTCGAGCGATTTATTTAGAGCGCTACAGAAACATATATATTGATTACAGAACTGTGCAGTTTCTAAATGCCGAGTAAAAAGGAGATAGACTCGATGAACATTAGCTCTGTAATACTAATGGGCCATTCTGGAACTGTCAGAAAAAACAGAAGAAAATTTTTATGTGTGTGTGTTTATTGGAATCTGTTGTGGTAGTCTATATAGCCTGGCATCAATATTTGAATTCAACCATTGCTCTATAGTTTTTGTATCGAAAGGTATATTTTTATATATATTCGATATTTGTTGTGTGTTGTATAATAATTGTTCATAGGAAAGTTGCATATAATACTAATAGCTGATCTGTTTCTGTATCTGCTATCACAGAGTTGATTCTTTTAAACCTCAGAAGTGCGTTGTTAAAAGTTTAATTGAGCTGATAGTGAATTAATTAATTTAACATTGTGAATATTAGTCTATACTTAATTGTGCTCTTTTTTATTGCATTCTTATTTTTTGTCTAGAATTTATGAGTCAGCCAAAAGAGTCCATTGAATTCAACATCTTTAAAGTTTATTGGATTCACATCTATTTCTAGGTGATTCTCGAGGCATTTAAATTCGTTATGATACCTTTACAAAAACAGCTTCTTCATCTTAGCAGGAAATCTTATTTCATAACCACTATATCATAGCAATTCATACCTGAAATATATATTTATGCAATGATGTGATAATGAAAACTAGTTTTTCAGAGATATATCCAAAAGATATTACTGATCGCAAAGTAGAATTGATAATTCAGTTAACCATACAAATTACCTGTAAGGGTGAAGGATTGCTCCAAATTCTGGAGTGGTAAATGTTTCAGTTCATACCATCAATAATATTAATGTTCAAATGTTAATGCAACTACTGTCTGAATATGGGTGGTGCAACAAAGCACGTAAACCAGATCTATAGAAATGTTTTATTTGATACAGATTCACTCTTCAGTATTGATCAGGTGAAATTATATATATTTTGAGAATTTTAAGCTTGACTAGTAATTTAAATTGCGCTCTTATAGTATACAACTGTTTCTCTCAAACATAAAATTTTTGGTTAGCTAGGGATTTCATTGAAAATCAGGTAGCTGATAAATAAACTGAGATCCTCATTTCGTTCCGGGAAAATATTTCAATTTTTGAAATATACCTAGATACATGTGCACATTTTATCTTTGAATGTAATGGTTTTGAATTGTTCACCCAAAAAGAGCTTTTAATCCAATTTGGAGCTAACTCAGATATCAAGGCAAATCCTGATTTAGGTATTCCTTGTCGAAAATTACGAATTGACATAAATTCAGGTGGTAGCATTTGTAGTCCGCAAAAGATCCCAAACTGGTACCTGCTCTTGGGTAGGGAACCATGCTGACCTCAGAATAAAGAACCACAGGAAGGAGCATAAGATTTGAAATTGGGGACCGGGATGGTTCCCGCAAACGGTCGACTTCTGTTTTCGTAAGCAATGGCATAGTACGTAGGAACTGCATTTTAATGGAAAAGGTATATGAGGTTTGGTTGATATAAAGACTTGATTCAGTTCAGAAAAACAGTTTCATATAAAAGAACGCGATTTTGGAGTCGTTTATTCTGATCAAAAATCAATAATATCAATAAAAATAAAACTTGTATACAAGTAGTATGGAAGGGCGATCAGTAAAACTTGTACTTAATTTTTGTAACGAACAAATGATAGTACATACCTTGTTATTTTTAATGAAATTTCCATTTTTGGGCTTCATAAACCTTAAGGTAATTTATTGTTACAGAAAGCAGTGAACAATAGTTCAATTACCAAATTAATTTCAAATTTTTTGGCTTTTATTTATTAGCATGCAGAAGACTGCTTTGAACTGGAATTGAAATGAAAAAATTAAACGAAAAGCTCAGACAAGCAGATACTTTATTTTCATCAAGAGAATCATTAGAATTCAGTTACAACCCAAAAAAAAAATTATTTGATCAGAAAAAGGAAGGGATAAATAAATATTGATGGTGATGATTAATGAATGAAATAACAATTGAAAAAAATATAATAATCGAAAAAACATTACATAAAAAATCATTGACCTCTGAAATGTATTAATTTTGTGTATATATTTCTTATCGTATCTGCTTGTACAATATTTTTGCTCTCCTCTGGAGAGAGAGACTGCTGTGAAAAGTACAACATTCCATTTAAAAAGAGCTGTAGACAATCGTTAATGGACGTATGAGGAATTTAATTTAATACCTTAATAGTTCGAATTGAGGGTATTCTCAATTCAAGACCGCTCATACCTTTAGGGAATGATCCTTCAAGTTTTGATTATTTGACACCTGGTCATTTTTTAATTGGTACATCTATTACTTCTTATCCTGAACCGAATAAAAGTCAAGTTCCTTCAAATAGATTGAAATTCTTTAAATTGTGAGTGCAAATGCAATAGACTTTCTGGTTAAAATGGCACAACGACTATCTTACTCTACTTCAAATTAGGCATAAAGACATACCAAACCCTAAGGAGGGTATGTCAGTTCTTAAACGTGATAAAAACGCTCCATCTTTCAGTTGGCCTGTTTGTAGAATAGTAAGATTAATTCCTGAAAAAGACGGAAAAATAAGGGTTATTGAAATAAAAACAAATAAGGGTATCTACCTTAGGTCTATTACAAAAATTTGCGGATTCATGAAGAAGCAATGTATATATTTTTTTTAATGGCTTAATTGTTTTATTCAAGGGAAAAGCTTTTTTGTCATGACTCATTAATATTGAAGATATTCATTCGATTTTATATGAAAAAATAAGGATAATATTTTGGATGTATATATTTGTGTTGTAACTTTTTCTGCTTTCTTGCACCAGTCTATTTGCCTTTATGGTAACAATGTAGTCTTTGCTGAAATAATTGTACTGTAGTAAAAATTGTAAGGTTTCTTGTGAAACTCTTGGGCCGCAGCATGTTGAGAACATAGTCTCAACAAAGTACAAATTTCAAATATGTACTTTTTCTAGAATTGAGTGCTGTCACATGCTCCTGCGTTGCGCACCAATATGCATGCTCAGACGCTCTCCTCTCTCGTTTAATTCATTCTATAATAAAAAGCCGTAGTTGCAAATATAATAATCTAATTTAATATTAGTAATAAAAAAAATTTAGGCTCTGCCATTTAGGCACCCCAACTAAGCTTAATTAGTGTTGTGCAAAATGACATTGTTTGAAATTTGAGTTTAAATATAGTTCACTGCATTTGTTTCTTTTATGTTGTGGTCAACAACGCATATGCCAAACACATGTCGAAAATGCTGTAGTCCTGACATTATCTGAAAGCTTGAAAAAAATAATATTTACTTAGTAAATCGTGCGCTTTCGTTCAAATTGAAATGATTGCTGTTAGGGTAGCGGCTGGTTGGGTATTGATATCTAATATATTTATTTACCTGTCCGAGCTCTTTTTCCATTTCAAAGATTCGAATTTGGTGAAAGTTTTTGATGGAAAACAGAGTCACTCTGTATAATAATAAAGCGATGAAAAAATAATACTCATAATAGCATTTCCAACCTTTTCCTATTCAAAATCTAAAGCTGTTGAGGAGTTGCGGCATGAGGGGTCATGATATCAAACTCATTTGAACACCCTTATTTGCCGCAAATTATTTTTCGACAAAATCTGACATGTTTTAGCATATTTTCGTTTGTTCATTTCAAAGCTCAAAATTCGGAATGGAAAGTATTGGATTGTCCACCCTGTATAGTAGCAAAAATTGATAAAGCAGTATCGATAATGCTATAATGGGCCACAATAATAAAAACGTATGTGGAATGAAGCAGTCTGTAAAGGAAAGAAATAAACATAAAGTTGATATATCCTGTATTCACGGATATTCATCAAGAAAATAAATAAATTACGATAGTAAAGGTAAGATCGGAAGGAAGTGTTGAAATTAAGGTGATCTAGTTCTTAGAAAATCTACTCTACACGGTGTTCCTGAATTAAACGTACTACTGAAAAGGGGAGAGTGATTTTAAGAAAAAGAATTCCCATAAACATGGAGTCGCGAACGTTTCGTTTTCGAGATACAAAGTGTTGAAGTTTGAATTTATTTCAATTTTTTTTTCTCATAGTATCTACACTTCACAAGATATTCAACTGAAATTTGGCATAGATATTACATTTGAGAGTTCTCACCACGTGACATGGCAATATCGATAGGAGATCGACAGGGTGATCTTTTCTGGAATACTGCCACCTGTCTTCTGCAGAACTTTTTTTTGGTGAACAACTGTTAATTTAAAAAAAATGTGGAAAGAAGCTTTGTTCTTATACTAATCTTTTCAGTCTCTTGTAGTTTTGTCGTATCTACCAACGATTTCGAGAAAAAAAATTTTGAACGATTCTCTCGAGATTCTCGTAACTATGATAGGTAGGCCAGTTTGTGATCTGTGGTGAATAAATTCAGTGCCAGTTTTGACACATCAAATTATTGAACGTATGTTTTTTCAAGAGAAAAATAGAAATGTCATGAAGTCCGAGCTTTGTCATTGAAAGATTTGCCATCACAGATCGATATTCGTTTGACAACTTTCGGACCTAGATATCAGTGTCAGTTGGCGTAATATCAATCAAAATTTTCATAGAATTCATAGAGGTAGAATTCGATGTCGATGACGTTGTCAAAATTTTGAAAAGCACAGACGTAATATTAATCAAAAAATTTTTTATCATAGAGAAAGAATTTGATGGCGTTGTCAAAACTCAGAAAAGCAATGACGTAAGTTTTTAGGAGAAGCATAGAACAAAATTTGGTGAAAATTATGAGTAGTTATTTTCAAATTGAGATAAAGGTTTGTTTATTCATTAGGCTTTCATATTTACATCACATTGTCCCATAGTACGGAAAAAGACTATTGTTCACCCGATCAGAGAGCTTATAGATTTGTTAAGGTTTGAATATTTACTCGCAAGTAGCTCAACAAGAGCGCCAAAGCAATCTGACTTCA